>JARUPY010000513.1:0-253141 GCA_029817715.1 Melastoma dodecandrum | reverse complement strand
CAAAAAATGAATATTTTGGAATTAAAAAATATATTTGTAAAAAAACCCAAAGTTTTTTGTTTAATCAATGCATGAAATCACAATGACAAATTTTATTACTCATAAAAATGGGCTTGATAAACTGATAATAAACAAAAAAATTTAGGCGCAAAGTATCAAAATATCTATCCTAAAATTTGACACTTTTTCCCAAGTTTAGCCTAACATTTGAAAAATATCTTCTCACAATCACCAACGTTGGCCCGTTTATCTCTATTATATCCTCCGTTAGCCGTCCCTGGTAACTGTGAACTCTATGTTACGCTGACGTGACCAATAAACGTCACTCATGTAGCGTTTAGTTTATGTTTTCCTCAGGCTAAATAGTCAAATATATTTAAACTTTTGTCATTTTTTCCCGATGTAGCCTAAACATTTTTAAAACATATATTCTCACATCACAACGGTGGGCCGTTAACTCCTATTATATCCTCCGTTAGCCGTCCCCGTTAAACGATGTCCTCACGTGGCAATGACGTGAAAATTAACGTCATTAATGCCACTTTTATTTCATATTTGTTTCCTCAGGTTAAAGTTATCAAATATATTTTAAAGATTTTGTTATTTTTTTCTAATTTACGCCAAACATTTAAAAAAGATCATGTTGCATTCCCAACGTTTGACCGCTATCATACCAGCGTATAATATGTAGCCATCCCTAATACAAATCAAATATTAATAATAGTTTTTTTAGCCATGTATGAAACAAATTGTAGTTGTTCTAATTAGAGTCAAAGTTAAATGTTTGAAATATTATCCATGATTACTAAAATTTCTTGAAATGCAAAAAACACACTTTCATACAATATTTAGGCAAACACACTAGTAATTAATCCACACAAATTACACTGTATCATAATGTCAACATATGTTATACAAATGCACAACTCCAAACCAACATAATTGAAATGTCAACTTTTTTTTGTTGAGAGTCAAGGGTCCAGGTGGGATAGGTGGTTGGGTTTAAGGGTGGAGTGGGATTGTGGTCGGGTGCCAGTATAGGATTGGTAAAATGTGTGATTAAAATTTTCGTTAAAAGTGAGATTTAAAATATATTTATAGCTTTATTCGGTATTATGGATTAATCTGAAAAAAAATTGATTAAATGTGGTGGTGATAACGCTAATTAAATCATAATCAACCATCAAGGACACTCTTTAGCGTCGACCGCTAACATAGAAAATAATGAAAATAACAGCTCCACATCATGATGTAAGATGATATTATTTCAAATGTTATGCTAAATTAGAAAAAAAATGTCCAAATTTTAGGATGTATATTTTTGTAATTAATTTATGGAAAAAATAGATTAAAACATGGAGTTGACGGCCTTAACTGCCATGTCAGGGCTATCTAGGACACTGTTAGCGAGGACTGCTAACGGAGGATATAATTTGAAATACATTGTCAAAACGATTTGCGGATGCCAAGAAGATATTTTTACAAATGTTAGGCTAAATCGAAAAAACATGAAAGTTTAGGACATATTTGATTATTTTGGCCCTAAAATTTATTACCTGAATAATAATCGAATTTTATTGAAGAAAACTAACTTGATTGTAATGAAAAAAAATGACCTTTCATGGTGAAAACCAATTAACGTAAAAAAACGAAAAAAGCAAATCTCCTCATGTAAATCATCTTTTATTATTATTTTGAAAAAAGAAACAATATGAGAAAGTTTTGACATCAATATTAAAACTAATTTGCATTAAAAATTTTAGAAAATTTCGAACTTATTAAACGTCGATTTAAGTAATTATAAGGTAAAATTGTGCGAATTCCTTTCGGGTTGAAAAAAATTTTTTTCCGAGAATTGCTATCGCCTTGGAGTTACTTAGCTCGATTTATTTTTCATATTCGATAAAGTTCGATTCCTGGGTATCTAAAATGCGATCGTCCATTGACTGAGAGATTTTCATAGAATCACGCTGTTTGAAACCATATAATCTCGTAAATGATTTGTTTTAGATAATGTTCAATCGAATCGGCTTCAGCATGGCCTTATCTTTTTATATTTACCCAACAATGAAGTATAGAGTGTAATTAGTTGGTGTTTGAAGTGTTTTTCATGATGAGCATTGATCGTCTGCAAAGGCATAAGTCAAACCCTCTACAACACTCGAAGCTATTCCTATGATAGGGCACGAAACCGTTCTGGTAAGGAAATATTTTTGTAAATAATAATTACTTTACTGAAATTAAGTGAAAATATTCCATTGGAATTAATCCAATATGATCAGATTAATTATCCGATAGAAATCAAATGATTTCGTTACCAAAGAATTAAAACAAGAATAATATATTTCTATTTATGAAAATATACTATTCTATTTATGGTAAGGTTCTGCAAGATTGGAGCTTCAAACCTTCTCGTGAGTCCATTCGATCATCAAGAACCGTTACCAAGGATGTTATTATCATCCACGCGATCATGTCTATATACATTCACCTTAATTATCATGAATAGAATGATATCGAATTAAATCATTAAGAAAGTTAATATTTGAATGTATTTCCATTTGTATGAAGGTTGCTGACAAACCGGAACCTCTTGTAACCGCAATATTCCGTGGAAACATTCATCAAATTATTATTAATTTGATCTGATACATTTACCCTAAAGAATATATGCTTATTATGACGCATTTGTATATCAAATATTGTATTATGATGTCTAATCTTGTTACTTTCTTATTCTGCAGAAGGATGAATTTCGTCAGATTACCTGTCTAGTACTTTAGCGTTTTTTCTGGTCCTTTGAGTGTATAAATAGGGACATTAGTTCATGCTTTTAGAAAAAACGGGGGACAGAACCACGAATCCTTCTTTGTATTCAAGCTGAGAGCGTAAGGTTTTTAGATTCGAGTTTTGTTAGTAACGCACGAGGGACGCTATCAGAAGAAGGCTACATCGTTGGAGAAGTTTTCTGGGAGAATGACACGGTGGCCACGAGGGACTCGTGTTGGAAGCTGCAGGAGACTTGGGAGGGAAGCGCGGCTGGGTGCCGTGTGGGCCAACGTGCGGTGGGCTGGAGAAAGGGCCAGATACCCCGGAGCACAGAAGGTTAGGGACTATAACAAGCTTCTGTGGTGTAGTGTTCTGTGTGTTCATGAACCATAGGACGTAAGGCTAGCCGTCTACCTTGCGTGGGAGGATTGCCACGGCTTGCGCAGAGTGGTTGCTGCGTGCGTCTGCTTCGAAGTATATGCAAGGTGCTTGTGTGGAGTACGCCACATAGTCTCTAATCTTCATGAAATCAATGCAGGTCAGTTTGGAGCCACCGGAGGGAAAAATCCATCATTGGACAAGGGTCGCTGACTGCTTGCGTAGGTTTTGCAACGTGCCTGAGTAGGGTTCGCTTACGCAACCACTCGCGTTGGGGAACGCCACGAAGACGTTTAGAGTCCTTGAGGGGATTGCACATATTGTGGTTACTTGTTAAGTCACACTAACGTGTGCACCAATATACTGTAGTGCAGCAACTTCGGGTCTGTACCAAACCTTCTGGTCTGTGAATCTACTTTAGATGCAAAACGTTACTAGGTCTCATAATTAACTGCGTCATTTCCATACTATAAACCCTTCTGGTTTTATAGTGGAGTTTGACATCTACGATACAGAACCTTCTGGTCTGTGACTCTTCTACTAAGAGTTCTACGGTATAAGAAACCTTCTGGTTTGTGGTCGTGTTCACTCTGAGTCTCATACATTACATGAAAAAAAAATTACTTCTGGTCTTTGCTGTGTAACAAGTTATACGGTACAGAACCTTCTGGTCTGTGGCTCTGCCACGTCAGACTACTACCAGAGCAGAACTTTCTGGTCAGCTCTATTTGCTATCGATTGTGTAATCTGTACTCCGAGATACATTTGAGTGGAAACCAACCAAGTTTCTGTGGTGAAGAGTGGAGTAGGCAATTTGCCGAACCACTATAGAAAGTTTTTGAGTACATCAAACAAATCGCAATCAAACGAGTTCAGTCATACAAAAAACAATCCTCTATAGGTTCTGTGTTACAGAAAGTTTCCTTCCGCTGCGGGGTTATATCGAAAAAAAGAGTTAAAAATCCTTAATTGGAGTTTTAACACTATTCCACACCCCCCTCTTAGTGTAACAGTTGGCCATTAGTAGTATGAGAAATGCACGTTTTAATCGACAGATTATGTCAAAAACCACACACAACACAGTCATGTTATGTGTTGAAGATATTGAAAGCAGTTGTGGAATCTCTTCGAAACAGAGCTGGCAGTGGGAATAACGCTATCGTTTCGCTTCTCTGGCCATGGTCAACCCGGAACGTCGATGCGTGGTTCAGCGAAAAGAAAATCATCTATATTGTTATACAGACAAGACATTATCAAAATCCAGCATCGTCCTTATCAAGCGGCGAGTGTAACATGAGATTTTGTGAAGTGAGGGAAGGGACAATATGTTGCTATTAACATTGAGAAGTACTCACATTATTGAATAACGCCAATTAGAAGTCCAGGGAAAGCCCGGGCCTTGAACCGACCACGGACTGGAATGCTTCACAAGTAATTTACATCAAACGGCTTGATTAGTTTACTCGGGACCACGGTTCGCTCCAAAGATTGGTATGTTGTGCCACATGAGGAAGCATTCAACCAGCTTCTATCTTAGCTATAGTTGGGAAGCCGCTAACGCTGGCTGATTTTCACGTCACATGCATCCAAGTGCAAACGCTACAATTCCTCTGCCGAAATCGTCGATCGAGTTTCAGCGTCCATGGGCATAAGGCGATGTCCCTGGCCTATCCTAAGCCGGGTGAACAAACGGAAAAAATATGTGTCCGCGGCACAGCTCGCTTGACTAGGGGGAACTACCACATCGAACTATGGGCTGTGCCTGATATTTGCCAAGTAAATTATGATAATGCCCAAAGGCAAACTAAAACCTCCTTTGTACGGACATCCACGACGCTATCAGCGGATCCAAAAGGAAACGAGGCATCTACCCGCAAAAGCAACCATCATCTTCAACGTCATCATGCCGGATACCGATTGCTTCACCTAACGAAAATATTTTTCTAATTATTTAACAATAGAAGAAAGTTTATAAGAATGGAATAAGAAAATAAAATATTCCTAATTTATAAAAAACGAAGCTTTTCCTAGTGAAATGTCGTTGTTTGACTTCATACAAAGCCAAAGGTTTCAGACCAATTCACTGATAACACCAAGGTCTCAACGACTTAAACACTTTGCCTCTTCCTACACTACTTGGAAAACGAAGAATACACAGCCTGTCAAAGATTCCAACCTCAAGGTTTTTGTATCAACACGTTGCGACTGTAGATTCCTTTTCAGTAACTGCATAGTAACATAATAATCCATACTTCACAACTGGTCTTCTATTCCTTAAGTCATTTTTCTCTACGGGATTTTGCTATAAATAATGGTTATATAATTATACAAAAAATACAAACCTTCGCTATTGAATTTTATTAGTCATCAAGAAAGTACAAAAATTATACAAAATGTTACTTCTCCCTCTCTTTAGAGTATCATTATTACAAAACACACCATTCCACAATTTAAATATCCCCCTCATCTCTCGTCCACGATCACGTCTCTACCGTCTGGGGCCAGGAAAGAGTCCGACTCCCTCTTGCTCCGCTGACCATTTCCCAATCATCTCCTCTAAAAGATCCAAAATATGAAATATTTTGGAATAAAAAATGACTTTTGTACGAAAACGAAAGTTTTGTATTAATCAATGCCATGAAATCAACATAAGCAAATTTTCTATTACTCATAAAATGGAAAGTTTTGTTTAATTCATCTCACCATCCCAACGTTGAGCCGCTATTCTCTATTATATACATCCGTTTAGCCATCCCCGATAATGAGATCCTACGTGACACTGAGGACGTGGCAATTAACGTCATTAATGGCCACGATTTTATTTTATTTTTATTCCTTAGGCTAAATTATCTAATTAGCCGTTCCCCTATAAGCGAAGTCTCACGTGGCACTGACATGGCAATTAACTTCATTAATGCCACGTTTTCTTCTCAGCTCTAAAATTTATCAAATATATTCTAAACTTGTGTTATTTTTTCTACATTAGCCTAACATTATGAAAAATATCATCTTTTATTCTAGACATTTGATTGAATATCGTATCATCTTATAATACTTATCCGTCCCCAATACGAACAAAAAGATTGGTTAACGGTTTTTTTTAGCTATTATTAATAAATTGTAGACTGGCGTCTAATTATAGTCTCAAAGTCTAAATTTTTTAAAACATACATTTAGTGCAAAAACACATTTTCATATATATAGCTATTTGAGGCGAAACACACGATCATTATCCACACAAATAACACTGTAGTAAGTAATGTCCAAACATTGTTCTAACACAACGCACAACTCCGAAACCAATATTATTGAAACATGTCCAACTTTTTGTGGTTGAGAGTCAAGGAACAGGGTGGGTTAGTGGGTTTGGGGAATTAAAGTGCGGGGTGAGATTGTGTTCCAGACGTGGCCGCATATAAGATTGTAAAAAGTGTTGATTAAAATTTTCGTTAAAGATTGAGATTAAAATATATATAGAGCGCTTATTCGATGTTTTTTATGGTTCAATCTTGAGAAAACAAGTTGATTTAAGATGTGGTATCTGATATCGGCTAATTAATCGTCATCAACGTCAAGGACTTCTTTAGCAACGACCGTTGACATAGAATATAATGAAAATGAACAACTCAACACCGGAATGTTGAGATCGATATATATTTAAATGTTAGGCTAAATTGGAATAAAATGTCCAAAATTTTATGGTATATTTGTAATTTTATTATGGAGAAAAATAGATTGAAACATTGGCTCTGATTGACGGTCTCAACTTCCATGTCAACATCGCTACCTAGTACAACCGTTAAGCGGGGACGGCCTACGGAGGATATAAGATAAGATAACTGTCAAACATTTGTTATACAAGAAGGAAAATTTTTCAAATGTAAAGGCTAAATAGAAAAAAACACGAGAAAGTTTGAATATATAATTAGTATTTGGCGGGTAAAAATTTGTTACCATGATGATATATCGAATTTTAATTGAAACAAAACTAACCTTGGTTGCGTAATGAAAAAAAATGATCTTTCATGGTGAAAAACCAACAGTTTTCCAAAAATGAAAAGAAAAATCTTCCTCCACGAAATTATCTTTATCTTATTATTCACGAAAACCATCTTCGCTCTAACTCGTTTGTGGCGCTTCTCTCCTCGTCATCTTTGTTCACTATATATAGTGTCCATCACTTAATATCGTAACATGGGAAGTCATCATCGCTCGTATTCGATTCCTTCTGATTTGACTCCTTAAGAACATACATTTCCGGAGAAAAAACAACTCTCCCTTTTTTTGCAAATGTCATGACACACATCTAAAATCCAAATGCATCTTTGTACTCCCCTCACCTCGTTCTCCCCATTGAAACCTGACCCCCGGCAGCGCCCCGCCTTCAGGTTGCGACCCACGCCACGACTGATTACGTATTAGTATTGGTTTTGATGTGGTACAGTTTGATAATGTCAGTAAATCTTGTGTTCACCATATTATGCACTCTCCTGGTGGAAAATCCAATTTTCCTAAAATAAAAAAATAATCTCCTGACGAAAATATATTTTTAATTACATTAACAATATGAGAAAGTTTTATAATAATTGAATAGAAAATAAAATATTCAAAGTTAATAAAACCGAAGCTTTTCCTAGTGAAATGTCGTTTGTTGACTTCATACAAAGCCAAGAGTTTGTCAGACAATTCGTCACTGATAACACCAAGGTCTCAACGACTTAACACTTTGCCTCTTCCTACACTACTTGGTCTAGAGAATACACAGCCTGTCAAATATTCCAACCGGACTATTATTTTCTTAAATGAATGTTGGCTAACATTTTAGTAGGGTTTGAATTATAAGTATTTTTTAATTCTATTTTTGACTAAATCTTGCAAGAGCGGAAGAAAGCTTTTGTTAAAACAAAAGCTTACGAACAGCAGCTTTTTCAATGAAACAAAACGTACGAATGTGATTGTGATTTGACATTCGATGGACACAACAAATATTTATAGTGGATTTACGGAAGCTTTGCCTACGTTCCACTCTCACCTCAGAATTTTGAATGTGTTATCACTTAAAACGAAGCGTAGTTTACGATATAGAAGGTGATACGAGTGATCATTCCGTCTGCAGCACAATGTGCAAGAAGGTTTCTGCACTAAAAATGACCCCTGGTGCACGCATGTAACGTGTTTACTAACCAAAGGTAAGCCAGATTGTTGGAACGATGTTCCTCGGACGTGTCCTCGCATTTACGAAGCACATCCGCTGTATCTTCCTTCCACAAGACTTTTCAATCCGGTGACAGCCCCCACCTGCTATAACTAACCCCGCTGCGACATTTATACAGGACTTTTCACTCTGACGGCGGTCTTCCAACTGCATAGCAACCTCGCTATGACTTCCCTTGCGCAAATCCACAAGACAGCGAGCTAAGCAGAACACAAAACCCTTGCCTAAGGTTATCCAACTTGTAGTCCCCACGAGATTATGACTAATGCAGACACAGAACCCATGCCCAAGTTTATACACACACAGAATCTGTTACATCCACAAAAACCAGGTTAGGTCCCTCCACCTTCATGTGCTCCTTGGTTATATCCCCTTCTTTCTGTACCACTACAAAACGTTGGCCACCAACAACAACCTGCCGCACTGCCTCCACCAATGTCTCCTTTAGCCTCCATCCAAGTGTCCCTCGTGGCCCCCCAAGTTACTCACCTAAGAAAACTTTCACCAACGATTGCAGCATTCTACGGCTAATAGGCGTCCCCTCGAGAGGTGACTAACAAGACTCAAATTAAAAAAAAATATGAAAAGAATTCAACAAGAGCTCACGGTACAATCCCTCTAGAGTCTATGATACACACCTTTTAAATGAGGCCGGAAGGCCTCCTATTATACGGCAACTTTACCAAATGCTAAACATAGAACGTAGAATTGACTAATATAGCTACTATACTTAAATTGGATAATGAATACATCATTAATATTAATTCCATTTATGTTGCAAATAGACACGTCGCCCCATTTTATAAAGTTCCCCGTTTTTGCGACGAGAACTAATTAAGAATGATTTAATTAATCATATTCCAAATCAATAAAATGTTTGCCCAAGATAAACCCGGGGAACTGCCCTATTGAGGGCTCACCTGATAGTTTGCCAAGTAAATCAATGGAGATCCCCGGTCAAAGTCTGGTCCTAGGTACGGACATCCACAACGAAACCTGCGGGAGCCAAAAGGAATGAGGCAGCTTAACTAACCAATAGCAACAGCTGTCGTCGTCTTCATCATCCTCACGTGCTGAATCCCATCTCGCTCTTCTTCGATCGTTGCTTCTCCTCGTCCTCCATCTTAATTTCCCTTATAACTAGAGCCCATCCTATTAACGATTGTTGCATGGGAAATATCATCGCTCACATTTCCGAGGAAACTCTTTCTTTTGCTAACATGCACATATAAACAAAGTCTTTGTTAAGCTATCATCGACAGCAACTAGGCCTTATCGTAACTATTTCGGCCTGAATTCCTCTTGTCGTAAATAAGTCACTTAAAAGCGATTAATTTTGCGCACCTTAATGGGCACTAATCTCGCATCTCCATATTATGTGACCATTGATCGAATGTAACGTGAGATGCGTGGAGTGGAAGTGAGGGAGAGGATAAAAGATGTCGCCTACAGTATGATGTCAACTCACATTATTTGAAAGCAGACGACATAAAAGCCTTGAGAAAGGCGCTACGGGGTATTGAACCAGCACTAAACGATGTAATCTCCATGAGGTATATCCATAAACGCTTCGACTAGTCCACCAGCCACGACCTGCTGCCAAATCGTTAATGTTACCCCTTTCCTTCCAAATGGCTGAGACAGTCCACCGTATACCCGTCCTTTAAACCGCACACTCCTTGGTGCCTAAAAAAACCACGAACCAATCATCTTATAAATTCATTCTCAGTTTCCAAATCTGGGTTACATGTGACCACAGCTGGATCCGCAACAAAGCAAATTTTAAGTGACGCGAACTTAATCTATGGCTACGTGTCGAATGAATCGGAAGAGTCACCCCCTCGATCACGTTACATGTCAGGGAATGTATAGCCACACATCAGTCCAATCAAATTGGCTTCGGCTCGCCTTTTTCCTTCGTATTTACCCAGAGATGGAGAAAGATGAATAAAAGTTGGCCCCCAAAACCATAACCAATGAAGGATTGAGATAGTAATTAATTGGCCATTATTCGTATTAAATGCACGATTTTAATCGAACTGATTATGTTGGAAACACTGTAACACGAAGGGGTCATGCGTTATTGTGGAAGAAATTGTAAATGGTGAGAAGAAAACTTGGGATTAAGGAGGCCGCTTGAATCTCTAACGAAACGAGGGCATTAGAAAGGTGCACATCTGTGTTCGCTTCCACATCTGGTCATGGGCAATCCGGGCTTCTTGTCTGCGGCGACAAACGTCTTATTTGTGTATGGAAAGAAGCCCTCGTAATGTTAAGACAACACAATATCATATCCATTATCATCGTCATCATGCGGAGTGTAAACATGAGATGTATTAAAGATAGGGAAAGGCACGAGAGTGCAAACTGGGCCCAACTCACATTACTGAAAAAAGCTCGGTGCATTAGAACCGGCCATGGATGATGTTTCACGAGATATACTTTCGACGGCTTGATTAGTTACTCGGCCATGGCCCTCCAAAGATCGGTCTGTTACTCCACATGAGGCCACAGTCCACCAGCTCTATAAAAGCAATGGTTGGGAAGCCGCAATCCTGATTGAGTTTCATGTCACAGGCGGCCATGCACATTCGGCAGTCTACCGCTGAAATCGTAGATCGACAACGTCCGTGAGCACAGACCAAGTGATGGCCTAATCCTATGCGAGGTGTAGTAAACGGAAAATCGTCTTTTCCGGTGTGCGTCTGATTGCCCGGTCGAACTGCTATGTCGACGTCTCTCTGGTAATTTCCAGTTAAAATCATGGACTCCGCAGCAATATCTATTGCGAGTGAGGATATTCGCAATGCAACTCGTGCGACCCCAAAGGAATGAGGCAGCTACAACAAAAGCAATGGTCATCTTCAACATCATCGTGCCTGATTCCCATTCTCGCTCTTTCGGTGTGGCTTCTCCTCGTCAATCTTTGTTCACTTATAGATAGTGCCCATCTCATAATATTGTTACTTTGGAAGCATCATCGCTCATCTTCGTCCCATCTGAAATTTTCACCATTAAAACTAAGTCTTGTAAAATATCATGGACAACATCTAGGTCAGGGTTAGAATCCACACATTTCTATGTTTTTCTTGCTTTTCTCTTCACCTTCTATTTTTATTTTTAACTTTTCATTCCCGACTCCCTCCGCATAGTCCTCTTCATCGAACCCGAGCACCCCGCAATCAATCGGTGACAAACCAACGACCATCCACGGACTGCCCACTGGGGACAACTATCACCCTCTACTGTCACCCTCTACTGGTCGGCTCTCTTTTCATAGTAAAAAAGTCTTTTGTTGACTACATTGCCCTAAATTTTGAGACAATGCACTGATAAAACCAAGGTCTCAAGGACTTTAATGAACTTTGTGCTTTCCGATGTCATTTAGTCGTATAATCTAGTTTTATCGATCACGTTTTATATTTTGAAAAATACAACTAGAACGTAGCTTAATATACTATTTGTTAATTGTTCGAAAGGTACGGAATTGTAGAATTATATTTATTTGCTCTTGGATGTGCAGCTGGAGTTTTCGTTTTGCACTTGATGTTTCATCAGGCGTCGTGGCACTCGTGAGTGGTACTTGGATGACCCATCTGCGATTCCGACGGCCATTTCTTCAAGACGATTCAGGTAGCACCGATCTGATTTTCTTTCGTTGAGCAAGTACTTCCTGAATGTGTGGCACTAGTCCGTAGTGTGCGACACATCCATATACCAGCGACATCGATCATGTCGCATGGTCTTAAGGTCAGCAGGGCATTGAAGTATCCCTTTGGTATCCAGCCATTTGAATCCCATCTCGGTCTTACCCGTGTGGCTTTTCCTATCGTTGTCTTTGTTCACTATATATAGTTCCCATCGCTTAAGAGTTTTTGTTGGTAAGAACTACAATTCCGAGGAAGGTGTTTGTTGGCACTGGCAATACCATTGACTATACACAGTCGGAGATTCCTCGACTTATTGGAGTTTATTTTGACATGACCTTGGCTTTGTCATTAACTTTTCGGAAGAATTATAAAGCTGTACAGAAAAGTAAAACAAGGTAAGAACTTTTGTCGCGCTTGCCTGCAAGGCTCGGAACTAGGAGAGGAATCTATTTAGTGATTAACGGACTTTGTTCATTCATCTATGAAATTGTGATTTTCGATGATCGAGTTGGTGGAGCTATTGTCAAAAGCAACAATATCATGTTTACAAAAAAAGCAGAAAAATCAAGTCAAGAGAGTATAGAAACACTCCAACCGTGGCATTAATCGATATCGAACTAGGACGGTAATTCGAATGATGGTTCCAAGGTGGAAAGGAAGGATGGTTGGAGTGTTCTTCGTTTCCAGTGGAATAATATTTCCAGGTTCTAATCCTATGCCAATTGTCCAACTAAGACAGGATTACATCCATAAGCCCAGAGGAATAATGAAGACGATGTTCCGAGAGGAAGAGGAGGTATTCTGTTTATAGACAGAGGAAAGAAGGTGAAGAGATGCCAAGGTAAAGAACGGAGGTCAGAGAGCGGCGTCCGACGGGTGGTTGGGTGCAGTTGGAAAGTGGAAGAGTGCCCCGATTTTCGAAAAGTACTTTTCAGAAGCCTGTCCTAGTCGACAAAATAAAACTCCATGTCGTAAAATGCCGATGTGTGGCTCTCATTGCCATTATAGTAGCCATGCCTCTGGAAAGAAGGTATCATCAAGCAGTGTATCTTGACACACATCAAACGGGTGGCAATGGAGGTCTATCAACCACTAAAACACATGAAACCGAACTAAGTTGATCTTCCATGGGGAATGAATCTAAGAGACCCGTATCGATCGCGAAAAATCATGGAATGTATAAGCAGTTCGTCGGTCAGAGTGAATGCCCATGAACTTAACAAACGTTTGACAATGATCAAAATCACTGGTAATCAAATGGAATGTAACATGAGATGGAGTAAAGTGAGGGGAAGGGACAATATGACTGCATACACTGCAACTCACATTATTGAAAAAAATGAACACGAGAAGTCTAGGAAAGCTCGGCAACCTGGGAAACGATGTTTTCACGGGATATACTTCGACAGCTTGATTTAAGTTACTCGGCCACGGCCCTCCAAAGATTGGTCTGTTCGTTCCACACAAGGAAACAGTCAACCAGCTCTATAGCAGCTGTGGTTGGGAAGCCGCAACGCTGGTAGAGTTTTCCACGTCACATGCCTCCAAGCAAATACTACATTCCTGTTCTGAGATCCTCGATCGACAGCGTCCATGGGCATAGGCGATGTCGCGGTTTTTACTCTATGCGAGGTGTGGTATCGGAATTGCATCCGCGGCACACGCCGTAGAACCCGGGGAAAAAACTGCCCTATTGAGGGCTCTCTGATAGTCGCCAAGTAAAATCATGGAATCCCTCGCAAAATCGGGTCACTAGTACGGACATTCCCACGACAACAACCCGCGGGTTTCCAAAATGAATGAGGCAGCTACAACCAAAGCAACCGTCGCGGTCATCCTCCTCCTCATGCAGAATCCCATCTCGCCCGTTACGGTTTGTGGCTTCTCTGCGCCATCTTAAATTTCCCCTTTATAAAAAATAGTGGCCCTTCTCTTACAATTGTTGCTTGAGAAACATCATCGCACACATCAACATTTAACAAAGTCTTTGTCCAGCTATCACGACGAACAACGCTAGGACTTGCGTAACTATTAGGGCCGAATTCCTCGTCTAAATAGTCATGTGATTAATTTTCGCGACCTTAAAACAAAAAATGATCGATTTTAATGGGCACTATCTCGTCCTAATTATCAAACATCACTCGACTTGATTTTTTTAGCCCTAATCGAAGTGTAATTGTACATTCGCTCCAGCCTATCACGCCACATTGTGGTTCGGACGACCCAATGATTCGGCCCCGCTCTCTGAAGGCTCCAAATACGGTTGGCATCGCGACTCATGCGTTGAACGCTTACGGAAGGGGAATTTGGTTGGGCCCTCCCCTTGATTTACAAAGGCGCCTGCGGGGGCATTTCGCCCTCCTTGATGGTGGACAGGCGAAATATTGTGTGAAGGCCACCATTTGGGAGCTTTTAGGAGTACTCAAGGAGCGGCTCGCCGCGCTGTTACCCATCCAAAATGACTCCTTAAAAATGGGTATTACTTAACATAGGTAAACTATACAGAGTCGCCACACACTTAAGTTTGAAAAACTATTTTTTTAAGTCGGAAAAATCATAATAAGATTCGGTGATTCCTATTTACTAACTCTTACATGTTTGCTCCAAAAAGAATTTGCTTTTGTTTTAAAAACGGACATTGGACCTGATCCGGGAGTTGGGCTGGACTCATATCAAATGTTTTACTGGTGTTGGACATAATTCGGGCTTTGGACTCGAAACCTCATGTTTTGTTTAGTTAAAAGTAAAAATCAAACACACGCATAAATTCGAAAGGCCTTAAACATGCCTGCAACCAAACTTAAAATTATTTAGATAAAAAGAGACAGGGAAAGGCAGTGACTGCGAGCCTATACACTCGGGCTCTTAAGTCCATTAAAGATGGATTTAAAAATAAATTTTGGGAAGGCTCGTACCTCCCTTTTGTACCTTAGATGATGGTTTGAAGCCGTTTTATCATCTTTGACATCGTGGTTTCTATATACATTGAAAGATCCACGGGATATGATTACGCGCGTCTTCGAGTACTCTTCGAAAATTTGGAGTCGATCCTTCCAAAGTCGCATGCTCAGTTGTACATGCAAAAAATAAAATACAAGTGTGAAAGTAGAATGTTCGAGAAAATGGAGGAGCAATTTAATCAATTTCTATTCAATTTTTCTCACATTTCAACAAGACAACGAAAAGTGAGAAAAATCATAACATTTCATTTGCTCACCCAAAAATCATAAAAATTTTGCCAATGAACAGAAAACTTAATATAGTTTTTACATGCAAGAGTTTAGAAAAAACAAGCATGCCAGTTTGATGTCAATGAAAGAACATGAATTCGGTCATTCAAACTGGACTTGAACAGCACCTTGGCACAACACTGTTGTTGATTATAAGAACCACAATTCCGAGAAAGGCTTTTGTTGGGCAATTGGCAATACCATTGACTATGGCCATTGACTTCTCTGAAGAATTCTTAAAGCTGCTCATAAAAAGTAAAAACAAGGTGAGAACTTTTTGTCGCGCTTGCCTGCCAGGCTTGAAACTAGTAAAGAAGTCTTATTTAGTGATTGAACGGACACTGTTCATTCATTCATCTTTGAAGTTGTGTTTGGTCGATTTTTCGAGTACGTGGAGTTTATTATCAAAGCCACATATCATGTTATAAAGAGCGTGAAAACCATTCAAGAGAGTCCAGAAAAACTTTGACCATGCCTTGAATGATACTGAACTAAGGATGGTTGGAAATGTTCTTCGTTCTAGTGTTAAGAAGACCTGATCTGGGCATGACTCCGGATTCATGTCAATGTTTTACCGGGCATTGGACTCGATTTCGGGCCTTTTGGGTCCGAACTCATGTGTATTTCGGCAAACAGCATGCAACGTTAAACTCCTAAAAGCCTAACTCTTGCACCTCAACCACATTGAAAATGGGAGTATAAACTTGGGATTAAGGAACCCCCGAATCTCTACGAAACGAGGGCACTAGAAAGTGGGATCTGTGTTCGCTTCTCATCAGGTCGTGGCAATCCTGGCTTCTGGGTGGACAAACGTCTTGTGTGCACAGAAAGAAGCCCTTGTATTGTATACAGGACAACACATTATCATGTCACATTTATCATAGTGAGGGATTAAAGTGAGGGAAATGGAACGAGGTGCAACGTGCAACTTCACATTATTGAAAAAAGCTCGGGGCATTGAAATGGCCAAGGACGATGTTTTCATGAGATATACTTTCGACGACTTGATTAGTTCCTCGGTAACCATGGCCCTCCAAAGATCGGTCTGTTTACTCCACATGAGGGGACAGTCCACCAGCTCCATATAAGCTATGGTTGGGAAGCCGCATTGCTGATAAATTTTTATGTCACAGGCGGCTATTGCCACATTCGGCAGGGCCTACCGCCGAAAATCGTCGATCGGCAACGTCCGTGGGCGTAGACCACGTCAGTGCCTATCCGAATGCGAGGTGTAGTAACGGAAAAATTCGTCTCCAGTTGTGCGTCTCATAGCCCGGCGAACTGCTATCCTTTGGAACGGCTCTCTGGTATCTTCCAGTTAAATCATGGAAATCCGTAGCAAGATCTATTGCGAATAAGGGTATTCGCAATGCAAACTCGTTGCTACCCCAAAGGAACCGTGGGAGCTACAACAAAAGCAACTGTCATCTTCAACATCATCGAAGCCGGATCCCCATTCTCGCTCTTTTGTTGTGGGTTCTCCTCGACATGTTTGTCCCCTTATAAATAATGCCCATCTCTTAAGATTGTTTACATGGGAAAAACATCTTCGCACATCCTCGTCCCTTCTGATTTGACCGTAAGAACTGCACTTCCGATGAAAACTCCTCCTCTTGCAAATACCGTTAAACAAAGTCTTGTCTAAAACTTTATATTTTTTTTTTTGTTCATTCCCCAACCCACCTCGCATCGTTCAATCCATCAAAACCCGACCCCGGCCGCACGCACCTCGCATCATCGGCGACTACCCACGTACCGCTCTCAGCCATGAATCAACAATTCAACGTCAGTCAAAAAAACCATCACAGATTGAATATTTTATGAAATAATTTTAAAAATTATTCAAATTTTTAAATTAAGACCAATTTAATGACGGTCTTGGTTTCAACCAAGGTTTCGGCCCATCCCCCTCCTCCTAAGCCCCGCCACTTCGGGTTCGTCGAGATGTTCTTTTTTTCTGTTTCTACTTTGCTTTTTTTCGAAATAACATTAGTCACAAAAATATTTTTACAAAATAAGATAGGTATTTTTAAAATTTATCAAATAATATTTTACGTTCGAAATTAATAATTTTCGATTTCACTTAAAAAATTGGAAATTTTATTTTTTTTATTTTCTTTCTGGAAGAAATCGAAATTGGATTTATTGCATATTCCCAATTTTTGAGATATTATTATTCGAACTTAAAATTATTTCGCCCGAAATTTCGTATTGTTGGCCGCTGTTAGGGAGGAGCAGCGGGCCTCTTCGCTGGGGAATGTGCCAGTAATTTGGTTAGTGTCGGCTGACCCGGAATGGCGTGGTTGGAGCCAAGATCGAGGAAGGCGCCTGCTTTGCTAATGGAAGATCGAGTTTTTGGGCAAATGGGGAACAAAAAATGGTGATTTTGCTCCGTACAGCAGCAGGAAAAATCTATCTGTGATCCATTGAGTTGAAACATTGCACTTCTGTCCCGTGGGGAATGAATCAGAGCGACCCCCCCTTTGATCACGACAGGTCGGGTAATGTTGAGTCCCTCGTCAGTTCGCTTCAGCTTGCCATTGTTTTATATTTAGCGTTCGCCGCTGATGGAGAACGCAAACAAAGATTTGAGCTAACAAACCATAACCGATGAAAGGATGCAGAGGCAATTAGTTAGCCATCTACCATGCGGAATTTCATCGGATTGATTATGTTGGGCTTTGAACATAATGATTTTTAACATATATTATTTAGACGACATTAAATCGTAACAGTACAGTAGCAGTAAAATCACTTCAAAAAACGCGAGGCATTTGGAAGTCCGATCTGCGTTTGCTTTTTCAGGCTGGAAATGCTTGAGGGGCAACCTTGGCCTCTGCAAAGAAAAAGAACATTTGGCACATATGAAAAGAAACCGTTGTAATTGTATTCAGATAACACAAAACATTACATTTCCACCGTCTTTGACAACAAAGGAGTGTAGCATGAGATGGACTAAAGTGAGGGATGCGAGACAAGTCGCAGTCGACACTGGAATGCACCTTATTGAAATTTGCCAAGAATAGTAAAAAGAAAAGCTCGGGATTATCGGACCGACCCCATACGGTAAGTTTCATGAGATATGCGTTGACACTTAGATTATTTTCCTACATTGGCCCGCCAAAGACAGGTCTGTTTGCTCCACACAAGGGTACAGTCTGCCAGCTCCATAGAAGCCATGGTGGATGGGAAGCTGCAAAAATAGTAAGGTCTTAATGTGGGCACAACCCAAGCAATCATGGCAGCCCTGTTGCCGAAATCATCGTTCGACAGCGTCCATGGGCGTAGACCGTATTAAGGCCTGTCCCCTCTGTGGTGTAGTATTGGCCAAGATTGAACGGCGTGTTTTGAATAACCCGGGTGGACTGCTGTGTTCACGTTTCTCTGATAGAGACCAAGTATATCATGGACTCCCCTGTAATAGTAGCCACGAACAACGGTATTTGGAAGACAATTCGCGGGATCCAAAAGGAATGAGGCAGCGATTACCAAACCAACGGTCACCTTCAACATCCTTCTGCCGAATCCCATCTCGCTCTTACCCGTGTGTGGCTTTTCCGATTGTCGTCTTTGTTCACTATATATATTTCCCATCTATTGTTCCGATTGAAATCTATTTAGTGATTAACGGAGTTTGTTCATTCATCTATGAAGTTGTGATTGTCGATGATCGAGTTGGTGGAGCTATTGTCAAAGCAATGTATCATGTTACAAAAGAGCAGAAAAACCAAGTCAAGAGAGTACAGAAACACTTCAACCGTGCCTTTAACGATATCGAACTAGGACGGTAATTCAAATGATAGTTCCGAGGTGGGAAGGAAGGATGGTTGGAGTGTTCTTCATTCCAGGGGAGGTATTCTGTTATAGACAGAGGAAGAAGGCGAGAGATGACAAGGTGAAGAATGGAGGTCGGAGAGCCGCGTCCAAGTGAAGAGTGGAAGAGTGGAAGAGTGCCCCGCTTGAAGAGTGAAGAGTGGAAGAGTGCCCCGCTTGAGGTGTGATTGACAGTTCTTGGTGAATTTTATTAACATCTCGCCGAACTAGTGCTGTATTTGCATTTCCCAACGCTCCATCGGAAATCGTAAATGTTTTTGGCTCGACTGCCGATTTTCAAAAAATATTTTTCAGAAGCCTCCCTAGTCGACGAAATAAAAACTCCACGTCGTAAAATGCCGATGTGTGGCTCTCATCGGCATTATAGTAACCATGCCCCGGGCAAGAAGTATCATCGAGCAGTGTATCTTGACACATCAATGGTGACAATGGAGGTCTTTAACCCCTAAAACCACGAACCGAACTAAGTTGATCTTCCATGGGGAATGAATCGAAGAGACCCGTATCGATCGCGAAATATCATGGAATGTATAAGCAGTTCATCGGTCAGAGTGAATGCCCATGAATTTAACACGTTTGACAATGATCAAAATCACTGGTAATCAAACGGAATGTAACATGAGATGGAGTAAAGAGAGAGGAAGGGACAATATGCTGCATACACTGCAAACTCACATTATTGAAAAAAAACGACACGAGAAGTCTAGGAAAGCTCGCAAACCCGGAACGATGTTTTCACGGGTAGTTACTCGGCCACGGCCCTCCATAGATTGGTCTGTTTGCCCACCTGAGGTAACAGTCGACCAGCTCTATAGCAGCTAAGGTTGGGAAGCCGCAACGCCGGCGGATTTTCACGAGACAGGTGTCCAAGCATATGCCACACTCCTGTGCCGAAATCGTCGATCGACAACGTCCATGGGCATAGGCGATGTTGTTGTTTACTCTATGCGAGGTGGTAGTATCGGAATTGCGTCCGCTGCGCACGTCGTATAACCCGGGGAACTGCCGTATTGAGGGCTCTCTGATAGTTTGCCAAGTCATGGAATCCAAAGCAAGCTATGGTCCTAGTACGGACATCCACGACACAACCCGCCGGAGCCAAAAGGAATGAGGCAGCTACAACCAAAGCAACCGCCGTCGTCGTCATCATCCTCCTCGTGCTGAATCCCATCTTGCTCTTTTGGTCGTGGCTTCTCCTCGCCATCTTAATTCCCAATTATAAATAGTGCCCATCTCTTACGATTGTTGCTTGAGAAACATCATCGCACATCGCGTAAGAACTACATTTCCGAGGAAACTCTTTCTTTGCAAACATCACATTAAACAAAAGTCTTTGTCGGCTATCACGACAACGTCTAGGTCTTGTGTAAATATTCAGCCGAATTCCTCTCGTCTAGAGAGTCACGTAAAACGATTAATTTCGCGACCTTAGAACGAAAATGAATCAATTTTAATGGGCACTATTTCGTCTAATTATCAAACATCGTTAGGCTTGAATTTTTTTAGCGCTAATGGACCGTATTTAGAGGCAAATCAAATCCTTGTAATTTTTTACTAAAAAGGAGACATTTTCTCCGGAAAATAGAAAAAGTGGATAAAATTAATAGAAGAAAATGGCAAGCACCCCTTTTCATGAACGGCCTTATTTCTTCTGTTGGTTGCGTCTAGCGTGCCGCGATGAGCGGCCTTTTTGTCACAACTACAGAGACGCTCCACCTCCTCCACTTCCTCGCTGATAACCCAAGGTAAGGACGGGACGCGATTGGTGTTTGTCGAATATATGAACCACAATTCTGAGGCGTTTGCCGGCATTGGCAACACCGTTTTACTGACTATACACAAGCATAGTTGTTCTCACAATGCACTGATCACACCAAGGTCACAAGGATTCCGACCATATCCAGCCAATCGGTGATTCCGACCAAAATATTATGCTACGACTTTTTTTCAGAAGCCAGTCCTCGAACAGTCCTAGTCGGCAAAATAAAAACTCCATGTCGTAAAATGCCAATGTGTGATTCTCGTCGCCATATCAGTAACCATGCCCCTGGCAAGAAGTTATCATCGAGCAGGGTATCTTGACATATCAGTGGTGGCAAATGGAGGACATCAACCTCTTAAACAACAAACCAAGCTAAGTAGATTTTCAATGGGGAATGAATCGAACAGACCCATATCGATCGCGAGGGAAAGGGACAAGATGTTGCATACTCTGCAAATCACATTACTGAAAAACACCAAGAGAAAGTCTGGGAAAGCACGGGGCATTGAACCGACAACGGACGATTTTTCACGAGATATACTTCGACAGCTTGATTGGTTCCTCGGCCACGGCCCTCCAAAGATCGGTCTGTTCTGCCACATGAGGAAACAGACAACCAGCTCCATGTGAGATATGGTTGGGAAGCCGTAACGCTGGCGGATTTTCACGTCACATGCCTCCAAGCAAACACTACATTCCTGTGATGAAATCGTAGATCGACAGCGTCCGTGGACGTAGACGATGTCAAGGCCTATCCTATGTCGGGTGAAGAAAAGGAATGGCGTCTGCGGCACACGTAGCTTGACCCAGGGAACTGCCCTATTGATGGCTGTCTGATAGTTGCCAAGAAAATCATGGTATCCCAGGCAAAGTACACTCCTAGTACGGACATCCACGAGGCAACCTGCAGGACCCAAAGGAACGAGGCAGCTACAACCAAAACTGTCGTCATCGTCGTCGTCGTCATCCTCCTCATGCCGAATCCCATCTCGCCCTTTCGGTTGTGGCTTCTCCTGATCATCTTAATTCCCTTATAAACAGCGCCCATCTCTTACGATAGTTGCTTGAGAAACATCGTCGCTCGTCTTCGTCCCATCTGATTTGACTTTAAGGACTACACTTCCGAGAAAAACTTCCCCCAAGTATCAGTAAACAAAGTTCGGTCAAATAACACGACATAGTCTAAGATCAGGCGTAGATCCGCTAAACCGCCGGCCGAATTCCTCTGGTTTAAGGAGAAAAATTTTAAGCCCGATGAACAGGACGCGGATTTAGGGCCCGAACATGTTTGGACGTTGGATTAAAAGGTTGGACTTGAATAAACCTGACCTGAATCCATCCGATCCCGCCCATTCAGCAAGTCTACTTCAAATCCTAAAGTCACACTAGGAGACGTTGGAGAAAGCGCTGCGAAAAGGGAGCCCTGTTCTTGCGAGGAGCAACCCACTGGTGAAGATGAGGATCAAACACCACTTGGAGGACCAGCATCAACCGGAAGATCAGTAACAGGTGTATGGTCTTGGTCTATGATTTCAAGACTTCTTTCTACCCCGATGAAGAGGTGCTCGAAGATGCAGGGAGTGGTGGCCAGTGTGACCCGCTGTGGTTGGGAGATAGGAGCCGGGATGTCGGAGAAAGCGGAGAGAGGTTTGATATGTGAATAATGGTATTTGGAAGACAATTCATGAGATCCAAAGGGAATGAGGCGGCGAATGCCAAACTAACGGTCATCTTCAACATCCTTGTTCGGAATCTCATCTCGCTCTTATCCTTGTGGCTTCTCCTATCGTCGTCTTTGCTCACTATATGTAGTTCCAATCTCTTAAGATTGTTTGATGATAAGAACTACAATTCCGATAAAGGTGTTTGTTGGCATCGGCAAACCATCCTAATTGTTCTCACAATGCACTGATAACGCCAAGGTCACAAGGATTCCGACCATATTCGGCAGATTGATGATTCTGACCAAAATATTATGCTCCTACTCGGCCAACATTGTTTTGATATGACATTGGCTTCGTCCTTTAACTTCTCTGAAGAATTCGAAAGCTGTCCAGAAAAGTAAAACAAGGTGAGAACTTCTGCCGCGCTTGCCTGCCAGGCTCGGAAGTAGGAAAGAAGTCTCTTCAGCGATGACTGGACTTTGTTCAGTCATCTATGAAGTTGCGATTGTCAAATTTCAAGTCCGTGGAAATATTGCAAAGCACATCACGTTACAAAGAACAGAAAACCAGCTCAATAGAGTACAGAAACACTTAGCCATGCCTTCAATGATGTGAAGTAAAAGAAGAAGAAAAAGGTTGCCAACTGCTAATTATATAAGACGAATCCAATGAGCTAATGAGAAAGCGCTTTCGTCCGTCCCTTCGCCTATTAGCTAGTCGAGCCTTTGAAAGCTGTCCGCCGAAGAGAACCAGCTCAAGAGGGGCTTGAGCTCTCCAAGATGTGTTTGGGAATGAATGACAATGATACATTCCGACATAACCTCAAGCATAGAGTTTATGTAGTTTGTCGCACGGATCTTTCCATAACCCAAAGCGTCACCAATTGTGAAGAAGCTAGAGGGCTTTTTGCATTGCAGAAGTTTCTTTGTATCTTATGATAATCTTGTATCCGCTATAAGTGTAATATAGTAAATCTCACTCTACAAGGGTGAAATGTGGACATATTCTATTGCCGCACCATTATAAACTTTTTGTGTCTCATTTACATTATGCACAAACGGTTATCTAACTAATTATTTATAAGAAACTTTAACAGAAAAGCAAATCAACAGACATGATGTAATATTTGGGCAGAGCCTTCAAAGGTCCTAACCAAACCTTTATCACTCCGACAACCTCTTACGTTCTGAAGTTGTTTCCATTAATCTAACACTCACAGATCATCCCTTGATATAGCAAAAACCTACTAGGCTTTGTACCAAACTTCTACTGCTGCAGGTATTTTCCAGGTCTTGGAGTAGACGTTGTTGATCACGCTTAGGCTGATCAAATCTGTAGAGACTTGGTTGTAGAAACTTTAAGGTTTTGTATCAACCTTCTACGACTGTAGAACCTTTTCAGGACTGCATAGTAATATACTAGATCATACTTCGACTGGTCTTATATTCCTTAAGCAGTTCACTTCGGGATTTGCTGTAAATAAGGGTTATGTAATTTACATGAACCTAACCTTTCGCTATTGGATTCTACTAGTCATAGAATGTCCAAAAATTTTATAAAACGTTAATTCACCCTCTCTCAGTGTCATTATTACAACAACAGCCACAATTTAATGTCCCCCTCTCTCTCGGCCACGATCATTCTCTAGCATTGGCTGGCCGTCCTCATGCTCCGCAGACCATTTCCAATCACCTCCTCTAAATGAGAAAAAAATGAATATTTTGGAATAAAAATGACTTTGTAAGAAAAAAAAAAATTGTTTAATCAATGCATAAAATCACATAACGAATTTTATTACTCATTTAAAAGGACTTGATAAACTGAAATAAACATAAAATTTAGGCTAGATTACAAATATATCCTAAACTTTGAAACTTTTTTTCGATTTAGCCTAACATTTGAAAAAAATCTTCTCATATCCCAACATTGGGTTGTTATCTCTATTATATCCTCCGTTAACCCCCGTTAACGAAGTCCTACCCGGCGCTGATGTAACAATTAACATCGTTTATGCCACGTTTCATTTATTTTTTCCTCAACCTAAATTATCAAATATATTCTAAAATTTTGTCATTTTTTCTAATTTAGCCTAACATTTGAAAAATATCCTCTTGCATCCCAACGTTTGACTGTTATCTTCATCATATAATATGTAGCCGTCCCCAATACGAACAAATATTGTAATAGTTTTTTTAGCTATTATGAACAAATTGTAGTTGTTCTAATTATAGTCGAAGTTAAATGTTTTGAATATATCCATGATTACTAAAATTTCAAGACATGCCAAAAACACATTTTCATACAATATTTAGGCAAACACATGGTCATTTTCCATACAAATAACACTGTATAAATATGTCAACATTGTTATACAAACACACAACTCCAAACGAACATTATTGAGATATTAACTTTTTGGGGTTGAGAGTCAAGGGTCAGGGTGGGACAGTGATTGGGGATTAAGGGCGGGGTGAGATTGTGGTCGGGTGCCGTATAGGATTGGTCGAAAGTGTGATTAAAATATTTGTTAGAAGTGATATTAAAATATATTTAGAGCTTTATTCGGGATTTATGATTCAATTCGAGAAAAGATTTGATTAAATGTGGTACTTACAGCGCTAATTATCGTATCAACGTCAAGGACTCTTTTAGTGTCGATCGCTAACATAGAATATAATGAAGATAACAGCTCAACGTCGGGATGCAAGATGATATTATTCAAATGTTAGGCAAAATTGGAAAAAAAAATGTCAGAGTTTAGGATATATTTGATAATTTATTGTGGAGAAAAATAGATTAAACGTAGAGTTAAAAAATAGATATTTTTCAAATGTTAAGCTAAATCGGAAAAAAAAAAAAGTGAAAGTTTATGATATATTTGAATATTTGGTCTAAAATTTATCACCTGATATAATCAAATTTTATTGAAGAAAACTAACTTAATTGTAATAAAAAGATGATCTTTCATGGTGAAAACCAATTTTCTAAAATGAAAAGAAAATCTCCTGACGAAAATATTTTTTTATTATTTTAAAACAAGAAACAATATGAGAAAGTTTGTATTTCTCTACACTCAATGATAACGAGGAAAAACACAATTTCTTTGTTGATGACAAAAATTATAATAATGGAATAGAAAATAAATATACTTACGATAAAAACGAAGCTTTTCCTAGTGAAAAGTCTTTGTTGACTACATACAATGCCTAATTGTTCGGAGAATGCAGTGACAACAGCAAGGAATCAAGTACACGGCCTGTCGATGATTCCGACCGGACTATTATTGTCTAACATGATTGCCTTCATCGTATCATTGTTATGAAGAGTTACAGAGCCGCCTCGAAAAGTAGAACAGCATGAGGAGTTCAGAAATTTTTAAAGATTGTGAAAACTAATTTGCATTAAAAATTTCAACTTATTATACGTCGATTTAAGTAATTATAAGGTAAATTCTGAAATTCGTTCGGTGAATTGAAATATTTTCTAAACTTGGGAATGATTTGCTTCTGTTACACTAAGAGGAGGGGTGAATTAGTGTTAATCTCCAAAATCGGATTTTAACCCTTTTCGTTTTACCCCGCAGCGGAATGAAAGCTTCTGTAACACAGAACCTTAAATAGAATTCTTTAAGACAGAGTGTTTGATTATGTACGCAATTTGTTTGATGGACACAAGGATTTTTATAGTGCTTCAGCAAATTGCTTACGTCCACTCTTCACCCAGATATTTATATGGTTTCCACTCAAATATATCTTAGTACAAATTACACAAATGATAGAAACTGTAAACAGGCCCGAAGGTTCTGTACAATAGAGTCTTGAGTTGCAGAGTACAGATCAGAAGGTTCTGTACCGTAGAGACTTGTTACGAAGCACAAACCCAAAGGTTCTGTACTATCGTAACTTAGGCACAACACAGACCGAAGGTTCTGTGTCGAAGAAGGTAAGGCACAACACAGACCAGAAGGTTCTGTGTCGAAGAAGGTGAGGCACAATACAGACCAGAAGGTTTTGTATCGAATGTGTTAACCTTCTATAATGGATTCGTTGTCCCCAAGACATCCTCAATCCTGTCCCCGCGACCCTGTTTATCATTTTCTGACGCTCGATGATTTCTCAGTTCTTTGCCATGCCACACCTTAAGTGCCGATGCAGGAGGAAGTGGCCGGAGGAGCAAATATTATGTGAATCTTATGTATTTTCGACGTAGCAGAGAACAACTGCGTTATCATGCATCAACCCCTTAAAATATTTCATAGGAAAGGGGAAGGAATGGACGCCCTTTCCATGTCTAATAACTTCGCCTTGGTGCCACTCGGATTTGGAACCATCTACAACCGTAACAGGAATTTTTGGGTTCGTAGATCCCCAAATTACGAATTACCTCAGCACAAATATTAGATCAATCCCTTTTATTTAAATAATAAAAATTGGCTAATTTCAGAACCGTCAAACCAACTCGTTTTAGTTGATATTTATTTAACTATCAAATTTAAATAGCATGTGATTAAGCTTAGGTTAAATTTAACACTAACGAAACACGATTGGTAGTAATATTATTAGTAATATTTTTAGAACCCTTCGTCTAAAAGAAATTAATCACCATTAATTTTAATTATTATGTTCATCCACGGTCATTGATCACAAATATTGTTGTGGTGCACGACACGTCACCGCCTCAATTTCTAAAGGCTAAAATATAAGATAATATCAAAACATATCATGAAACATTTTGTTTTGTCAAAAAATTAGTTTGTTATACGATTTTGTCACTGTTTTTATATTGATTTTGTCAAATTTTGTCCCCATAAAATCACTTAAATAAAGTAAGAGCACAGAACAACACCCACAAAACTTTTGACAATGTAAAAAAGTAAAAGAAATGGATGGAGGACTGTGACTTTTGGTTAACCAAAAGGGATTCAAGGGAGTCGGGAGGGAAGTAAACGGCAGCCTAACTTTTTTTACCTGCAACTTTAAAATGCCAATTGTCTAAATCTCGATTAACTGTATTCAGCTCCACCCCCATTCCCATCTGTTCAAACACTCCAACGTTGCGACGAATCCCGGCCGTGACAACTTCTGGCTAACACCAAGTATAACAATTTCTGTAAACCTTGGCTCTTTCTCTTCGTCCATGCTATGTCCTCAGCAGCACGCGATATGACCTCATAAAGATGCGTGGGGGTTGCATGGATATCCACATAGAGTACTTTGGTGACAACAATCTCCTGAATTATATCATAGAGAGGTACGAGAAGAGCGCAAACGAGCTTGATGTTCTTCACGCTCAGGAATTTTACGCAAAAGAGGTAGGATCCCCAGTCATGGCGCTGTCGTTGGAGGATCTAATTGTGTTGTTCTATGCTAGTGTGGATGATTGATTTCCTGCATTTTCAATTGGGAGTATGTTATGTCTGATCGGTGTGGAGGAGAGGGATGATTCATTCGACGGCGTTGGAATCGATCCGTTTGCGTTTTCATCATCGTCAAACTACTGGCCTGTGAATTAGTGTGGAAGGCATCGAAACTCTGCGACAAGCATTCTGGAAATGGTTAGACAAATCATATGTGGTAGTCTTATGTGATAGCACAATGTCGTCTGACGTGTGTTTATTGTTTTTGTAGTGGCTGGAAACTCGAACGACTCCGACTTGTCCATTGCTCAAAGATATCAAATGGAGGAATAGCCAGTGCCACCGCAAAACTTCCATGGCAGGAGACGAGCTATTCCTAGATCATGATACGCATGAGGTAGGTATGGGCACGAGTACTCCAATCTGATCACGAGCAGGATGTTGGGATCCATAATCACTTTTTCCGAAGTTTTAGGAAAACTAATTTATCATGTAAGCATTCTTTATTGAATTTCATAAACGATCTTGCGTTATATGACAATTATAATTGATCATACGTTAGATGGTGGCGTTGGCCCTTGGCAGGAGAATTCATGTTTATATGGTGAAGATTGGTTTAATCGAGAATCTTCATGCAAGCAATTCACTGGTATAGTCCCACTCAGGTTGTTTTCTGATAGTGCAAAACCGATCAAGTTTTGGCAATTTCCGAGGCTTGCTGGAATACTCCCACTGAATCCGCTCCCTTGCAACGACAGTATCGTCAACATAGTCAAATTTCCAAGAGAAGATGGAATTTCCCCAGAGTAATCATTGTATTCTGCTTGTAGGTATGGAGGTTACCGATTCCTTTGGGAGCATACCCGTCAACGGGTTCCTACTGATAACTAGAACTTCCAGGTTGTGAAGATTCCCGATGCTAGAAGGGAGGGTCCCCGTTAGCTGATTGGACCAGAATGACAAAACGTTCAAGTTGGAAGATAAGTTCCCAATAGAGCGAGGCAAAGTACCACCGAAATTGTTTACACCGAAACGGAGACGCCATAGCTCGGTGGAATTGAGGGACTCGAGGAATTTCAAATCGCCCAAGGTGCCGTTTCCCAATCGATTACCAGTAATAGCAAGGCTTCCCAACTGATTGAGATTTTTGAGATCAGGGACCGATCCGGTGAAAATGTTCCTGGTCAACCCTAGGCCCAATAAGTTTGTCGCATTCGCTATTGAAGGGGGAATAGGTCCGATCAACTGATTATCAACGAAATTGAAGTCTTGAAGATTGGGAAGAGTGATTCCGAGATCCAGAGGGAGACCTCCCTGGAGTTTATTGTAGGAGAACTCTATTACCATCAGAGAGGTTATATTGAAAATCGAGGCGGGTACCGTACCAGAAAAGAAGTTCTCTGCGAGACTAATCTGTCGCAACCTTCGCAATCGCCCAAGAGATGCTGGGATGGGGCTGCTGAAACCATTATTGTTTCCATCAATGATCTCGAGAGACGAGAAGTTGCTGAAGAAATCAGGGAACTTCCCGATGAAATTGTTTCTGGGAACCCAGAAGGATCGAAGCTTCGACAGAGCGGATAATCCAGGAGGTATTTCTCCAACAAGCTTGCTGTTTCCCAGCCAGATCCCTTGTAGGTTTGTGCAGCCCGAAATGTTCTCAGGGAGCTGACCCGAAAACGAGTTATTATCCTGGGCCAACGCTGCCAGCCGTCGCAAGTTTCCGATTTCAGGGGGGATTTTGCCAGCAAAACCATTGTTGTTGAGGTTTAATATCCTGAGGAAGCTGAGATTCCCAATGTAGGGTGACAAGGATCCCCCCAGTGTGGAGCCCTGGAGCGCCAATTTGGTGACACGGGGACGTCTGTTGCTGCAAGTTACGCCCCGCCAATGACAGAAGTGGGTGGTGTCATTCCAGGAGGAGAGTACCCTGTCGGGGTCGTTGGGTATGCTGCGCCTGAACTCGAGCAACGCAGCACGGTCAGTTTCATTGGTCTTACCGGCTGCTGCTGAGAGAGAAAACAGCAGAAGACAAGTGGATAATAATATCATAAAAGCAGAGGAGTAGGAGGAAGCCATAATTTTTTTGACTGCCTTTGCCTCATCACGGACTCTGTCCACGTAGCGATGTTATATATCCACACTCTCCCCCCATTCCATGACTTTTCTAAGGATGAACTTGAGTTTTGGGATCTGGTAATTGTTAAGTTTTGTTTGTTTAGATGATTTGTAAAATTGACAATTAGATCCCTAGATTTTATCCTGCTTCTCCAATTAGTCTGGACTAAAAAATGAGAAATATCCTGTTGGTCCATGAATCCTTAGGGCATTCATTCTCCTTCATATCATCCGAAATAAATAAAAGAACTTAAAGTTTACTGATCAGTCCTGCTTTTAAAAGCGGTTTCTTCATATCATCAGAAGTTAAAAACTGACCTAAAAAGATAATTGAAAATATGAATTAATTATACTACGCATTTTATGGTTTAATATTTAGTAATTGTGATTTAATATTTAGGTTTTAAAGTTTATATTGTAATATTTTAATTTTAGGATTCACATAAATGAAATATATTATACCACCCATTCACCTAATAATTCGAGCTATTAAAATATTTGGCGTTGACTGATGTTCAACAGTAATGTCCCAGATGGTTAAATTTTATAAATGCTCATTATCTACTAATGTTGGTTAGTTTCGCGTAAGTTCTCCAAATTGGATTATATAGATTATAATGTGAAACGACTTTAACAAATACATTAATAGATTTTTATTTAAAAATGTAGAGGATGCGGGAATAAGTATTTGTGAATTTCATTTGAAAAAAAATATTTTCAAAATATGATAAAATCAACTAGTTGGTGTTGAATACTTTGTTCTAAATAAGTAAATAATGTTAGTATGAAATTTTATTACAGTATGCACAGAATGAATTTAGGAAATTGTTCTAATATTAAAGTAGATATCTCCCTGTCACCAAGAAATGTCAAATAGAAATTGCTGCACATCTCCTTTGCTGGCCCTGCTGCTCCTTCGTTCATACTCACCATAAGTGCCGTCAAATGACCTCAACATCCCCCAGCCCCAAATATGTAGGCAACTCTCGTGGATCAGACAGCGGCACACGTTGCCACGAGGAGCAGCCCAAGATTTCCACATCCTTCAACCTTTCCAAGCCCAACAAATCCGGAATTCCGCAAATGGAACGGCACTTCCAAATGCTCAATCCCTCCAACCGCTCCAATTGTTCCAGTCCTGGAATCTCCACCAATGCTGTACCTGATCTGAACGTAAGCGACTTCAGCCCCCTCAATCTCCCTAGGTTGCACACCCTGAGGAGACTTTTAGATTTCTCGATAGACAATGTCGTAAGACTGGGTAATGTACCGAGCCCATCAAGCTCGATGTCTGTCGTTGTCAAATTTATGAGCACCAACTCTGTCAAGAGCATCAAGTTGGAGTAACGTTCCCAGGGCATGCCTGTTCGTGAGTGCCGGAGAATCAGCTTGCGCAGAGACTTTTAGATTTCTCGATAGACAATATATTATAAATTAAAATATAATATAGAATAATTTAAAAAGAATTAAGTCACTTGACGAAAAATCATTCTTTATATTGGTGTTACCGAATTTAAGTTGATTAATTCAAGTAAATACTTTTAATTTATGTAAAATTTCATAATCAAATATTCACTTTTCCATAAGTTTTACTTTCGAGAAAGAAAGTAAGAGATAACGGTCGACAAGTAAAGGGGTAAATGTGTCTAAATCTAAGTACAGCGGGTTGTACTTAAACCCTGAGACAAGAAGAATGATAGAAATCAATTTGATGAACAAAAACACAAGATCTGATATAAAACAGAGCATCGTATGATTCTTCATTCAGCAACCACCATCGAACATACAAGCTCTCTGGAATATGATGGGTTTGTTTTGGATATTTCAAGTTCGAATCTCAATGAATACATCTTAGAGGTATTCGGGATACGGAGATTCAGCCCACCAGAGATTTGAGGGATCGTAGTTTCGCTGCGGCCACACGGATGTCCATCCTTTCTCCCGGCGACTCGCTACAACATGTGACTCCGATTTCGAGCACTTTCGCCAGACATTCTAAAGTCCTTTGCGGAGCACAGGCGCTCGATCCTTCTCCAAGCTCATTTAGGAACAGACCAGGGTCGGCTACTTCTCCCACTCTATCCGGCAACGCAGCCTCGCAGTGGCTTCGGATGTTCCAAGCTTCCTGGAACATGTCGTCGGTCAGCTTCTTTCCCGTAAACATCTCCAGCAGAAGAATTCCAATACTGTAAACATCACCTTCCCTCGACACTTGCCTTCCCATTCCGTACTCTACAACATTTCACGTTAAACGGCCTATATTACTGAGTATGAGCTATCCAAAACCACATTTACATTAAAATTCACGCACCTGGAGGGCTGTAGCCGACTGTCCCTTTCACTCCCATCGAGCTTACATGCACAACAACATCATCGGTAGAGAGAATTCTCGTTACTCCGAAATCACCGACGTGTGCTATCATCTCCGCATCAAGGAGAACATTGCTTGGCTTCAAATCGCAATGAATCAGCGGCATGTCACAATCATGATGGAGATACTCCACAGCACAAGCAATGTCCACGACAATACTCAGCCTATGCTTTAAACTTAACTTGAGGTGCCCTCCCTCACATGTAACTTTAGAATGCAGCCAATCTTCTAGGTTTCCATTTTCCATGAACTCATACACAAGTGCCTTAAAATTATTCCCTCGGAAGTCAATGGTCGAGCAAACATTTGAAATCTTAACGAGATGTCGAGGTCTGATGTTCTTCAACACCTCACACTCTGCCACAAAACTTTTTGAAGATGCTCGATTTCGGAGGTCGAGAACCTTAATGGCTACCACATTCTCATAATTTCCAAGGATCCCCCTTATACACGGAACCGAAACCACTGACACCGATCAAGTTATTTTGATTGAACCCACCGGTCGTCTTGATTATATCCTCGTACGAAATTTGTGGAAATAGGCCTTTGGGAACCAACCCAGACTGCGACTTTACGTTTCTTCTTTTTTCTGTCCATGCAACGATACGATGCAAGAAACAAAAGCAGAAAAAACAGGAGTCCGATTCCACCGGCGATAGCGATGATGATCTTCGACAATGTTTTCTTCCTTTGGTGCTTCAGATTAGAGGTTGGACAGCTTGGTAAGTTCAATGCAGAAATCCCGCCACAGAGTTTGTAATTTCCCATGAACGAGATCTCTGTGGCATTTAGGAAAACTCCTTTATTTGGGACTTCTCCCTCAAAATGGTTGAAGGATAGATTGAGGTATTCAAGCTGGAAGTCTCCTAAGAATTCGGGGATCTATCCAGAGAAGTTATTCTGCGATAAGTCTAGATGTTGAAGTCCTTTAGGAGGAGATAGAAATGCGGAGATGTTGCCTTCAAACAGATTATTCCCAACGTCCAAGGACACCAAGCTGGTGCATCCGCCGAGAGTGCTCGGGACTTGGCCAGGAAGACAGTTCCCGTTCACGTTTAATATTGCTAGGTTCTTCAGGTGGCCGCAGGGCGACTTTTAATTTGTTTTGAGATAAATCGAGAAAGTCTGATAAAGAAGAAATACCAAGGACTTGAGATGGTATAGACCCACTCAGGTTATTTCTAGATAGATCCAAAGGGATCAAGTTTTGGCAATTTCCGAGGCTTGCTGGTATACTCCCACTGAATCCGCTCCCTTGCAACGTCAGTTTTGTCAACATAGTCAAATTTCCAAGAGAAGATGGGATTTCCCCAATGAATTTGTTGTAATGTGCTCGTAGGATCTTCAACATGTGGAGGTTACCGATTTCCTTTGGGAGCATACGATTCAACGGGTTCCAGCTAATATCTAGATATTCCAGGTTGCGAAGATTCCCGATGCTAGAAGGGACTATCCCCGTCAGCTGATTGGACCAGAATCCCAACTTGTTCAGATTGGAAGATAAGTTCCCAATAGACCGAGGCATCGTCCCTTCGAAATTGTTTCCGCTGAAATCCAGAACACTTAGCTCGGTGGAATTGAGGGACTCGAGGAATTTCAAGTCGCCAGACTCTGCGTTCCCCAATTGATTACCACCAATAGTAAGGCACCCCAACTGATTGAGATTTTTTAGATCTGGCACCGATCCGCTAAAATTGTTCAGGGACAGCCCTAGGCTTTGTAAGTTTGTCGCATTCGCTAGCGATGGAGGAATAGGTCCGGTCAACTGACTTGTAAGCGACTTTGACTTTGGATGGCGTTCACAATATCACTTGCTGCTATCTTTTGTGACCTTACGGGCTATACTTTTTCTGTAATCACAATCTCACCCTTCTTTTTTTCGTTGTTTCAGATGATGGACGTGACTTCTTGCGCGATCTACGTTCTCGAATAGTAGATTACGCGTAATCCTTTATATAAATGAACGTGACTTGGACTCTAAGGAGATGTTTGAGAAGCAGCCAGCCACGACTGACTTGGACTCTAAGGAGATTATTCTTTTATTTTTAACACTTGATTTCCTTAATCTTGTCGGGTGGTTATGAAAACATTGCCTTTTGACCATTTCCTTCCTTTGCCTCTCTTCATGATAAATTATAGGGCTGGTGACTGATGATGGCCCCCTCAATGCCACCGCCGGCTTCGACTACGATCAAAGAAATATGGGGACTGGGCTATGCCACGGGTGGGTATCATTTCGTTTAGTTGAGATTGTGGGCTATTTCGGGTGGGCCGACATGGTATTTACGTAAAAATAAACGCTTTGGAAACATGCGGCCACGAACAACATTGGATTTGGATTTCGAGTTTCGAACGTCAAACAAATGACTTTAATGAACGTATACTGGACCTTACAACAGCAACAACACTTGATAAGCTAATGCCGTTGGAGATTGAACGAGCGAGTAAATACTCGGATGATGTACCTTTGGGCAAGGTTGTCAAAATCGAGATTTTACGTGGGATCGGGAGAGGGTTGTAAGATCGTAACTTGTGGGATCGTAAGTAAAATCGGAAGAGTTTATAAAATTATAATTTGAATACTTTCAGAATAAGGTGCCACGGTCATCAAACATCAAGCACCTTAAGGTGCCATTGTCAACATACAATTGTCCTAATATCATGATAAGGCCTCGATTCTAAAATATACGTTTTTAAGTTCGGGAACCCAAAAAATTTCTTTTAATCCCAGTCTTGCTGGCGAATCTCACGAATAGCCAACAACAATCTAAACTCAAGAAGTCGTCACGTGGCTAATCGCAACCCACTAATTAAATGCCCAGATAAATTTTGTAGTCTTGCTTAACCCATTGTGGCATTGTGTGTTCTCTAATGGTAGAGGATTGGGGCATCCCACGAGCAGCTTGATGTGTTCAATGAGGTATATTACTCCATGCTGCTGAACACAGGACAAGTCAAGAAGGGGCAGATGACCTTACCTTTATCTGTGGTGATTTCCTCACGGCTATTGCTCAACACATATTTATGGATTTCTAAAATTACAGCCACGGAAGCAATCGAGAAACGGGTGAAGAAGACTGATGCCAGCCCTTTTCTGTGGCACTTGCTGGTGAGCAAGCAATACTCCATACGCCATGTTGCCATGGCGTTGGAGGAAAGCAGCAGTGGGATCCTCCTCATCCTTCCCTGACCACCGGTGGAAAATCGTGACAGCCGCAGCAGAAACCATTAACAGAAAGCACGTCAGAAATGCCACTAAGAAACCCAACGTGGCGATCTGATCAGGCGGGCCGGGGAGTTGAAGGACCCAACGTGGAGAGGGGGTCACGGAAGAGGCCGCAATGCCAGGGGCAGAGGGTGCAGTTGAAGGAAGGACTAGATCGGCAGGGACGGAGGGAGGCGAGACAAGAGCAGGTGGAGTCGGAGACGCGGAAGGGCGAGCCGGAGAGGGAGATGGGACAGGAGGGGACGTAGGCGGAGGATGGACAGGAGGAGGAGTTGGTGGTGGAGGAGGGGGAGAGGAGGAGGGAGGAGGAGTTGGGCAGGAGGCGGAGGAGGGAAAATGAGAGGGAGTCAATGGAGAAGGTGGAGTGAGGGGTGGAGCAGGTGACGAGCGGGAAGGAATGGTGGCCGAGTCTCAGGGTCGTCGAGAACGGGTACGGCGGAGGCGAGGAGGACGAGAACGGAGGACAAGGCCTGGAGGGAGGAGGGGGAAGAGAGGCCCGGGAGGTGGGAAGGGAGGAGACGAGGATGAGGTGGAGAAGGGACGGACGGAGCGGCGGAAGTAGGATCGTAAAAACGAGTTCGCTCACACGATTTTACGTCCGTTTTTACGATCCCACAACGAGTTTAATAAGAAACGATTTTTGTTCCGTTAAAACTCGTAGAACCCCTCGAACTCGTAAAATCGCACGAGTTTACGAGTAAAGTCGCGATTTTAACAACCATGCCTTTGGGTATTTGACTCATACCAAGACCCGGCTAGTTTTCACCAGTTATATTCTTTTAAATCATATCCCTTGGTATCTCATTTCGCAATTCTTAATAAACACGACATCCAATTTAAAGCAATCAATGTAAATCAATTTATGGCGGGATCCAATTGTTAAGAAATTTTACGTTATAAATCGTTGCAACATGTGACTCCGACTTCAAACACCTTAGCCAGACATTCTAGAATCCTTCGCTGAGCGCGGGCACTCGATCCTTCTTCAAACTCATTTAAAAACAAACAAGGGTCTGCTACTTCTCCCACTTTATCCGGCAACACAGCCTTGAAGTGGATTCGGATGCTCCAAGTATCCAGGAAAATGTCGTCGGTCAGCTTCTTTCCCGTAAACATCTACGCCAAAAGAATTCCAAAACTGTAAACATCGCCTTCCCGCGATACTTGCCTTCCCATTCCGTACTCTACAATATTTCGTGTTAAATGGCCTATATTACTGAGTACGAGCTAATAAATATTCGGAACCACATTTACATAAAAATTCAAGCACCTGGAGGGCTGTAGCCGACCGTGCCTCTCACTCCCGTTGAGCTTACTTGCACAACAACATCATTGGCAGAGAGAATTCTTGTGATCCCGAAATCTCTGACCTTTGCTGTCATCTCCGCATCCAGGAGGACATTGCTTGGCTTCAAATCGCAGTGAATCACAGGCACGTCACACTCATGATGCAGATACTCCAGCACAAGCTATGTCCACGGCAATACTTAGCCTATGCCTCAAGCTTAACTTCCGGCGCACTCCCTCCGATATAACTTCAGGATGCAGCCAATCTTCCAGGCTTCCCTCTACTATGTGCTCATATACAAGCGCCTTAAAAGTCATAATTTCGGAAGTCAATGGTCGAACAGACAGTAGAAAGCTTAACGAGATATCATTACCGGACATACTTTCGTACATTTTTATGGATCCATTAGCAGAATTTAGTAAAAGCATATACATTAGTACTAAAATTTTACTAAGCCCACGGTCCCGTTACTAGGCTTTTACTAATCAGTGATATTGTTTAGTATTATATTATTAAAAAATGTCAAAAATTAGTAACAAAAGCGGCATCGCCCGCGAGTGGGACGGTAGCCGCTTCTTTCCTCTCGCCCCGCAAGTGGGACAGAATCCAAAAGCAGAGGAGGAACCAAAACTCCTTTGCCTCCGCATCACAAGAGTCCACTTTGCTTCTTGTTATCCAATGACTTTTTCTAAGTAGAACTGACTTTGGAGTCAAAACAAGATTGCCGTGAAAAATACTTCCCTTTTACTATCACTGTTTTCCGTCTTATTTATAGTCTGCTTCAGTGACTTTGATTTCTATCACGGGGCAAAAATTAATGCGAGATGAATCTTTTTTTATTTAAGTTTAAACTAATAATTTCTATAATATATGAAGTTTGTTGTAATGAATCAGATTTTTCTTCTATAAAAAAAATATATTACTTTGAATTAAATCTCCTCCATGATGGATTGATATCCTCACAAATCGGGGTGGTTTGGCAGAGTAAAGGAAAAAGAGGCCTATGCGTTTGAAATTATTGGAATTAATCAGAAAGCCAGGTCAACTCCCGTTGTGTAGCGAAAAAGTTAATAATTAGGGATTCCGAACTTACATTTTTAGGTTAAGCAGCACTAACATTTTTATGGAGCCATCTTGAAAAATGTGAAGGCGACTCGAACCGCTCTCTGAACCTCTAGAAACTTCCATTCTTGGGTCAAGCACTGCTTTTGGCCCTCACAAATCGGGCCGTGGTCACATGTATTAAATTCATTATATTTTACGGACCTTATCAATTAAAAAATATATTTTTTCAAGTGATCAATAATCCAAATTACGATATTTTCCAATATATAATCAAATAATTTTTAATAATATAAAAGAATAACTTAGAAAGGAATTAAGTCAAACGTATGATTCCTTCTACTGGTGTTGCCAAATATTAATACTTTTTATTTTAGCAATATTTTTCATAATCACTTTTAAGGTGATCATGAATGTATACAAAACTAATTACTACCCAAACACTTTTGAAATATAGATTGATTTCAATTTCTGACATTGATTGGCTTACTTTTACGACGAAGGTCAAATTAATGAACGGTACATTAACCTTAAAACGAGCACAACTAGATGCCAAAGTCAAGATCACTACACTTGTAAAAAAAGGAAAATAGAGAGAAAATGAAAAGTTTATTAGCCACTGCATGCCTTAAAACACATGAGGTTCAAATATTTTTTTTTAAATCTGTGTTTAGCCGTATGTTAAAAAGAGTCAAAATCGCTCAAATATCGCTTTTCTTTACAACAATTTTTTATTTAATTAAATTATGCAAAGCGTCAAATAAAATAAACAAGTTTGAAAAGGACTGTTTAAAAGTGTTTACGGTAAGTTTCGATCACGATTAATGGGTATTAAAGTTAGTAACGGAAATGTCGAGACATTTAAGTAAGCTATTAAATATATAAAGGGACTAGACATTTCATGTAAGAAGAAAAAGAGTGTAAGATAATGTTTAAGAAACAGAAATCGCAACCAAAACACTACAGCAACTCTACAGATGGTTTTCTCTGTTCTACAGAAGGTCGTCAGCAGTACAGAACCTACGTTCTGCTATCACCTTCTCCCTTCGTATCCAATCCTACACACAACCCCAACAAAAAGAATAATTTTTTTCTAAAAAATATTATTGAAAATTTCTACCCCTTTGGGTGATAATTTGTATGACACGAGCTTTACACATTAACCAGAGCATATATATTTAATTTAGCGTTTTATAATAAGTCACGCTTTTAAACTGAAACATGAAAATACATATTTGAATTCATTCAATTTTCGATATTGACGAGATCGAAAAGTGCATTATCCAAGAGCTTCAATATTTCTAATTTCAACATATGATTGCCAAAGTCGTCAAAAACAAGAAGAATGATGGAAATCAATTTGATGAACAAACACGCAAGATTTGACAGAGGATCATATGATTCTTCATTCAGGGTGCCAAATACATAACAATTGGAGTCGTGCTATTTCAGCTACCACAAGCAAACCTACAAAACTGTCTGCTGTACTGAGGATTCATTTTAGATAATTCAAGTTCGAATCTCAACGACCGAGCTTCAGCCCACCAGAGATTTTAGGGATCATAGTTTCGCTGCGGCCACGCGGATGTCCATCCTTTCTCCAGGACACTCGCTACAACACGCGACTCCGATTTCGAACACCTTCGCCAGACATTCTAGAATCCTTCGCGGAGCACGGGCGCTCGATCCTACTCCAAACTCATTTAAAAACAGGCAAGGGTCTGCTACTTCCCCCGCTCTATCCGGAAACGCGGCCTCACAGTGGCTTCGGATGTTCCAAGCAACCTGGAACATGTCGTCGGTTGGCTTCTTTCCCGTAAACATCTCCAGCAGAAGAATTCCAAAACTCTAAACATCACCTTCCCTCGACACTTGCCTTCCCATTCCGTACTCTACAACATTTTGCGTTAAACGGCCTATATTACTGAGTACGAGCTAACAAATATCCAAAACTACATTAACAAAAAAATTCACGCACCTGGAGGGCTGTAGCCGACTATCCCTCTCACTCCCATCGAGCTTAATTGCCCAACGACATCATCGACAATGAGAATTCTGGTGAGTCCGAAATCACCAACCTTTGCTGTCATCTCCGCATCCAGGAGGACATTGCTTGGCTTCAAATCGCAGTGAATTACTGTTATGTCACACTCGCAATGCAGATACTCCACGGCACATGCAATGTCCACAGTAATACTCGGCCTATGCTTTAAACTTAACTTCAGGCGCACTTTCCCGGATATGCCTTCAGGATGCAACCAATCTTCCAGGCTCCCTTTTTCCATGTACTCATACACAAGCGCCTTAAAATCATTACCTCGGAAGTCGATAGTCGAGCAGACAGTAGAAATCTTAACGAGATTTCGATGTCTTATCTTCTTTAATACCTCACACTCTGCCATAAAACTTTTCGAAGCTACTCGATTTCGGAGGTCGAGAACCTTAATGACTACAACATTATCAGAATTACCAAGGATGCCCTTATACACGGAACCAAAACCACCGGCACCGATCAAGTTATCTTGATTGAGGCCATCAGTCGCCCCGAGTATATCCTCATACGAAATTTGTGGAAAAGGGCTTTTGGGAACTAAACAAGGCTGCAACTTTACGTTTCTTCTTCTTCTTCTGTCCATACAACGAGGTGATGCAATCAACAAAAGCATAACACACAGGAAAGCAATCCCACCGGCGACCACGATGATGATCTTCAACAAGCTTTTTCTTCCGTGCTTATGTTTCGTTGTAGGACATCTTGGTAAGTTCAATGCTGGAGTCCCGCCACAGAGTTTGTAATTTCCCATGATAGAGATCCCTGTGGCATTTAGGAAGACTCCTTTATTCGAAACTTCTCCCTCGAAACGGTTGAAAGATAGGTTGAGGTATGCGAGCTGGAAGTCTCCTAAGAATTTCGGGATCCAGCCGGAGAAATTATTATGTGATAAGTTTAGATGTTGAAGTCTGTTGGCCCAAAGATTATACTAAGAGGGGGGGTGAATTAGTATTAAGTCCAATTAAGGAATTCTTAAACGCTTTTTCACAACCCTCACAGCGGAAGTAACTTACTGTAATTTACAGAGCTTTCAAGCTTCTGTAATTACGGAACGTGTGAAATTGACTTCGAAATGAGTCGAGAACACAAAGGATTTTATAGTGGTTCGGTGAAATCACCTACGTCCACTTTCGGTCACTTTTCACTAATAACTCGTATAGAGATTACAGTGTAGAAGGTAAAACCTTCTGTGGTGTAAGAAAACAATTTCTTTGACCACGGGACGGTAAGACAAGCTTTACCAATGCAAGAAACACTCTTGCTGTGTTTAGGATGTGTCTAGGTCGAATCACAAGGAAATCAACCAGACTTGAGTAAGCACAGAACGTTGGCTGGAAGCTTCAGCCTTCTGTGACTCTGTAGCGGGCTATTCCTTCTGTGGATCAGGGAACATATCCGATGATGCTTTCTCCAAGTGTTTGGACGCCTCTGATATGCTTCTCTTTTTGTGTTTTTAGTTTAATCTGCAAAACAAATAAAGATAGACCGTCTACAGTAGGTTGCAGTCCCTCACCACTTACGCCTGCTGCAGAAACCTTCTCTTCGAACTGCTGTACGCCCACCCGGCGTTACGGACAGCACTCCTGGCCAAGTCCTTCGGATTCACAGCCAACGACGCCTACGGAGTGGCTTCACCAAAGCACACCTGCTGCAAACGCACATATAACAAATAACCAACTACAGAAGGTTGGAGGTCCCTCACCACTGAACCCCTGCTACGCACTCCTTCTCTCCGACCAACTCTGTACGCCTACTCGCCACCAACGAACCCTTCCCCAGGCCCTGATGCACGCAGTCCGACGTCACGGACAAAGTTCCGGTCGAGTCCCTCAGATCCGTACGGAACGAAGTCACCGGAGCGGCTTCACCCACGCTCAACCCGCTGTAGTTACCTCCTGCGAGAACGCTCGCCTGGAGAACCCGTCCTGCACACTCGCACACACGTTAAACAACCAATAACGTTGCCAAAATGTCAAGACTTACGCTCTGATGTGTATATTTTATGTTTTTAGGTTTTTCTTTTATATAGAGGTTCCGTCCTCCTGTAAAGAAGGAAACTTATTTTGCCAAACACGTAAAATGACCAGATTCATCCCCAACGTGTAAAAATCATTTAGGGACAATATTTGATTGATTTCAGATCAATCGAATCATCTAATCACGAGATCTCATCTTACAGAAGGTTAGAGCCTAAATCGGTCAGCAACCTTCTATAGTTAGAAAGAAAGAATATTCTATTTCCAACTTGAGAAATATGATGATGGGGTCGTGCAAATATTTGGTTGGAACCTCCAGATTTAATTTTGTCTTATTTTGACAATTAAATCTCCAGATAATGAATTACAGAAGGTTCGGCCAGTAACAGCAACTTGACCTTCTATATAAGGAAATAATCAACGATTTATTCCCAAAATAATTGATTCGTTCCAGACAAGTAAAACAATGTATCTGGACGAAATATTAATCCAAATAATATTCCTAAGAATATTCTCTTTTTGAATTAATAATTTAATTAAGATAATCAATAATTAATTAATAAATAATTTATTATTGAAATATCTATTTATGGAAATATTCTCTAATCACGTCTCTTGATCTGAAATGATCCTTGGAGGGCGAAGAAAATATTTTCGTGATATTTTTCCTCTCTTACGAAGCGTATATTCGTTACAGGAGGTTTCAGCTTCTGTAAAGTCATAGCAGGTCAAACCTGCTGTTTGACTCATCATCAAAATCTTGTCAACAAAGTCCTTTCAGAGGAGATAGAAACATGGCGATGTTGCCTTCGAACAGATTATTCCCAATGTGCAATAACACCAAGCTGGTGCATCCACCGAGAGTATTTGGAACTTGTCCAGACAGTCTGTTCCCGTGAACGTCTAATATTGCTAGGTTCTTCAGATTACCGACTTCCTCTGGCAATGTGCCGGTTAGTATATTTTGAGATAAATCGAGAAATAATGATAAGGATAAATCGAGAAATATTGTGCTGGCATCGTTCCACTCAGGTTGTTCATTGAGTGATCCAAACAGATCAAGTTTTGACATTTTCCTAGGCTCATGGGAATACTCCCACTGAATCCGTTCCCCTCCAACCTCAGTTGTGTCAACATAGACATATTTCCAAGAGAAGATGGGATTTCTCCGAAGTATTCGCTGTTCTGTGCTTGTAGGTTCTTCAACTTGTGGAGATTACCGATTTCCTTTGGGAGCATACCCGTCAATGAGTTCCAGCCAATACGTAGATCTTCCAGGTTGTGAAGATTCCCAATAGTTGAAGGGAGGGTCCCCGTGAGCTGATTGGACCAGATTACCAACTTGTTCAAATTGGACGATAAGTTCCCTATAGACTGAGGCAACGTACCTCCGAAATTGTTTCCCCCCAAATCCAGCACCCATAGCTCGGTGGAATTGAGTGACTCGAGGAATTGCAAGTTCCCCGACGTGCCATTTCCCAACTGGTTAACGCCAATACCAAGCCACCCTAACTGATTGAGATTTTTGAGGTCAGGCACCGATCCACTGAATTTGTTCTAGGACAACAGTAGGTATCGTACCGGAAAAGTAGTTTTGTCCGAGACTAATCCATTACAACCTTCGCAATTGCCCAAGAGATGCTGGGACGGGGCCGCTGAATCCATTTTGCATTCCACCAATGAACTCCAGAGAGGAGAAGTTGCTGAAGAAAGCAAGGAACTTCCCTGTGAAATGGTTTTTGTGGACTAGGAAGTCTCGAAGCTCCGACAGAGCGGATAATCCACGAGGTATTTCTCCAACAAGGTTGCTGTTTCCTAGCCAGATCACTCGTAGGGTTGTGCAGCCCAAGTTGTTCTCCGGGAGCTGACCCGAGAACGAGTTATTATCCATGAGCAACTCCGTCAACCGACGCAAGTTCCCAATTTCAGGGGGGATTTCACAGGCAAAACCGTTGTTGTTGAGGTTTAATATCCTAGGAAGCTGAGATTCCCAATGTAGGGTGACAAAGAGCCACAAAGCCTGGAGTCCGAGAGCATCAATTCTGTAACACGGGGACGTCTCCTGCTGCAAGTTATGCCAGGCCAAATCGTAAATCACACGACAAAAGTGTTTGGTAAGAAGACGCCAGCACCATAAAATCATTTAACTTAAATAAAGTAAGTGAATCGAACTCCACCTTCAAAACTTCTGACAATGTAAACAAAAGTTGGAAGAAATGGAATGGATGGAGGACTTTGACTCTTAGCCTCCTGTGCTCCGCTTCTAACCCTCTATTTGGTTAACCAAAGGGGATTCAACGCGGCAGTCGGCAACTTGTCTAATTTTGATTAACTATAAACAAATCCCATCTAATGAAACACGCCATGTTTGCGACTAATCCCGGCCGCGATAACTTCGGGTAGGAGCCCATGCCCTCTCCAAAAGCGCGAAACTAAAAATCTCTTGGGGGCCGACAGGACACAGACAAAGAACGATATATTACTTGGAACCAGAAAGGAGAAGTTCATTACTAAGTACATAAATAGAAAACCATTAAATTTAGTTAATATAAATTCACTGAGAAAGCGAAACTAAAAAACTCACGAAATACGTGTTATTAATAAGCCTTTTTAACTTGATTTCATTCACGTTGGTTTGCATGTGATTGTCTCATATAACGGAAAAAGCTATCAATATACACATAATTATTTTTTGATGACTAGTATTGGTAAGTAGTAGTAGTAGTGAGTAACCCAACTCTACTCTTTCTTTGACATTTATAACCCTCCCTTTTCACGACTTTTTTAATAAACCCAACATTACGTTTTATGTACAATTTCATATTCATAATTTAACCAGTCATAATTTCCTAACTCGAAAATTACTTTCGAGTGAAACTCCGAAAATAATCTCCGACAAACTTTTGATGACTTTGACTTTTGATGGCGTTCACAACTTGCTCTTTACGGGGTAAACTTTTTCTGTAATCACAATCTCGCCCTTCTTTCCTTTATTGAAAACTATTAACTCCTATTTTATTTCATGGCCCTCAATTTCGATCAGATCAGTAAGAATAATACCATATCAACACATTAAATTTGATTATAGTTTTAGTTGGTAATATAAGTAGTTTTTAATTAATTTTTTTAATAAATGGTAGATTACACGTAATCCTTTATATGAATGAACGTGAGTTTGGGGTCTACTTTTACTGAGCGAAAATGTCTGAAAAGCGACCACTGACTTGGACTCTTAGGAGATTATAACCCAAAAATTACTTTGGTGATGATGTATTTTGCGCCCAATTAATTGAGATGTCGGTTAGATGAAGAGATTGAATTATACAGTAATCGGTTCATAGTGGTATATGATTTATCATCATTATCCTAACACGTTGGGTGACTTAAAGCTGTTGTTAGACGATTACCTTAGTTTGTGTATGGATATACACTAACTTCGTGTATGTGTCGCATGCATGGTACGTCGACACGAACATCGTATTTTGATTATTTAGTGGATAATATATTAATCATTTTATTATTTCAGAATTAGAACTAATTGGATTCTTAATTTATTCTGAAATATCAGAAACAAATATATTATTTGTTTCCGATATTATTACACGAGGATATTATAACTATACGCGCATCGCGGACCGCCTGCGTGCGCGTCCAGTTATAAGAAAATAATTAGGAGAGAAAAGTCGTGTGATGACTTCCTGGTGGTCTGAGAGTCTTTTGAAATACAGGCAGAGATATTCCGATGGACTTTTACTCCGCTTCTAACCCTCTGTTTGGTTAACAAAAGTGATTCAACTGAAGTCTAACCATGTAAACCGCGTGGCGAGCACAAAGACATGTTTTTGTTAGACGTTTGTAAGAAAACCTCTCTACATACAGTGGCTTTATTTCCGAGCGTCTAAGCATTCCAACGTTCTTGCGATTTTGTACTCCTACGTTCTTGATCTTCTGAAGGCATCGCCGCTTGGAAACCACATTTACATTAAAATTCACGCACCATGTAAACTGCGTGGAGAGAAAAAAGGTCCCTCCCCCTGTTTCATGACTTCTTAATTAACCTAACATTACGCTATTAAAATAATTTAACTTAAATTAAAGTAAGAGCACCGGCGACACTTTTGACAATGTAAACGTAGAAAGAAAAGAAATGGACGGAGGATTTTGACTCCCGTTCCTGTGCTCCGCTTCTAACCCACTGCTTGGTTAACTAAAGAATTTTCAGTTGGGCTTCGTAAAGTCGAACGAGCCATAAGTACAAGTTAGATTTCGTGAAATATTATGAAATTCGTTTCGTAAACTAAAAAATGTTACGAAACCTCGTACATTTCGTACTTTACTAAACTTACACAGTATCCCAAACATATATCCTAACCTAAACTACATCAGATAACATTTTTTTATTTCTATTTTTATTGTTTATTTGATTCTCTTGCCAGTCCTTCGCTTGTGGACCATCGCATGTAGCCTTTTCCACACGTAGACTTATTGTAGATTCGCTCAGAAACTCAAGTCTATGATTGTATAGCTTCCAAGTCTTTTTTATCTTCTTCTGTTTGTTTACGTTTTCTAAGCACCTTAAATGCTCTTGTTAGTGGTTGTAGACTTTGATTAAGACTAATTTATATTAAGGTTTGATAATATTTCTTTTATTAAAAAAAGCGAATTATCATGTAAGCATTTTTTTAATTAAATTTCATAAATGATTATATAAGGATGCTACGCTTGTGGAGGTAGCGGATCCGGGCATGACGGGGTTGTAAGGAGGTAGGGTGTTTGGTGGGTTATAAGAAGGTAAAGTATTTGGGGGAGTGTTTAGGCTAGGACAGTATAGGTACGGTGGTGTTTGAGGTCCTGCCATGATAGGAAGAAGGTGAGGGTTTTGGGAAGTGGCAGGAACAGGTGTGGCTACCAGTTGTCGCTGCAGGAGCTCAGCCATCATTGTTTTTAAGGAGGAGGGTTCAGCCGTAAGAGACTCCACCTTGTCTCCCAGTGAAGAACTGCTGGTGCCTTGGGCCAGCACGTTTATGTTAGGATTGAAGGGAGCTGCAGTCGATGGAGCAGCAGGGGATTGCACTGCTGGCGCTACCGAGGTGGCGAGTGGCGGCATATACATCAGTGGCATTCCTTCGTCCAAGGATTGCCCAACAACCAGTGTGGTCTGGGGCAACGGAGGGAACGCGGATGCTGGGAAAGGCATGGCGGGTTCTGCTGGGGTTAGAAGTTCGGCGGCGATGGGTGGAGGAATAGCGATGGTGACTCCAGCAGTGAGCGCAAGTTCATCTCCCGCAGAAGCTTCAACCATCACCGCTCGAAGGGAACGGAATTTTTGGCATCGTCTGTAAGGAGCAATTGTTTAGTACCTTGAAGAAGAAAAAGAACATTCGATCAATATCAAATGATGAAATACTTTGGATGCGTGACATGTAATGATGCATGATTGTACGTCTAATGCTTGGATTGGATTGTGATTATAACGAATTCAATCTAAGTGAAAAGCAGTGCACTAGATAAAATCCAAAAAGGTTCATTTCACAATACAGTTCCTTAAAATAAAAACGAAAGATAGGATGGGCTCGCAGGCCCAAGGATTGCGAGGAGATGCCCGCCATCAAATGCGATCCCAGGGGGTTATCCGTTTCTTCTGGAATCGTGCAGATCGGACGTCGATTTCAGCCTGACGTTCCATGCAATGATTGTACTCCTCTTCTTTGAGATTTGCCCAGACCCGAGCGATATGTGTCATGGCCCGTTGAACTACTCCCTTTGCCGGTTGGCTGTCCAAGTCGATCGGGTCAAATAGTTTGTTCGGTGCTAGTCTAACTTGTGGACTTCCTCCAAACTGATGCATCACTCTCGTTGGACAGTAATAAGACGTCCCAGTGATCCCAGCGATTGGGATGTAATCTCCGTCTGGGGAACTTGTATTGGCCAGGTCTACGTCGAAGCATTTGGCATTCTAATAGAAATCCTCTGGTTCCAGCGAGCATAAGAGAGCCCTAACCCCTGCAAATGTGCGGGTTGGAAGTCGAGCGCGGTCCGATATGCGGTTGAGTAAGTCTGGAAACTGCTCCCGCCTGAACGACTCTCCGGTGATGCCAATGTGAGTGTTGAACCAGGCCTGGAGCAATGGAGGGCTGAAGGAGAAGTGATGGTTCCGAACTCCTTCTCTTGCTTTCCGCACTATCTTGGTAAGACCGTCTCACCAACTAAATTAGGGAGGAAGGGTTGTCCTTTGAGAATGGCTTTCGTCAGGTAGACCGCTCGTTCGTGATTTGATTCCTTTTTGTAGGGATAGAGAACCGTTCCCGCGAACAAGAGGATGAAGGCACGGGCTGAACCTTGGCTGTCGCCTCCTTGCGGTACGTACGGTGTCAGTTGATATTTGCAAAGTTCCTTGATGCTGATGTGCTCCTCTGTTGTGAATAAGGTGGACACGTTCGCTGGAGAGATATGAAGCAAGTTGGTAACATATTCTTTCGGCTTGTCGAAATGAGGCAGCGGCGATATTCCTGGGAGATGAGGAAGTCCGGATAGATGTTCGTATTCCTCATAAAGTGGTGCGAGCTCCAGGGTACCGAAGTGGAAGGTGTACGTGTTCGGATTCCATCGGGCGACGAGGTGCTGTAGCATGAACCAATCGACTTCGAGTCTGATCAGATGGAGTAGACCTTTGAGCTTTTGCTTGACGAATTCCTGCTCTGAGGGTCTGAGTACATTGAACCAATCCCGGAGTTTGTCAGAGGATGGAATGTCCGAGCGCAGTGCGATTGAGTCCATTTGATAAACCTACATGTTTGGACATCATTCAATTGTAATCATAATCCAATCCAACTCCTAACGTGAGATGAATTTGCATGCCATTTTTCTCCTACTTGAATAGTGATAATACCGAACAATTATAGAAGCGTTGATATATTGATTATTGATTAACAAGAATTCATGCCAAATGGATACAAATGAGTATGATGACATAAAAAGAGGAGGTAGGAAAGGGAGAAAAGAAATTGCAGAAACCCCCCCGTGACCAACCCAAACCGCTGCAAAACGAACAAGATTAGTGCCACGATTATCGTATACAAAACGTACATGAACCTGTCCCTGCAAGAGTAACAGGCACTTAATAACAGACAAATGCACGTGCAGGGTCCGGTACCTGTAGTGGGCAAGCAATTTCTAGACTCGGAAGAGGTTTCTAGACCTCCCTCGGACTAAGGAAGGCGGGGCCCCGCCCCAAAACCATACCGCAAAGAGCAGCACAGCTGGGCCTAACGGTGACCCCCCCTAAAATCCTAGCCCCGGGTTCGGGCATACGCAGAAATGCCTAAAAAGCGGTAAACATACACAAACAAAAGATCATACAAAAGGCACCGAGCCAAACAATTACATGCGAAAACAATAACTCCTCCCCGCATGTGGTAAGAAAAGGTTTTCGGTAGGAATCCACATGAGGAGTGTCCCCAGCGGAGTCGCCATCCGGGAGGTACGCGCGCGCAGGCAGTCCGCGATGCCTTTGGCGTGTGCGAGGCAGTATCGAGCAGCCCGAGGATCCGGGCCCGCTCCCCCGAGGCCCAGTCTGATTGGCGTCACGGCTCGTACGCCGGACGCTACGGAAAGGGGCCTAAGGGTTGGGCCTTCCCGTGATTCGCGAACGGGTCTACGGGGCGTTTCGCCAACCACCCGACGGTGGCGAGCGAAAAGCTGCGTTAAGGCCTCGCTTGTGAATTTAGGGGAGGGCCCAGTGAGCGGCTCGAGTTGCCGTCACCTCATCCTAAATGGCTCCGAAAAGTAGGGTTGATGGGGTTTAGTTTAGCTTTGGAAATATTTGTTCAGAGTCGCCACCGACTTTAAAACGTGTTATTTTAAGTCGGAAAAATCAGAGTTCGGGTTCGGGGATTCCTATTTACTAACCTCAATGTTCTACCACATGCGAAAAGGATGGCGATTTGTCCAAAAAGTTACTTTTGATTGACTGGTGTTGGGCCCGATCCGGGAATAGGCCGGACTCTTATTGACGTTTTAACGGGCGTTGGACCCGAATTTAGATTTGTTTGCTTAAAACAGACATGCGACGTAAAACATAAGAGCCTAAGCAGATGCGCAATCACAAGCAATTATTTAGATAAAAAAGGGCGGGGAAGGGCGGTGATTGCGGGCCTATGCACTTGGGCCCACAATCCGTTACAAGTGGATTGAATAAAATTTCTGGGAGGCCCGCACCTCCCTTTTATACCTTTGATTGAAGGTTGGGGCCGCTTTGTCTTCGAGCCCGCGGTTTTTTATGCCGGGGTGGATCCGCGCGGTTTGATACACGTACCTTCGAGTTAATCATCGAAATTTCGGGTTCTTGATCTTCCGAAATTAAACGCTCGATGTACATGTCAAGAAAAAATATAAACGTGGTTAGTTGACTTTCATTTTGAAAGTTCAAAAAAACAACAATTCGAAATCAAAGAAATGAGCACAAGTTTCAACTAAATCAAAATATTTAAGATCCAACCACACATTAAGTGGTTAATAACAAGCAGGTTTGTCAAATATCAGCAAAATCCAACGGTGGAATTGTGAATTATGCACACGCAGAGTCAGTTGTAGCATGCAGATGAGAATGCAGCATACGTAGGTTTGGAAATAAGAGTATAAATTCACTCAGGATTGTCCGATCTAAGTAAAATCAAAACCTATAGATCTGTATCTTGATGAGGAATCAGCATATAAAATTTCAAACGAATCCAACGGCGGGATCTCATTCTACAAGGCAAAGAAGGTGATTCGGTCTCTTGCATAAGCAATCCTTGACCAGCAGACTAACGAGAAAAAGAAAATTTCATAACTCTTGATTCGTTCATCAAGAAATTATGAAATTTTGTCACATGCTAGATAACTCAATCATAATTTAGTATGCAAAAGTTTAGGAAAAATGGATGTGTAGTCTGTTGCCAGCGTAGCGGAGAATCTAGACATTCGAACAGAGTGTGTTTCAATTAAATGGTATGACAGGCCAAGATTGACCGTAGTTGACCATGGACTAAATTACTCAAATTAACAGACACAAAACATAAAAGTTGTAGAAGGTTAAGAAACCTAGCTTTGGGTTTCAATTTCAGTCCATTCGGAGCTCAAATGAGCAAATTGTGTCATCTGGTGTACAGGACACTCCAACTGCCGCAACAGGACAGAAGACAATAGAGATCTTTGTCTTTCTCGAATTTTTTGACTGGCCAGATGATCTCGAAAGCAAAAACTCAAAGAATAATATTTGTAAAGGGCTAAAATATGGTTTCAAAGGCACTAATTTTGTAAAATTCGGACATGTGATGAAAGAAATATGAATTTCTTCGTTTAACAGTATGAATCTGCCCTGAAATGCGACAGCACATCTGTTCTATCTACACTCCAACAGCAATTTTACCAGGATATGTAGGTTTAATAGAAAAGTGTACAACACAAAAGTTTTACAAAACTTAAAGAGGAATCCGTTCCAACCAATTTTAGGCGAAACAGAGCTTTGATGTTCGAGTTATGTCCGAAAAACAGAGGCAGCTATTCCACTCATACACAGAGCCAGGCTGCCTTTTTCGAACAAACAAAACTCGATCAAGCAAGTGTCAAATGAAGAAGCTTAAAACACAAAAATTGTAGCAGAACCAAAGAGAAAATAGGCTCAAGTGGTTTCAAACGAATCCGAACTATATGGATTAAAATATGCCCAGTAAAGTGCTGCTGCGCGTTCCATGGATGCATGGAACAGGGCAGATTCTTTCTCCGATGTTCAAAGAGGTGAAACACCAGCAACATGCATTCGTTTGGGAAATATTTCAACAGAGAAATTATTCCTCAGTAAGAAAGGAAGCTAAAGAGTTATAAATCAACCCAATCCATGCATTGAGTGAAGAATTAAGATGAAAAACCACAAGTATGTACAGCAGCCACGAATGTTCATATTCCAGCATGCATATAACCCAACAATCGAAGATAAATCAGACAATACATTGCGCAATATAATCCCAGAAACTATTAACACAAACACAGGAGAGATAAGGAGGGAGTCGGACCTGATTTGCGCGATTTCGGCTCCCGAGCACGCACGCTCACGATGGGAGACTCGTGTGTTTGTCGGGAGGGAATTGTCCACTGGATATTTGCGGGGGAAACGCCAAAGTCGAGGCTGACCAGCTTCAAACTCCTCGAAACCTCTTTGCCTTGTTTGGTATTGTTGTCTCGCAGAAAAGAAGGGAGGAGAAGGAGGGTCAAATACCGTCGCATGATGACATATATGTGAGAATAAGAGTGAGGTTGCTCACCGTCGGGCCATCTTGCTTTTTTTGTATTCTTTTGAGCAGTTGTTTGTCAAGTTTGCTGCTGTTGTCGTTATAAGACATTGTCACCATGGTTGGAGCATCCTCGCTGTTGCCGTTGAATGCTCGACTTGAGCTGGTCGTCAAAGGGGGTTTCCGCGGCACCTTCTTCTTCTTACCTTGGCAAAGAAACGATTGAAGGCCGGGAACGGTGGTGAAGTATTGGGACGACGACGATCAGAAAGTTTTTTTAGGTGTGGGGTGTTTGAGATTCTTTTTCCCCAGCTCCTTCTCCCCCCCTCTCTGTTTCTTTTCTTTCTTTTTTCTCCTCTCCCCCCCCCCCCCCGATGGTGTCTTCTCTTCTCTCTTTCTTTTTTTTTTTATTATTATTATTTCTCCCCCCACCCCAAAACCGTTTCTCCACCTCTGTCTGCGTTGGGGAGAATCTCTTCCTTGCTCTTCCCTCAGCCAATGACCGAGTGCCAAGTGGCAAATTTGTTAGCCTTTTGTACAATTCCTTCACCAGACATCCTGGTCTCCATTCGACCGTTAGGGTGGAGAAAGGATAATCTCAAAGAATAAAAATAAAATGAAAATAATATGATTAGGCTTAAATTGGGCTTAGGCTTTGGCCTTTTCAGAATAACGGGCTTTGGGCTTTAGGCTTTCGATGAAAAATCGGGCTTTACGGTCCAGTTAAGATCAGACACCGAAATCTAGTTAAGATTTCTACTGTCTGCTCGACAGTCGACTTCCGAGTTAATGATTTTAAGGCCCTTGTGTACGAGTACATGGAAAAAGGAAGCCAGAAAGATTGGCTGCATCCTAAAGTGATATCTGAAGGAGTGCGCCTGAAGTTAAGTTTAAGGCAGATGCTTAGTATCGCCGTGGACATTGCTTGTGCTGTGGAGTATCTGCATCATGAGTGTGACATAATGGTGATTCACTGCGATTTGAAGCCGAGCAATGTCCTTCTGGTTGCAGAGATGACAGCGCACATCGGTGATTTCGGCCTCACGAGAATTCTCTCTGCCGATGATGTTATTGTGAAAGTAAGCTCGATGGGAGTGAGAGGGACAGTCGGCTACAGCCCTCCAGGTGCGTGAATTTTTACGTAAATGTGGTTTTGGATGTTTGTTAGCTCGTACTTAGTAATATAGGTCGTTTAACATGAAATATTGTAGAGTTCGGAATGGGAAGTCAAGTGTCGAGGGAGGGCGATGTTTACAGTTTTGGAATTCTTCTGCTGGAGATGTTTACGGGAAAGAGGCCGACCGACGACATGTTCCAGGATGCTTGGAACATCCGAAGCCACTGCAAGGCCGTCTTGTCGGAAAGAACTGGAGAAATAGCAGACCCTTGTCTGTTTTTAAATGAGTTTGATCAATCCTGTGGGAAAACTTCCAAAAGCATAAAGCATTACCCTTAGTTACGTTAGATAATAATAAAACATAATGATCAATCAATAAGAGATAATGACTTCTGCTCAGAAGCTGTTTGCTGCAACAGCAGAACCAACACTCTTTCTCATACGAATTTGGCATTGGGATTATAAGTTTCCATAATATGAAAACATTCCCTTCGTAGAATTATTCCCACCATATAGGGAGATCTTAACCTGATAAGGTCATTGCCAAATTACGTAAACATAAGATCACGTTAGTTAAGGAAATAAATATTTCCAAATAACTTAAGGTCCAAAGATGAACCTAGACGTGATCCTGTATGAGATAAATATCTCACGTGCTCGCATATAGGACAATCTCCAAGAAGGAAATCGTTACTCACAGAAATACCATTATGTAAACCATAGCAAGTACTCCAGCAAGGAGAGTTATAGCAACTGTGACACAGATGCTCATTTCTGTAACAGAGATAGTGGATTCGATAGTAGATCTTATCCTCAGAACTCCATTTCTGATGGCTAGATCGTTTCCCCTGTTGAAGTACTCCACATAACTCTTTTATGTATTGCACGAATGACAGAGACCGGCTTCTACACCCGAAGACATGTTCTTCTGTACACTTAAATAACACATTAGCAATACATAACCTTTGTCATCATCAAAACCAGATTATATCAAAAGTAATCAATCTATTTTGGAGGCAGGCAACGTACGACGGATGATGGTACCGAGAAGGATTTGCATCGCAAACTATCAGTTTTAGGAAGGCAAATCACGTGATCGTTTTGCTTGGGTTTTGGTTCACACTGGATTGAACCTTGGAAATCACCAGCAAAATGTTCATCTACATATCATGTTTGAAGCAACGAGAAGGCGGACGACGCGATTGTATATAGCTACAAATGGGGGTTCTCTGGATTTGCAGCCAAGATTACCGAAGAACAAGCGCAAAGGCTTTCGGGTAATTCCTTATTTTTACCTGCTTCAATCCAATTTTTTTTTTTTTTGGGGGGAGGGGGGGAAGCAAGCCCGAGCAACACTACATGTTATGCGGTGTCTGCTTTCATCATTTCAGAATTACCTGAGGTCATCAAAGTCCTGCCGAACACAATGCATAGGATGCAGACAACGTGGAGCTTGGACTTTCTAGGCGTACCCGACCTTCATGCCCCTTCAAGCAGCCTAAACCAGAGCAACCTTGGAGATGGAGTTATCATTGGCATTCTCAACACGGGTATATGGTCAGAGTCGAGATCGTTCAATGACCAAGTGCTCGGACCAGTCCCAACAAGGTGGAGAGGTTCTTGCGGTTGGGGCCGCGAATCTGGCTCTTCAAATCTCTGCAATAAGAAAATTATCGGATCCCGTTGGTACATCAATGGATTCCTTGCAGAGTTCGGCCCACCTTCAAACAAATCCGAGTTCTTTTCCCCTAGAGACGCTGTAGGACATGGGACACATACCGAGAGCACAGCAGCAGGTTCGGTGGTGAGCAATGTGACCTTTGAAGGAGTCGGCACAGGAAATGCATGTGGAGGTGCCACACTGGCTAGACTAACCATCTACAAGGTCTGCTGGAACATGTTCGGTGGAGGACTATGCACAACCGTTGACGTCCTGAAGGCCGTTGACGACGCAATCCACGATGTCTTATCATTGTCACTTGGGCCAGGGCAAAGACGTATTCGATACTGAGGAATTCGACGGAATTGCAGTCGGTTCCTTGCATGCCGTCATGGAGGGAATAACTGTTGTCTGCATCGCAGGGAACTCCGGACCGTCCCCTCAGTCCGTTACGAACACGGCCCCCTGGATCATCACGGTTGCTGCAGGTGCTATGGACAGAGCATTCCAGGCACCCATTACTCTCGGAAACAATGAAACTGTTTGGGTAAGTCAGATAGCTTTGTTTTAATATTTCTTTTATGAATTGTGTAAAGCTGACACAATTCAATCGTTTGAAGGGACAAGCCATTTACACTGGAAAGCCGATCGGCTTTGAGAGTTCTTGGTATATGAAAATGACTCCACCTCTGATCGGTAAATAAGCAAAAGGTCATCCATCCATTTTATATCTGAAATTTTTTGTGTTCCTTTTCATATCCGCAATTCCATTTTCTTTCAGAGGTTGCGATGCGGAGGAATTCCGCTCGATCGCTGGAAAAGTGGTAATCTAGTCGCGATCAAAACTCGAAATCCAAATCCAATGTTGTTCGTGGCTGCATATTTCCAAAGTGTTTGTTTTTATGTAAATATCGTGTCGGCCCACCCGAAAGAGCCCACAACCCCAACTAAACGAAATGAAACCCTCCCGTGGCATAGCCCAGTCCCCATACTTCTAAGGCTATGACAGTCGAAGCGGAGGTGGCATTGAGGGGGCCATCATCAGTCACCAGCCCCTATAATTTATCATGGAAGCGAGGCAGAGGAGGCAATGTTTTCATAACCACCGACAAGATTAAGGAAATCAAGTGTTAAAATAAAAAGTAATCTCCTTAGAGTCCAAGTCAGTCGTCGCTTTTCAGATATTTCCCCCAGCAAAAGTAACCCCGTGACTCACGTTCATTTATATTACGATTACGCGTAATCTACTATTCATAAAAATTATATTTAAAAATATGATTATATTTAAAATAATGATATGATTTTGATCAGAAAGAAGCCTACATTTTTGCGACTATAAAAGTGCTTCGCCTGAAACATTTTTATTCGATAATTATTTAGTTAATAAATAAGTATTTAATTACAAAATTAAATAATAAAACAGATCTTAATAATTTGATTGGTTTTTGTGTTGTTCATCCACTTATATGACTTCGTTATGGCTTCTTGTGCAATAGTTAGAGAAACAAATATTGTTAACATTTATCGGCAAAAAACGACACCTCTTTTAACAGAGACAAAATGGCTTTCTGAACTATTTGTTCTACTCTCTTTATCGAAGAAGGAATAAGTGCCATTGATATTACCAAACCGGGTGTTCTATGGACAAATCACAAAAAAAAAAAAACTATATTCCATATGGGTTTTTGTGTACTAATATCACATTGGTATACATAAACCCAACATGAAAAAAAAACTCAAATTAAAAGACTTAATAACTCATTTTTTTCTCATAAAAACATTTTAATTGGCGTATTCATTCATAAGTAAGGGATCCGTCTTTGATTATCCGTAATTATGTGATATCAAACGCGCATATGAACGCGTCCTCCTGATATTTGGAAAACGTAGATCCACTTTGCTCAACAAGTCACGTCCATCATCTGAACCTACGCAGAAAAGAAGGGTGAGATTGTGATTACAGAAAAGTGATATTGTGAACGCCATCCAAAGTCAAAGTCATCAAAAGTTTGTGGCAGTTTTACTCGAAAGTAATATTATTATCCACTTAAGAGTCCAAGTCAGTCGTGGCTGGCTGCTTCTCAAACATTTTTCCCCTCAGCAAAAAGTAACCCCTATCTCACGTTCATTTATATAATATAATGATTACGATTTATATAAGTTTAGCCCGTAAGGTCACAAAAGTGAGCAAGTGATATTGTGAACGCCATCAAAAGTCAAAGTCATCAAAAGTTTGTCGGAGATTTTTACTCGAAAGTAATTTTCTCAGACTCCGAGTCATGGCGGGTCTACTTTTCCAAAGTTTTCTTTATTTAAACTTTTTATGTGCGTGATATATGATTTAAATAAGCTTAAATGATAAAAAAATCTTATATTGTGAATAAAAAAATGTATTTAAAATTGAATTATATTTTCTCCGTTTTCATCATGTCCAACGTAATTCAACTTTAAAATCAATCGACAATAAAAGAAATGACCCATTAAATATATATGTTAGTTTAGTAGGCAATTTTTATTCAACAGTTTATAAACCCTTCCAACAAAGTCATAGTTGCTCATTTTCCTTTAATTGCAGTTTACTGTGATCGTAAATCCGGAAAAAAAAAAACTTTTGACTATTTGTAAGACCTGCTGTTCAACAATATAAATTATGTATGTGTTTATTGTTATATTTAAATTCTGTACGGGAACAGTAACCCAGTTCTCACAATTTAATACGTACTAAATTTAATTGGTAATGCTTTTTTTTCCCATTACCATCTCCCTTTCATTTTTACATTGTTATTTTTCTATGTTTTCGTTTGTGATCATGTCACACAAATTCGAATGAATATAAAAATTCATCCATTCGTGAGATTTACGTTTTTACATAAAGCCGTCATGTTTCGGTTAGTCGTGAAATGGGGAGGTTATAAATGGCAAAAAGATATGCCACCAAAGACTAGAATTGGGTTACTCACTACTTACTAATAGTAGTCATCAAAAATTAATTATGATATTATTATTCACTTGTCTCCTGTTTTCTCTCTCAGCTGCCACGGCTAAGACCAACGAAACCGACCGTGCTGCTTTGCTCGAGTTCAGGCGCAGCATACCCGACGACCCCGACGGGGTACTCTCCTCCTGGAATGACACCACCCACTTCTGTCATTGGCCTGGCATAACTTGCAGCAGGAGACGTCCCCGCGTCACCGAATTGTGGCTCCCGGACTCCAGACTGGGGGGCTCCTTGTCACCCTACATTGGGAATCTCAGCTTCCTCAGGATGTTAAACATCAACAACAACAGTTTTGCTGGCGAAATCCCCCCTGAAATCGGGAACTTGCGTCGGCTGGCAGCATTGAGGCTGATTAATAACTCGTTTTCGGGTCAGCTTCCCGAGAACATCTCGGGCTGCACAAACCTACGAGAGATCTGGCTGGGAAACAGCAAGCTTGTTGGAGAAATACCTCGTGGATTATCCGCTCTGTCGCAGCTTCAAGCCTTCGAAGTCAGCAAAAACCATTTCACCGGGAAGTTACCTGATTTCTTCGGCAACTTCTCATCTCTGATGGTTGTTAGCGGAGAATTTAATGGTTTCAGTGGCCCCATCCCAGCATCTCTTGGGCGATTGCGAAGGTTGCGACATATTAATCTCCCAGGAAACTTCTTTTCTGGTACGGTACCCTCCTCGATCCTCAACATGACCTCTCTGATTCTCATACAGCTCTCATTTAACAAACTCAAGGGAGGTCTCCCTCTGGATCTCGGAATCACTCTTCCCAATCTCCTGCATTTCCGTTTCAGTAGTAATCAGTTGAACGGACCTATTCCTCCTTCAATAGCGAACGCAACAAACTTACGGACCCTACAGTTGACCGAGAACAATTTCACCGGATTAGTACCTGATCTAAAAAATCTCAATCAGTTGAGGTGGCTTGTAATTGGTGGCAATCAATTGGGAAGCGGCACGTCGGGGGACTTGAAATTCATCGAGTCCCTCAATTCCACCGAGCTGAGGGTTCTGGATTTCAGTTTAAACAATTTCGGAGGGGCGTTGCCTCGGTCTATTGGGAACTTATCTTCTAATTTGAATGAGTTGGGATTCTGGTCCAATCAGCTGATGGGGACCCTCCCTTCAAGCATCGGGAATCTTCACAACCTGGAAGTTCTATCTATTAGCTGGAATCCGTTGAATGGTATGCTCCCAAAGGAAATCGGTAACCTCCACAAGTTGAAGATCCTAATAGCACGGTACAACAAATTCATCGGGGAAATCCCATCTTCTCTTGGAAATTTGACTATGTTGACGAAACTGTCATTGCGAGGGAGCAGATTCAGTGGGAGTATTCCAGCAAGCCTCGGAAATTGCCAAAACTTGATCCTTTTGGATATATCTGAAAACAACCTGAGTGGGACTATACCATCGCAAGTCTTGGGCATTTCTTCCTTATCAGTCTTTCTCGACTTATCTCAGAACAAATTAACGGGCACACTGCCAGATGAAGTCGGCCACCTGAAGAACCTAGCAATATTAGTCATGCACAGGAATAGACTATCAGGACAAGTCCCGAACACTCTCGGTGGATGCACCAGCTTGGTGTCCTTGGACATTGGGAATAATATGTTTGAAGGAAACATTTCCGCGTTTCTATCTCCTCTGAAAGGACTTGAACAACTAGACTTATCACATAATAACTTTTCTGGCCAGGTACCGAAATTCTTAGGAGATTTCCGGCTCGAATACCTCAATCTATCATTCAACCATTTCGAGGGAGAAGTTCCGAATATAGGAGTCTTCCTCAATGCCTCGGGGGTCTCGGTCATGGGAAATTACAAACTCTGTGGTGGGATTTCTGCATTGAAGTTACCAAGTTGTCCTACCTCTAATCTGAAGCGCAAAAGAAACAAAACGTTGTTAAAGATCATCATCACGATCGCCGGTGGGATCGGAATCCTATTTTTTCTGCTGTTGTTTCTTGCATCGTATCGTTGTATGAACAGAAAAGGAAGAAATGTAAAGTCGCAGTCTGGGTTGGTTCCCAAAGGCCCATTTCCACAAATTTCGTACGAGGATATAATCAAGGCAACCGGTGGGCTCGATGAAAATAACTTGATCGGTGTCGGTGGTTTTGGTTCCGTGTATAAGGGGATCCTTGGTAATTCTGATAATGTGGTAGCCATTAAGGTTCTCGACCTCCAAACTCGAGCAGCTTCAAAGAGTTTTGTAGCAGAGTGTGAGGTATTGAAGACAATCAGACACCGAAATCTAGTTAAAATTTCTACTGTCTGCTCGACCATCGACTTCCGAGGTAATGATTTCAAGGCACTTGTGTATGAGTACATGGAAAATGGAAACCTAGAAGATTGGCTGCATCCTAAAGTTACACACGAGGGAGTGTATCGGAAGTTAAGTTTAAGGCACAGGCTTAGTATTGCCGTGGACATTGCATGTGCTGTGGAGTATCTGCATCACGAGGGTGACGTGTCGATGATTCACTGCGATTTGAAGCCGAGCAATGTTCTCTTGGATGTGGAGATGACAGCAAAGGTCGGTGATTTCGGACTCACGAGAATTCTCTCTGCCGGTGATATTGTTGTGCAAGTAAGCTCGACAGGAGTGAGAGTGACGGTCGGCTACAGTCCTCCAGGTGCGTGAATTTTATTGTAAATGTGGTTTTGGACATTTGTTTGGTCGTACTCAGTAATATAGGCCGTTTAACGCGAAATGTTGTAGAGTACGGAATGGGAAGACAAGTGTCGAGGGAAGGTGATGTTTACAGTTTTGGAATTCTTCTGCTGGAGATGTTTACGGGAAAGAGGCCGACCGACGACATGTTCCAGGATGCTTGGAACATCCGAAGCCATTGTGAGGCCAGGTTGCCGGAAAGAGTGGGAGAAGTAGCAGACCCTTGTATGTTTCAAAATGAGTTTGGAGTAGGATCGAGCGCCCGCGCTCCACGTAGGATTCTGGAATGTCTAGCGAAGGTGTTCGAAATCGGAGTGGCATGTTGTAGTGAGTCACCGGGAGAAAGGATGGACATCCGCGAGGCTGCAGCGAAACTACGATCCATCAAATCTCTGGCGGGGTGATGCTCAAAATCCCGAATGCCAGCCTGAAGGATTGGATCCCCGATCGCCTGCTTGTTTGCTGGTGGTAGCCGAAATAACTCAAATCCAAGTATTTGTCTCTGCTTGTTCCTGTTACGTATTTGCCACCCTGAATGAAGAAGCATACGTTGCTCTGTTTTTATCAAATCTCATATTTATTTGTTCATGAGTTTGATTTCCATCATCATAAATGAATAATGTGATCTGATTTTAATTAAGAAGATTTAATACACACAATTTCATTTTACAAACCCGACGACGTAATTTTAAATAAAGAATTAAAATTAATTTAGGATGTGTTTACAAATATATAATAACACTTTTAATAAATCACGCCTTCTAATTCCAACTGTTGTCTCAATCTTGGGTTTGAAAATACCCTTATGAAACAATCTGACACAAAATCAACGAAAGAAAAAATAAAGTATTAATACACAAAAAAAGATAATAATAATATTGGCAAGAGATTCAAATAAACAATAAAAAAAAAGACATGAAAATGTTATCTTATGTAATTTAGGTTATCAAACTCCTCCGTCCATTTCTTTTATTTCTTTTATCAACAAACTCCAGGGAGGCTCACTCTGGATATCGGAATCACTCTTCCCAATCTTCAGATCATCTTCAATTTGGCCGGTAATCGGCCTATTCGTCCTTCAATAGCCGACCCGACAAACTTACCGAGCCTACAGTTGTTCCATGACAATTTCTACGGATTCCTGAAATGATTCGACAGAAAACAACGAAGATGACGTGGATGCAATTCTTTAAGATCAACAAGCAGTTAATAAGAGATGTTTGTTAGAGACTACTTTAGGTATAGACAGACACGCATGCATGCTTTGTAAATTATTAATTGCCTTTGTTTAGCCATTCTTGTTCATGCCATTCGACCAAAATACTGCTGGCTCTAAGACTTTTTTGGTTTGCCAGATGAGTTAGACACTCAGCAAAATGAGGACGATGAGATGGAAAGATGTATAAGCCTTAAAATCGAACTCACACAAGCATCGAAATTATACCCAAATAAGTAAAATGAAGAGTTGGACCTCACAAAAAGGGTAAAATGCTTCTTCATTCTTACAAAGGAAAAATTGTAGCTGATAAGTCCTATATCTGGTCTCGATATATTTGTCTTTATAATATAACAGGGATATTTCAATGATAACTTTATTTCATTAAATTAACAATAAAATGAATAATTAGCATTTCCTAATCTTCTCAAATATATTTCTTTGTTTCACGGTGCTAAAAAATTTTCGATTTTTGTAGTTACTATTTTTTTCATGAACTCTGCAAATGTTTAAAATTTAAAACTTAAGTGAAAATTTATAAACAAAAATATTGTGTGGGCCTATGTAGATGGAGATTAACTTCAACCAAAACATATTTTAAACCCATGTCGTATTCGTCTTAATGCCATACATTTAGCATTCTTACATGACAAAAAAAAGAAGCATAAATACTGAAAATAAAGGAAAATCATCTCATGGTTTTATTAACTCAAATATGTACGATATTTGAGATCCAATGCGTGAATTATTCTAAAAGTCAAATTAGAAAACAGTATCCGAATATTATGATTTAATTTAAGCGGACTTCCGAATCACTTGTTTTAATAACTACAGCAAGATCATATTTTGTAACATCCCGTTCATAAACAGAAATCCAGCCTCATAATTTATTAAGGATTGCAAAATGAGATTAGAAGGGATATGATTTAAGAATATACCTTCTTTTTATGTATCTCCAAAGGTACATCCGAGTATTTACTTGGAGATCCCCTCGTTCAATCTCCAACCGCACTAGCTTATCAGGTGTTGTTGTACTCCTGATGACTTTGTAAGGAGTCAGTATACGTTCATTAAAAGTCATTTGTTTGACGTTCGACGTAAAAGCAATGCAGTCACGATCCAAACTCGAAATTCAAAACCAATGTTGTTCATGGCCGCATATTTCCAAAGTGTTTTTATGTAAATATCATGTCGGCCCACCGTGGCCCCGAAATAGCCCACAACCCCAACTCAACGATAATGATACCCTCCTGTGGCATAGCCCAGTCCCCATACTTCTAAGGCTACGACAGTCGAAGCGGAGGTGGCATTGAGGGACCATCATCAGTCACCAGCCCTGTTAATCTTGGTTTTGATGATGAGCTTGAGAAGCTATATTAGAAATTCATTGTAATGTGTTGTTGTAACACTTTGCTTATCTTTAGTGATGAGCTTGAGCAAACTGTTACTGGGCCTGAGCTATATGTTGCTACACCACAGTAAGTCGTTACTGTTTTATTACGCTTGCTTACTGAAAATTTAGAAATGATATTTCCTTATGCAATATATTTTGTATTATCTCGGAATATATTTAAAACAATATATCTATAAGGGAAGTTACTGTTTGAGGACTTTTCATTTCCATTTCTGCGATAATATGGAAACCAATCAATGAAAATCGTCCTAATGAATTTGGACACCTTCCATGAAGTTTTTCCCATTAAAATAAAACAAGGTTCTCAGATATTATTATGACAATAAATCACACGATGATGACGTGTGTATAACAAATGCATTGTTGTGCCGCTTGAAAAGTGTGTCGCTACGCTTGAGAAGCGTGTTGCTACACTACAGCAATGCTGTACTGTATTACTGCGCTACAATTACTTAAATGAAGGAATAATTACCATTCCAATTTGTTTATTGTAATTTTATCATACTTAATGATTAGTTACATTATCTGAATCAAACAATCACGTGCGAGGATCATATAGAACATTTGAGAAAGATTTGGAAATAGAATCTCTATTTTTATTAATATCATATTTCATATCTTATCTCAACGTTCATTAAGGAATTTAATTATTCATATTTTATCTTGGCTAATGACTAGAATTAAGGAATTTAGTTATTCTTATTCTATCGTGACCAATGACTGGAACAATGATTAGATGATAATCTGATTATGATTGGACTAATTTATACGAATAATGAAAGTTATCAATTATTTCCTTCCTTCTTGGTCATTGTGACCGTTGGGCATCAGGTTGCTGTCCGTGACTACAGCTTGCTGAAGGCTGATAATTCCGAAATGAATTATTTGTTTCGTTCCTTACTATTTAACCAGACGACAATCATACACTAAAAAACGAATCTGTGTGGTTGGGCAAAGTTTGTGTGATCTGTGTGAAGCTTTGAGCTATGTGAGCTGTGTTTTCGGCGGAGAACGGAAGGGGCTATGTGATCGCCTGATTCTTACCTCTTGCAATCTGCGTGTGGGAGTGCCAAGGGTTGTGTGCCACCTTGGTCGTCGTCAGGGACGGTGTGTCCTCGGTACATTCAACAAGCGGCTGGCGAATTGTGTAAGGGACGCTAAGTGAGTACATGTGCGGATCGCAGTAACCAGTTGCTGACCCATCGGCAATAAGCCGTTCTTGTTATGTCTTTTCATAGGGAAGTCTCGAACCTATGGAGTTTGAGCAGTGAGACACGTACATGCAGGTGCACACCAGAAGTCTCGTTCCTGCATGATAGAGCAGAAGGTGGGAACGCCGCTGGAGTAGAAAGAGGTCCTTCGGAGCACAAGGGTGCTGTGCAGAAGTCTCGACCTGCTGGAGGGACAGTAGAGCAGGTTACGTGGAAGCCGCCGGAGTTGAACACTCCACCCTAGGCACCGGGTGTGCAATGCAGTGATCACGATTGTGGTAACCGTACACGTCCGAATTGAGTGCAGGACAGATACTGTGACTTCGGTGTGTGAGAACTCAGGTTCTGCTGTGTGAGGAACCAATCTCTATTCTGTTCCTTTTCGTTTTAAGTGACTATCTTTGTGGTTGTCTCTTGAGTGCTTAAAGGCTCATCTTGAGTAGAGACAGAAACTGTGTGGAACATAAACGGACTGCTCTCATTGAGAAGTCTTTCTTCACTGTAAGGAATTATTTGTGAGGATTATACTCTAACACAATGTTGTCTTTGTGCTTTGATAGACAGGCGTACGTCTAAGTGACAACATGCTGTGAAAATCCTTTGAACGATCAACTACTGAGTGTGAGCATCATTCTCCTGGAAACGAGAAGACGTCCACTGTGTGAGGAGCTGATCGTTGACCAGGAGTGATCACCTATTGTAAAGGATTCTAAATCTCACTTTGTTGAGAAACTGAATGTCTAGTGCAAGGGCTCTTTGCATGCATTATATTTATATAGTGGAATCACCTCGTTAGCGGAAAGTGGACGTAGGTCGATTAAGGCCGAACCACTATAAACTACTATGTCAATTGCGATCGCGCAACACTCGTACGAAAACCTACTCGACAAATCGTAACGGTTACAGTGAAGCTGATCTCATTTGAGAAACGCTCCGTTGTGATACAGTACGCTTCCGCTTACCCTGAGAATGGGTGAGAAAGTTACAGACACTAATTCACCCCCTCTTAGTGCTCGTGAACAATCCAACAAACACCCATATTTCATTTGCCATGGAAGGGAGGCCGAGGAAGAAATGGTCAAAAAGGCAATGTTTCTATAACCACCGACGAGATTAAGGAAATCAAGTGTTAAAATAAAGACTAATCTTGATTTGTTGGGTAATAATCTCCTTAGAGTCCAAGTCAGTCGTGGCTGTCTGTTTCTCAAACATTTTTTCCCCAGCAAAAGTAACCCCGTAACTCACGTTCATTTATTATAAGGATTACGCGTAATCTACTACTTAGAAAAAATTAATTAAAAATAATACTTATATCGCGAATGAAAAGTATAATTATATTTAAAATATTGATATGATTCTGACGAGACATAAACATAAATTTTTCTACGACAATAAAAGCTCTCCCTATGAAACATTTTTATTCGATAATTATTTAGTTAATAAATAATTATTTAATTATAAAATTAGATAACAGAACAGACCTTCATAATTTGATTTGTTTCTGCGTTGTTCGTCCTACTTGGTTATGGCTTCTTGTTCAATGGTAAGAGAACATATCTTGTTAACATTTATCGTTTCTTTTAAGAGAGGAACTAGTTGTCCTACTCTCTTTACCGAAGAAGGAACAAGTACCATCGATATTACGAAACCGGGTATTCTAACGAGAAATATAGAAAAAAATGGTCCTCGAAACTTTTATGAGTTTTGTATAATAGAATAGATTCCATATGATATTGTAAAGGCCATAGTCAAAGTCGTTTACAAGTCATCAAAAGTTTGTCGGACTCCGAGTCATCCTCGTGGGTCTACTTTTCCAAAGTCTCCTTCATTTAAACTTTTATGCGCGTGATTTATAAGCTTAAATGATAAAAAAAAAAATCTTATATTGTGAATGAAAAAATGTACCTAAGGTCATGAGATGGGATATCATATAAGCTCAACGTGATTCAACTTTAAAATTAAATAGCAATAGAGGGAATGACTCATTTGATATATATGCTATTTTGGGACACATTATCTATCCAATGTGGGATTTAGATTTTAATAAAGACCTAGTTGATCATTTTCCTTTACTTGCAGTTTTCTATGACTGTAAATCCGTAAAGAAAAACTTTTGACTATTTGTAAGATCTGTCGTTCAACAAGATAAATTATGTCTGTGTCTATTGTTATATTTAAATTATGTTATATTGTTTAAAGCTTTTCCCATTACCATGTCCCTTTCATTTACAATTCACCTTAGATGATAAACGAAAAGCCGTTACCCATATTCTACGTGATATCACGCTTATGGACGCATCCTTGAACGAGATCCTCGTACGTGTTGTGCAAGAAATCACGTCCATTACGAGCGTATGAAGTATCTATTCCCCCTTCAGTAGCAAACGCGACAAACTTACAGAACCTAGAATTGTCCCTGAACAACATCACGGGATCGGTACCTGATCTCAAAAATCTCAATCAGTTGGGGTTGCTTGGTATTGCTGGCAATCAATTGGGAAACACCGAGTCTGGCGACTTGAAATTCCTCGAGTCCCTCAATTCCACCGAGCTGTGGCTTCTGGAATTCAGTTTAAACAATTTCGGAGGTACGTTGCCTCGGTCTATAGGGAACTTATCTTCCAAATAGAACAAGTTGGGATTCTGGTCCAATCAGCTCACGGGGACCCTTCCTTCTACCATTGGGAATCTTCACAACCTGGAAGATCTACAAGGAAATCTGTAACCTCCACAAGTTGAAGCACCTACAAGCAGATTACAACAATTACTCCGGGAAAATCCCATCTTCTCTTGGAAATTTGACTATGCTTATGATAATTACGTTTCGAGGGAACGGGTTCAGTGGGACAATTCCGGCAAGCCTCGGAAAATGCCAAAACTTGATCACTTTGGATCTATCTGAAAACAATCTGCTAGGAACTATACCAGCGTAAGTCCTTGGTATTTCTTCCTTATCATACTTTCCCGATTTATCTCTTAACAAATTAACGAGTGCTCTGCCAAATGAAGTCGGCAATCTGAAGAACTTTGAAAATTTATACGTGCACGGGAACAGACTGTCTGGACATGTCGTGAGCACTCTCGGTGGATGCACCGGCTTGGTGTCTTTGGACATTGGCAGTAATATGTTTGAAGGCAACATCACCTCGTTTCTATCTCCTCTGAAAGGACTTAAATATCTAGACTTATCACAGAATAACTTCTCTGGCCGAGTACCGAAATTCTTAGGAGAATTTTGGCTCGAATACCTTAATCTATCATTCAACCATTTCGAGGGAGAAGTTCCGAATAAAGGAATCTTCCTAAATGCCACAGGGGTCTTGGTGATGAGAAATTACAAACTTTGTGGTGGGATTTCTGCATTGCTCATACCAAGCTGTCCTACCTCTAATCTGAAGCGTGAAAGAAACAAAACGTTGTTGAAGATCATCATCATGATGGCCAGCGGGATCGGACTCCTGTTTTTTCTGCTTTTGTTTCTTGCATCGTATCGTTGCATGGATAGAAAAAGAAGAAACATAAAGTCACAGTCTGGGTTGGTTTCCAAAGGCCCTTTTCCACAAATTTCATACGAGGATATACTCGGGACGACCGGTGGGCTTAATCAAAATAACTTGATTGGTGTCGGTGGTTTTGGTTTGGTGTATAAGGGGATACTTGGAAATTCTGATAATGTGGTAGCCATTAAGGTTCTCGACCTCCGAAATAGAGCAGCTTCGAAAAGTTTTGTAGCAGAGTGTGAGGTGTTAAAGAATTCAAGGCATCGAAATCTCGTCAAGATTTCTACTATCTGCTCGACCATTGACTTCCGAGGTAATGATTTTAAGGCGCTTGTGTATGAGTATATGGAAAATGGAAGCCCGGAAGATTGGTTGCATCCTAAAGTTACAAATGAGGGAGGGCACCTGAAGTTAAGTTTAAAGCATAGGCTGAGTATTGCTGTGGACATTGCTTGTGCCGTGGAGTATCTCCATCATGATTGTGACATGCCGCTGATTCACTGCGATTTGAAGCCAAGCAATGATCTCCTGGACTTGGATATGACAGCACACGTCGGTGATTTCGGCCTCATGAGAAACAACCTGAGTGGAGCTATCTAGAAACAACCTGAGTGGAGCTATACCATCGCAAGTCCTTGGAATTTCAACTTTATCATACTTTCTCGGTTTATCTCATAACAAATTAACAAGCGCCCTGTCAGATGAAGTCAGCCATCTAAAGAACCTAGCAACATTGTACGTGCACGGGAACAGACTATCGGGACAAGTCCCGGACACTATCGGCTGAGACACCTTGTACATTGCGAATAATCTATTTGAAGGCAACATCGCCGCATTTCTATCTCCTCTGAAAAGACTTCAATATCTAGGCCTATCACAAAATAATTTCTCCGGGGGGATCTCGGAATTCTTAGGAGACTTCCAGCTCACATACCTCAATCTATCTTTCAACCATTTCGAGGGTGAAGTTCCGAGGAAAAGAGTCTTCCTAAATGCCACAGGGATCTCTGTCATGGGAAATTAAAAATTCTGTGGCGGGATTCCAGCATTGAACTTACCAAGATGTCCTACATCGAAACGGAAACACGGAAGGAAAACCATGTTGAAGATCATCATCGCAGTCGCCGGTGGGATTGCTTTCCTGTTTGTTGTGCTTTTGTTGATTGCATCGCGTCGTCGCATGGACAGAAAAAGAAGAAGAAACGTAAAGTCACAGTCTGGTTGGTTCCTAAAAGCCCTTTTCCACAAATTTCGTACCAAGATATACTCGGGGCTACCAGTGGGCTTAATCAAGATAACTTGATCGGTGCCGGTGGTTTTGTTTCCGTGTATAACGGGATCCTTGGTAATTCTGATAATGTTGTAGCCATTAAGGTTCTCGACCTTCGAAATCGAGCAGCTTCAAAAATTTTTAATGGCAGAGTGTGAGGTATTAAAGAAAATCAGACACCGAAATCTCGTTAAGATTTCAACTGTCTGTTTGACTATCGACTTTCGAGGTAATGATTTTAAGGCGCTTGTGTATGAGTACATGAAAAAAGGAAGCCTGGAAGATTGGCTGCATCCTAAAATCATATCGGAGGGAGTGCGCCTGAAGTTAAGTTTAAGGCATAGGCTGAGTATTGCTGTGGACATTGCAAGTGCTGTGGAGTATCTGCATAAGGAGTGTGACGTGCCCGTGATTCACTGCGATTTGAAGCCGAGCAATGTCCTTCTGGATGCGGAGATGACAACAAAGGTCGGTGATTTCGGCCTCACGAGAATTCTCTCTGCCGATGATGTTGTCGTTCAAGTAAGCTCGAGGGGAGTGAGAGGAACAGTCGGCTACAGCCCTCCAGGTGCGTGAATTTTTATGTAAATGTGGTTTTGGATATTTGTCAGCTCGTACTCCGTAATATAGGCCGTTTAACGCGAAATGTTGTAGAGTACGGAATGGGAAGGCAAGTGTCGTGGGAAGGCGATGTTTAAAGTTTCGGAATTCTTCTTCTGGAGATGTTTACGGGAAAGATTTTTACCTGAATGAAGAGGATCCAGATCCGAATGAAGAGGCATATTATGTGCTCTGTTTGATTTCTATCATTCTTCTTTTAATTTTTTTGACGATTTTGCCGATCATATGCTGAAGTATCGAAGCTCTTGGATAATAGACTTTTTGATCTCATCAATATTTAAAAAAATGAATGGATTCAAATTTGTATTTAATTCAGATTAAAAGTGCGACATATTTGAGTAAATATATAACAACATAAAATATAATATTATAAAACTCTAAATTAAATCTATACCCTGGTTAACGTGTAAAGCTTATGTCATTCAAAATTGTAGAGAAAATTAATCAGACGCGTTGGATCTAAGTTTACGATAAAAAAAATTTACGTTCATACTTTTATCATCTTTACCAACTTTTATTAATAAAAAAATTACTGATAAAAATTGGTTTCTCATATTAAGAATTATAAAAACTCGGAAAAATTCGGGTTCGCTTCTAAAATTTATAACCTTTTCCTTCAATTTTTAGATCAAAATTTAGTTTAGTTTTTTTAAAGCTTGAAAATGAACCAAAACAACAAAGGAAATTTTCAATAATAATATTTTTAAAATTTTTCTTTTAAACAGTTAAATTGTCTTAGGATTTTCTTTTGAAAATTGTTAAATTTAAATTTATTATTTTATAAAAAAGTAAGAGGGTCATTGCTACCCCGAGTCCCCTGGCTCCGCCTCTGTTTATTGCCATATATTCTCGACGTGTTTTTACAATAGTTCCATCTCGGCCGTCGGTGGCCCTGAAGTAGTATCCCACAACCCCAACTCAACGAAATGATACCCACCCGTGGCATAGCCCAGTCCCCATACTTCTTTGATCGTCGACCCTAAAGGCTACGACAGTCGAAGCGGCGGTGGCATTGAGGGGCCCTCATCAGTCACCAGCCGCTATAATTTATCATGGAAGGAAAGGAGACAGAGGAAGGAAATGGTCAAAAGGCATTGTTTTCATAACCACCCGACAAGATTAAGGAAATCACGCGTTCAAATAAAAAAGTAATCTCCTTAGAGTCCAAGTCAGTCTTCGCTTTTCAGATATTTTCCCCAGCAAAAGTAACCCCGTGACTCACGTTCATTTATATTACGATTACGCCTAATCTACTATTCATAAAAAATTATATTTAAAAATATAATCATATTTAAAATAATGATATGATTTTGATCAGACCAAAGTCTACATTTTTGCGACTATAAAAGTGCTTCGCCTGAAACATTTTTATTCGATATTTATTTAGTTAATATAGAAATATTTAATTACGAAATTAAATAATAAAACAGATCTTAATAATTTGATTGGTTTTTGTGTTGTTCATCCACTTATATGACTTCGTTATGGCTTCTTGTTCAATAGTATGAGAAACAAATCTTGTTAACATTTATCGGCAAAAACGACACTTCTTTTAACAGATACAAAACGGCTTTCTGAACTATTTGTCCTACTCTCTTTATCGAAGAAGGAACAAGTGCCATCGATATTACGAAACCGGGTGTTCTAAGGACAAATCTCGAAAAAAATAGACCTCGAATCTTTTATGACTTTTGTATAATAAAATAGATTTCATATGGGTTTTTGTGTATTAATATCACATTGGTATATATAAACCCAACATGAAAAAAAAAACTCAAATTAAAAGACTTAATAACTCATTTTCTTTCTCATGAAAACATTTTAATTGGCTTATCCATTCATAAGAAGGGACGCATCTTCCTTTGGTTATCCGTAATTTTGTGATATCAAACACGCTTATGAACTCATCCTCCCGATATTCGGGAACGTAGATCCTCGTTACGCATTGCGCAAGAAGTCACGTCCATCATATGAACCTACGAAAAAAAGAAGGGTGAGATTGTGATTACAGAGAAAGTTTAGCCCGTAAGGTCACAAAAGATAGCAGCAAGTGATATTGTGAAGGCCATTAAAAGTCAAAGTCGCTTAGAAGTCACGGAGATTATTGTCGGAGTTTCACTCGAAAGTAATTTTCTCATAGACTCCGAGTCATCCTCGGGGTCTATTATTCCAAAGTCTCCTTCATTTAAACTTCATTTAGAAATAATCTAAGACAAAAATATGATTTTTCAAAACTTTTATGAGTTTTGGGGCATAATAGCTTTTCCATTACAAGAGAATTTATAACATTACAAAAAGAATGTGATATATAATTTCATTAGTAAGGACATGTCTTCATTTGGTTATCCGTAACTATGTGATATCAAATACGCTTATGGACGCATCCTTGAACGAGATCCTCGTACATGTTGTGCAAGAAATCGCGTCCATTATGAGCGTAGAAGTATCTATCCCCCTTGTGATGTATGGATGTGTTATTTCCTAAACCGACACGGTTTTCAGTTTCGTTTTTTTTTTTCCAATGGTGAAAAAAGAACGTGAGACTGTGATTAGAGAAAACATGGTGTAAATATGAGAAATTATTAAGGTGACAAAAGTCACAGTCACTTAGAAGTCCGCAGTCAGTCAGCGGTCTCTCTCAAATCTTTTTCTTTTCTTTTTTCTCTCTTTTAATTGTTAATAGTTTAAATTAATAACTTTATGTAAATCTTAGGTCTCCAAAAGTAATCGTCCACTTTTCAAGAAGTATCCCCGAAACTCTCGTTCATTTAAAATATACGTGTAATTTATTATTAAGATAAGGATTACACTTGATGTACTACCACTTAAAGAAAAATTAATTAAAAAATTATTTATATTATTATCTACATATTTATGTGTTTTCGTTTGTGATCATATGTCGCACAAATTCGAATCCAACACATGAATATAAAAATTCGTCCATTCGTGAGATTGGGGCTACATTATGAATATAAAATTGTACATATAACGTAATGTTGAGTTTATTAAAAAAAGTCGTGAAATGGGAGGGTTATAAATGACAATAAACGATGCCACCAAAGAGTAGAGTTTGGTTACTCACAACTACTACTAATTACTAGTCATCAAAAATTAATTATGGGTTCACGCTCTGCTATTACGATATTATTCACTTGCCTCATGGTTTCTTTCTTTGTCCAGGGAGCAGCAGTGGCTAAGACCAACGAAACCGACCATGCTGCCTTGCTCGAGTTCAGGCGCAGCATACCCGACGACCCTGACGGTGTGCTCACCTCGTGGAATGACCCCATCCACTTCTGTCATTGGCCTGGCATAACTTGCAGCAGGAGACGTCCCCGCATCACCAAATTAGAGCTCCCAGGCTACAAACTGGGGGGCTCCTTGTCACCCTACATTGGGAATCTCAGCTTCCTCAGGATATTAAACATCAACAACAACAGTTTTGCGGGCGAAATCCCCCCTGAAATCGGGAACCTGCGTCGGTTGACAGTGTTGAGGATGGACAATAACTCGTTTTCCGGTCAGTTCCCTGAGAACGTCTCGGGCTGTACAAACCTACTAGTTATCCTTCTGGGGAACAGCAAGCTTGTTGGAGAAATCCCTCGTGGATTATCGGCTCTGTCGAAGCTTCGATTCTTCCTAGTCAACAACAACCATTTCACCGGGAAGTTCCCTGATTTCTTCGGCAACTTGTCGTCTCTGGAGACCATTGACGGAACCAGTAATGGTTTCAGCGGCCCTATCCCAGCATCACTTGGGCGATTGGGAAGATTGCAATGGATTCATCTCGGAGAAAACTTCTTTTCTGGTAAGGTACCCACCTCGATCTTCAACATGACCTCTCTGATTGTCATAGAACTCTCGTTTAACAAACTCAAGGGAGGTCTCCCTCTGGATCTTGGAATCACTCTTCCCAATCTCAGGATCTTCAGTTTCGGTGGTAATCAGTTGACCGGACATATTCCTCCTTCAATATCGAACGCGACAAACTTAGTGGGCCTACAGTTGTCCAAGAACAATTTCACTGGATCGGTGCCTGATCTCAAAAATCTCAATCAGTTGAGGTGGCTTCTAATTGCTATAAATCATTTGGGAAACGGCACCTCAGGGGACTTGAAATTCCTCGAGTCCCTCAATTCCACTGAGCTATGGCTTCTGGATTTCAGCGGAAACAATTTTGGAGGTACGTTGCCTCGGTCTATTGGGGACTTATCTTCCAATTTGAAGGTGTTGTCTTTCTGGTCCAATCAGCTGACGGGGACCCTCCCTTCAAGCATCGGGAATCTTCACAACCTGGAATATCTAGATATTAGCAGGAATCCGTTGAATGGTATGCTCCCAAAGGAAATCGGTAAACTCCATAAGTTGAAGAGCCTGCTAGCACAGTACAACAAATTCATTGGGGAAATCCCATCTTCTCTTGGAAATTTGACTATGTTGACGATATTGACGTTGGAAGAGAGCGGATTCAGTGGGAGTATTCCCGCAAGCCTCGGAAAATGCCAAAACTTGATCTGTTTGGATCTATCTGACAACAACCTGAGTGGAACTATACCATCGCAAGTCTTGGGTATTTCTTCCTTATCATACTATCTCGATTTATCTCAGAATAAATTAACAAGCACACTGCCAGATGAAGTCGACAATCTTAAGAACTTAGCAGTATTAGACGTGCACGGGAATCGACTGTCTGGCCCAGTCCCGAAAACTCTCGGCGGATGCACAAGCTTGGTGTCATTGGACATTGGGAATAATATGTTTGAAAGCAACATCTCCGCATTTCTATCTCCTCTGAAAGGACTTCAATATCTAGACTTGTCACAGAATAACTTCTCCGGCTGGATCCCGAAATTCTTAGGAAACTTCCATCTCGCATACCTCAACCTATCTTTCAACCATTTCGAGGGAGAAGTTCCGAATAAAGGAGTTTTCCTAAATGCCACAGAGATCTCGATCATGGGAAATAACAAACTCTGTGGCGGGATTTCTGCATTGAACTTACCAAGCTGTCATACCACTAATCTGAAGCGCGGAAGGAAAAAAATATTGTCGAAGATCATCATCACGATCGCCGGTGGGATCGGACTCCTGTTTTTTCTGCTTTTGTTTCTTGCATCACATCGTTGCAAGAACAGAAAAGGAAGAAACGTGAGGTCGCAGTCTGGGTTGGTTCCCAGAGGCCCATTTCCACAAATTTCGTACGAGGATATAATCAAGGCGACCGGTGGGCTCAATCAAAATAACTTGATCGGTGTCGGTGGTTTTGGTTCCGTGTATAAGGGGATTCTTGGTAATTCTGATAATGTGGTAGCCATTAAGGTTCTCGATCTCCGAACTGGAGCAGCTTCCAAGAGTTTCCTAGCAGAGTGTGAGGTATTGAAGAAGATCAGACACCGAAATCTCGTTAAGATTTCTACTGTCTGCTCGACCATCGACTTCCGAAGTAATGATTTTAAGGCACTTGTGTATGAGTACATGGAAAATGGAAGCCTGGACGATTGGTTGCATCCTAAAGTTACACATGAGGGATTGCGCCGGAAGTTAAGTTTAAGGCATAGGCTGAGTATTGCCGTGGACATTGCTTGTGCTGTGGAGTATCTCCACCATGATTGTGACATACCGGTGATTCACTGTGATTTGAAGCCGAGCAATGTTCTTCTGGATGTGGAGATGACAGCAAAGGTCGGTGATTTCGGACTCACGAGAATTCTCTCTGCCGGTGATGTTGTTGTGCAGGTAAGCTCGACAGGAGCGAGAGGAACGGTCGGCTATAGTCCTCCAGGTGCGTGAATTTTATTGTAAAAGTGGTTTTGGATATTTGTTAGCTTGTACTCAGTAACAAGTGGTTTTGGATATTTGTTAGCTTGTACTCAGTAATATAGGCCGTTTAACACGAAATGTTGTAGAGTACGGAATGGGATGGCAAGTGTCGAGGGAAGGTGATGTTTACAGTTTTGGAATTCTTCTGCTGGAGATGTTTACCGGAAAGAGGCCGACCGACGACGTGTTCCAAGATGCTTGGAACATCCGAAGCCACTGTGAGGCTGCATTGCCAGAAAGCTTGGGTGAAATAGCTGACCCTCGTCTGTTTTTAAATGAGTTTGGAGAAGGATCGATCGCCCGCGCTCCGCCAAGGATTCTAGAATGTCTAGCGAAGGTGTTCGAAATCGGAGTCGCATGTTGTAGTGAGTCGCCGGGAGAAAGGATGGACATCCGTGAGGCTGCAGCGAAACTACGATCCATCAAATCTCTGGCGGGCTGATGCTCCGAATCCCGAATGCCAGTCTGAAGGATTGTATCCCCGATCGCTTGCTTGTTTGCTGGTGGTATCCGAAATAACTCAAATCCAAGTATTTGTCTCTGCTTGTTCCTGTTATGTATTTGCCACCCTGAATGAAGAAGCATACGATGCTCTGTTTTTTTTTATCAATTCTCATATTGGATCATCAATGTCGGTCTTAGGCTAATGATGTTGTTGTTCAAGTAAGCTCGACGGGAGTGACAGGGACAGTCGGCTACAGCCCTCCAGGTGTGTCGAGTTTATGTAAATGTGGTTTCCAATAATTGTTAGCTTGTACTCGTAGTGTAGGCCATTTAATAGAAATATTTGTAGAGTATGGAATGGGAAGTCAAGTGTCGAGAGAAGGCGATGTTTACAGCTATGGAATTCTTCTTCTGGAGATGTTTACTGGAAAGAGGCCGACCGACAACATGTTCCAGATTCTCCATTTAACCGATATTCACCATATAAACATGAATTCTCCTGCCAAGGGCCACGCCCCACATCTAACGCAAGATCAATTATAATTGTCATATAACGCAAGATCGTTGATTCAAATACAGTCATTTATGAAATTCAATATAGAATGCTTATATGATAAATTAGTAGGAAAAAGTGATTATGGATCCCAACATCCTGGTCGTGAGCGGATTGGAGTACTCGTGCCCGTATCTACCTCATGCATATCATGATCTAGGAACTGCTCGTCTCCAGCCATGGAAGTTTTGCTGTGGCACTGGCTGTTCCTCCATTTGATATCTTTGAGCAATGGACAAGTCGGAGTCGTTCGAGTATCCAGCCACTACAAAAACAATAAACACGCAAAAGTCAGACGACATCGTAACTGCATAAAATGTTCTCTGCTACGTCGAAAGTACACAATATTTGCTCCTCCGGCCACTTCCTCCCATCGGCACTTGACGTGTGGCACGGCAAAGAGCATGAGAAATCATCAAGCGTCAGAAAATGATAAACATGGTCGCTCCGGTATTAAATACTTATCGAATGAAGGAGCATACAATGCTCTGTTTTTTTTTTTTTATCAATTCTCATATTGGTTCATCAATTTGATATCCATCATTCTTCTTTGCCCTGGGGTTGAGTTGATTGGATTTAGATATATCTTCCAAGATGTCCTACTTCGAAGTGGAAGCACAGAAGAAAAACCTTGTTGAAGATCGCATCGCGGTCGCCAGCGGGATTGCTTTCCTGTTTGTACTGCTTTTGTTGATTGCATCGCATAGTTGCATGGACAGAAAAAGAAGAAACGTGAAGTCGCAATCTGGGTTGGTTCCCATAAAAAGCGCTTTTCCACAAATTTCGTACGAGGATATACTCGGATCGACCGGTGAGCTCAATCAAGATAACTTGATCGGTGTCGATGGTTTTGGTTCCTTGTATAAGGGGTAATTCTGATAATGTTGTAGCCATTAAGGTTCTCGACCTCCAAAATCGCTTAGCTTCGAAAAGTTTTATGGCAGAGTGTGAGGTATTGAAGAAAATTAGACACCGAAATCTCGTTAAGGTTTCCACTGTCTCATCGACTTCCGAGGTAATGATTTTAAGGCGGAGCACATGGAAACAACAGCTTGGGCATGAACAAGCAAGCAGTTAATAGGAGCAGAATGGGGAATGAACATTCATTGTCTATTGAAGTATCTTTCTTTTTTAAGTTTACTGCGGGATCATCCCACCACCAGGCCACTTCCCAAGCCAGGAGAAGAACTCGCCAGTGCCCTTGCTTCTAAAACCTGAAATGAGCAGATGAATATCCGCGATCGAAAACCTGCATTTGGGGATCTAGATGTTTTTATCTATCCAGTTAGCCCAAGTTCGTAGGGCCGTTTTGTAAGCCTCAACAGCATCAAAACTAGGATAAACATAGTCACCCTCTTTCTAATAGTTCTTCCCACCATTAGAATTGTTGTCTGTCCCGAAAAGAAAATAGAAATAGCGGAGAAGATGGCGTTCAAATGCAAATAAGCCTACGCACTTATGCTCATAACTGTACGCGCGCCCTCCGGCCTAGCACGCGCGAGGCGGTACGGACGACACGAGGATCCGGGCCCGCTCCTCGAAGGCCCCACCGGTCGGCGTCACGACTCGAACGTCGGACGCTGCGGAAGGGAATCGGGTTGGGCCTTCCCCGAGTTCCTACATGGGTATGCGGGGCATTTCGCAATTCGTCCCCAAGTTCTTTGAGAGCAACGAGCGAAAGGCTGCGTTAAGGCCTCGCGTAGGAGTTTTAGGGAAAACCCAGGGAGCGGCTCGTGTCGCCGTTACCCATCCATGATGGCTCCGTAGAAAAGATGTTGTTGCTTAACCTAGGTAAGCTATTACGGAGTCGCCACCGACTTATTTTGAAGCTGTTTAAGTCGGAAAAATAGTTGGTTCGGGGATTCCTATTTATTAACTCTTACATTCTGACATGCAAAAAGGTGGCATTTGCTCCAAAAGTTTGCTTTTGATTTACGGATGTTGGACCCGATCCGGGCATGACTCCGGACTCATGTCAATGTTTTACGGGCGTTGAACCCGATTCGGACTTTTGGGCCCGAACTCATGTTTATTTGTTTCACAAACAGCATGCGACGATAAACCTACGGGCCTAAGGCATGCGGACAATCACAAACAATTATTTAGATTAAAGAGAGCAGGGAAGGGTGGTGACTGCGGACCTATACACTTGGGCCCACAGCCCATTACATGTGGAGATAAATAAAATCGGGATGCCCGCACCTCCCTCATGTACCTGAGGCCCGCCGGGATGGCATGTCATCGGTCAGACTTGTCAGTTGGGGCCACTTTCGAGACGTGCTTCCTCCCGCTCCTCTAGTCTTCGAAATCCGTTTTGTCGAACTCCCGTGAAGCTCGGTTGATTTTAATGCAAATCAAACCAGAATGGTGGCAAGAAAATTCTAATTGAATATTTGAAACAATTAAAATTAACTATTGTAAGTCGAAGTGAGACTTACCGGGCGTTGTGTGGCCTGTTGATGTCGCTTCTGTGATGTCGAAAGATAACTAGGCGTTGTGTGGCCCGTTGATATTGATCTTCAGGGATGTTGAAAATGGATGTCTGGGGCGTTGTGTAGCCCGTTGATGTTGATCTTCCGTGATGTCGGAAGATAATGGGACGTTGTGTGGCCCGTTGATATTGATCTTCGATGATGTCGAAAATGGATGTCCCTTGGTAATGAATTCCTCGTTGTTTTACATGCAAAACAAAGGAAAGGAGAGAGATATGCAAAGCCATTAGTAACGGTTAAATTGACGTAAATTTAACCGAACCGAAACAGTAAGGCATGACTTACCGTTTGATGATGAGGGATCGAGGCAACTGTGATCTTTCGAGAAAAACCTCAAATAAATGGCTAGAGAGGTTCCATGTCCGGTCCGTTGATTCATACATGTTATGAATCCTGCGAGAGTGAAAGCATATCGAAAGTAGAATGTTCGAAATATATGACCAAAGAGACAAACGTAGGTAGTTATGCCATCGAAAGAAAAGTTTGACCAATCTTCGGACGTTTACTTGAATTGTGACAAATGGACGATACTTAAAAAATTCATAACTTATCGTAAACTTCTCCAAAATTTGTGAAATATAGTTAGAAAACTTAAATATAATCCATGATGTCAAAATTTAGAAAATAATGACATGTGATGTGTTTCCAGTAAGACAAAGAGTGGGGTTGTTCAAACTGGACAAGTTCTAGTCGGACAGCTTACAGGGGTGAGATTGACCCCCGTTGACCGTGTGCTGAACTTGTTCAAAATAAGAAATGTAAAACTTGAAAGTTGTAAAAGCTTGAATGTTTTAACTTTAGGTTCTAATTTTAGTCCACTCGGAGTTCATATGAGAGAGTTATGTCTTCTGGTGCACAGACTACTCATTCTGCCGCTGGAAGGCAAGAGGCAAGGGAGGGCTTTATCTTCCCTGAATTATTAGACCAACTAGATGGAACTGAATGTAAAACCTCAAAAGAGGAAAGTTGTAGAAAACTGAAATATGGTTCTGGAAACACTAATTTTATAAACTTCCAATTCGTGGTTTAAAAAATACATATTTTTCTTTGCAGCAGTACTTGTCTGCTGCAGAGTGCAATGACATCTTGTGTCCACTGCATTCCCCTAACTATTTGACCAGACTTTGTTGCTCGAATAAAAATTATCAAAACATGAAAGATTTAGGCCATTAAAAGAGGAACCTAATCAATAAATTTTAGGTGAAATGGAGCTTTTGTGTTAAAGTTATGTCCTAGAAACAGAAGCAGCAGTACAGCTCCTGAACAGAAACATGTTATTCTGCAAAGTCAACAAAACCTTAACCGAAATGGCCTCAAATGGAAAAGTTTAAAACATGAAGGTTGTAGATAAGTTGAAGATGGAATGATTCTAAGTTATTTCAGGTAATTCCAAGCTACATAAACAAAGTTAGGTTCAATGGAATGCAGCTGGCTGCTTCGCGGATGCACGAAACAGAGCAGCTTCGATCTTCAACATTCAACGATCAAAAACTTCATGTAAATGCATTCTTTTGGAAAGGTTGTCAACAGAAGAATTGTTCCTTGTTAAAAAAGGAAGCTAAAGAGCTAAAAATCAATTCATCCCGTGCAATGAGCAGTAAATTATGAATAAAAACATCAAGCAATGACAGCAGCGAAGTTCCAGCACACGTATATCCAAAGAATTAGTCATAACTCAGGCTATACATGCTCGATTTAGATGCATAAGCTATCACGTGACTAGAAGAGAGAAAGGAAGATAATGGACCTGACTAAGCTCAATTCCATCACTGGACGGAAGAGCAGCGCCCCCAAGAACGGACTGCCGACACTTGGGGAAGGTTTTTCTATTTGAAAGTTTCCTCCTCCTTCTTGGTGAGTCTTCTTTCTCCCTTTAGAAGTGGAACATCATGAGAGGTGAGTGGAGAATATTTTTTCTCATCATGGAGGTTAGTGGAGAAAAATAGAGCATCATGAAGCATCATGTGAAGTTAGTGGAGAATGCTTTCTTATCATGGTGGTAGGAGGGTCCCTATGAACATCATCCTCCCCCAATTTGGGGTGTCGACAGTTTGCCCCTCCTTGCGGGAGAATCTGAGAAGATTTTCTCGCAAGGACGTCATAGATACCCCAAATTGTTAACTTGAAGTGTTCTTGATAGATCTGTACCTTGGGATCTCATCAAGAAAATGTTAGTAACAAATGCATTCCCGTAATGTACGGGGATAATCAAACATGTATGATTACGAAGTTCATGCATGTCATATTTTACTTTGGTGAAGCTTATTAAGATTGCTTCTGAGCAAGATCAAAGAAGGGCTTCTGACTTCTCTCATGTCTTACTCTCAATTCTGAAAGCTATCTCAGTTGGATTTTAGAATTCCCTTGACTTGGATGCTCATGTACCAGTCGAAAGAGTTTTTATCTATGTTGAAATGTAGTTTTGGCGTAAGGACTTTGAATAGAGAATCTGAATTTGTCGTTTTGAAGGAACGAGTCTAAGGACCTCATCGGAAGCTGTTGTACCACAAAGGTTCCACCATCCAAGCGAATTCTCCATCTACCAGACAACAGGCCCATTGAGACGCGCCGTTGGGGATTGATGGCCGATCCAGTAGAGTGTTGGAAGTCTGTTTTGGGAGTGTCTTTTCGTTTTGTCCAGGAGATAGCACCTTCGCTTTTGCGGCCGTTCATGTCGGCCCTGGTGCTTTGATTTGCTCTTTTGATTTTATCTTGTGCTTTGATTTTGACGACCTTGGTCTTTGCGCTAATTTTGCTCTTTCTTTGCTTTCATGCAGGGATTTGCCCCATTTTATTTCTTTTTCTTTGCTTTGTTGGAGACGCCTTGGATTCCTTGGGGATTTATATTTCTTGATGGTTTATGAGGATTTCCCCGTGTTTCGATTGTTGTCCAGGGAGCAGCAGTGGCTAAGGGCAACGACACCGACCGTGCTGCGCTGCTCGAGTTCAGGGGCCGAATACCCTACGACCCCGACGGGGTATTTACCTTGTGGAATGACACCGTTCACTTCTGTCATTGGCCCGGCATAACTTGCAGCAGGAGACGTCCCCGTGTGACCGAATTGCTGCTCTCGGACTCCAGGCTTGGTGGCTCTTTGTCACCCTACATTGGGAATCTCAGCTTCCTCAGGACATTAAACCTCAACAACAACGGTTTTGCCGGCGAAATCCCCCCTGAAATTGGGAACTTGCGTCGGTTGACGGAGTTGCTCATGGATAATAACTCGTTCTCGGGTCAGCTCCCGGAGAACATCTCGGGCTGCACAACCCTACGAGTGATCTGGCTAGGAAACAGCAACCTTGTTGGAGAAATACCTCGTGGATTATCCGCTCTGTCGGAGCTTCGAGACTTCCTAGTCCACAAAAACCATTTCACAGGGAAGTTCCCTGCTTTCTTCAGCAACTTCTCCTCTCTGGAGTTCATTGGTGGAATGCAAAATGGTTTCAGCGGCCCCATCCCAGCATCTCTTGGGCGATTGCAAAGGTTGCAATGGATTAGTCTCGGACAAAACTACTTTTCCGGTACGATACCCGTCTCGATTTTCAACATAACCACTCTGATGGTAATAGGGTTCCCGTTTAACAAACTCCAGGGAGGTCTCCCTCTGGATCTCGGAATCACTCTACCCAATCTCCAATTCTTCAATTTCGCGGGTAATCAGTTGACCGGACCTATTCCTCCTTCAATGGCGAACGCGACAAACTTACAGAGCCTACAGTTTTCCCAGAACAAATTCAGCGGATCGGTGCCTGACCTCAAAAATCTCAATCAGTTGGGGTGGCTTGGTATTGGAGTTAACCAGTTGGGAAACGGCACGTCGGGGGACTTGAAATTCCTCGAGTCCCTCAATTCCACCGAGCTATGGGTTCTGGATTTGGGGGGAAACAATTTCGGAGGTACGTTGCCTCAGTCTATAGGGAACTTATCTTCCAATTTGAACAAGTTGGTAATCTGGTCCAATCAGCTCACGGGGACCCTCCCTTCTACCATTGGGAATCTTCACAACCTGGAAGATCTACGAATCGGCTGGAACCCATTGACGGGTATGCTCCCAAAGGAAATCGGTAACCTCCACACGTTGAAGACCTTACAAGCACAGAACAGCGAATACTTCGCAGAAATCCCATCTTCTCCTAGAAATTTGACTATGATGACACAACTGAGGTTTGCGGGGAACTGATTCAGCAGGAGTATTCCCATGAGCCTAGGAAAATGTCAAAACTTGATCTGTTTGGATCTCTCAATGAACAACCTGAGTGGAACTATACCAGCGCAAATCTTGGGTATTCCTTCCTTATCATTATTTCTCGATTTATCTCAAAACAAACTAACCGGCAAATTGCCAGAGGAAGTCCGTAATCTGAAGAACCTAGCAATATTAGATGTGCACGGGAACAGACTGTCTGGACAAGTTCCAAACACTCTCGGTGGATGCACCAGCTTGTGTTATTGCGCATTGGGAATAATCTGTTTGAAGGCAACATCACCGCGTTTCTATCTCCTCTGAAAGGACTTCAACATCTAGACATATCACAGAATAACTTCTCTGGCTGGATCCCGAATTTCTTAGGAGACCTCCAGCTCGCATAAAGGAGTCTTCCTAAATGCCACAGGAGTCTCGATCATGGGAAATTACAAACTCTGTGGTGGGATTCCAGCATTGAACTTAACAGGCTGTCCAACTTCTAAACTGAAGCGTGGAAGAAAAAAACTGTGGTTGAAGATCCTTGTAGCTGTCGCCAGTGGGATTATTGTCCTGTTTGTTTTGGCTTTGTTGCTTGCCTGGCATCATTGCATGAACAAAAAAAGAAGAAGGAACTTGAACTCACGGTTCGGGTTTGTTCCCAAAGACCCTTCTCCACAAATTTCATACGAGGATATAATCAGGGCGACCGATGGGCTTAATCAAAATAGCTTGATCGGCGCCGGTGGTTTCGGTTCCGTGTATAAGGGGATTTTTGGAAATTCTGATAATGTGGTAGCCATTAAGGTTCTCGACCTCAGAACTTGAGCAGCTTCTAAGAGTTTTGTGGCAGAGTGTGAGGTATTGAAGAGGATCAGACACCGAAATCTCGTTAAAATTTCTATTGTGTGCTCGACAATCGACTTCCGAGGTAATGATTTTAAGGCGCTTGTGTACGAGTACATGGAAAAAGGAAGCCTGGAAGATTGGCTGCATCCTAGAGTTATATCCGACGGAGTGCACCTCAAGTTAAGTTTAAGGCAAATGCTTTGTATTGCCGTGGATATTGCTTGTGCTGTGTAGTATCTGCATCACGAGTGTGACATAACGGTGACTCACTGCGATTTGAAGCCGAGCAATGTCCTTCTGGATGTAGAGATGACAGCGCACGTTGGTGATTTCGGCCTCATGAGAATTCTCTCTGCCGATGATGTTGTTGTGCAAGTAAGCTCGACGGAAGTGAGAGGGACAGTGGGCTACAGCCCTCCAGGTACGTGAATTTTTACATAAATGTGGTTTTGGATGTTTGTTAGCTCGTACTCAGTAATATAGGTCGTTTAACGTGAAATATTATAGAGTACGGAATGGGAAGTCAAGTGTCGAGGGAAGGCGATGTTTACAGTTTTGGAATTCTTCTGCTGGAGATGTTTACGGGAAAGAGGCCGACCGACGACATGTTCCAGGATGCGTGGACCATCCGAAGCCACTGCGAGGCCGCGCTGCCGGAAAGAACAGGAGAAATAGCAGACCCTTGTCTTTTTTTAAATGAGTTTGGAGAAGGATCGAGCGCCCGTGCTCCGCGGAGGATTCAAGAATGTCTAGCGAAAGTGTTCGAAATTGGAGTCGCGTGTTGTAGCGAGTCGCCCGGAGAAAGGATGGACATCCGCGTGGCTGCAGCAAAACTACGATCCATCAAATCTCTGTTGCGGTAAAGCGCCGAATCCCAAATGCCACCCATATGTGGCCGTTGAGATACAAACTTGAGATATCGAAACTGAATCCATCGTATTCCAGACCGCTTGTGTGTTTGCTGGTGGTAGCCACCTGAATAAAAGAAGTGTGATGCTCTGTTTATATCAAGTCTTGTGTGTGGAAAGTGATTTCTTTTGTTATACATATATGTAGTCAGTGTGATTACTAAAATAAAAGAATTTATTGAATTAATCAACTTATACATTCGGTAAAACCAATCTGAGGAATGATTTGGGTTAGGCTTAACCAAATGTCCAAGCCCAATAATAAATCCATGGTGTGTTTATTTGAACCAAACATAAGAAGAAGGAAAAGCTCTCACTGATCCAAGATATGATAAAAGCGGTAATAATTTAAAAAATATTTTAATCTTTAGTTAGATTACTAATAAGCACAAACTCATCATATCAGATATCACAAAATTCAATAACCGATTAATAAAAATCATCATGAATATTATCCACAAGTATGTATACTTACATTTACCTTACAAATATAACATCCATCTCACAAGACAAATCACTTCGGCAACCAATCACAAAATGTGAAATCTCCCTAATCTCGATTTCTTGAGATAAATATCGAAGAAGTATATCATCAAAAATTATCTATGTCCATAATCTCTACGCACGTCACACAAGCGGATTCAACAGCTCTCAATGAACGAGTCACTTTAGCAATCAAATACTCATATCATTATATCAAATCACTCAAATCTCGGAGGATTGTATACTCTTATGAGATAACTCAAGCAAGCAAAATGATAAAATTATAAAAGTCACCACAATATGTTAGTGTACAACTAATATTTATTATCATAGAAAAGCTCATTAAAGAAATCTAAATTAATATTGTTTTACGCATAGGAAAAGAGACTGTTTATACAAAACAACCCATGAACCAGTGCACAATAAATACAATGATAATTGCTAACCATATGACCATCAAATAGAGATCAATAAAAATTCCCCCCTGAAATCGGCAATTTAATCTTTTTCTTATTACAAATGTACTAAAATTATAAGATTTTTAGTGCATTACGGTGTACTATTTTTTTTTTTGAATTTTTAATACATGTCTACTACTAAACGTGTACATATCACATTACTAAAAAAATTACTGTTCATTTTTACTACATTTTTATAAACATGTTTAATACTAAGCATGTACAATTCAATATTTACTACATTATTAAAAATTACTGTTTATTTCAGTAATAAACTTGTACATTTTCTAATCATTAGGAACGTACAAGTTTAATGCTAAACATGTTTAGGAAGAAAATACTAAATAAACAGTAATTTTTAGTAATTAATTAAACATTGAATTATATAACTTTAGTACTAAAAATGTTTTAGAAAAAAGAAGTATGAAAAATCAACGGTACTTACTTTAATGTATGAACATTAAAATTTTAGTACTTTATTTTAATTCAAGATATCTGTTAGGATTGAATTAGTACAGTACTTTTTAGGTTATAAAATTAAGGTACGTTCAAGGTTTCATTGTCCGGAAACTATTCAATCGAAACCTGATAGCCACCACCCGTATATTTTAGAAATTAATAATTTAAACTTAAATATTTTTAACTTTTCTTTAGAGAACTTATCCTTTCAAAAATTCATGTCATATTAATTTTTGGCCCGTCAAAAGTCACTGAGAAGCTGACCATAAATAAGACGGAAATAGTGAATTTAAGTCGGTCATCGCTGTTTAATCTTTAATCATTTTCTCCCACAGCAAAAAAGTGTATCCCTTAACTTAAACGTGTCGTTCACGGTGTTAGTTGTCATTTCAGCGCCACGTCATAAGTTTAATTTGAAAAAGATAAATAAAAAGAAACCACTATTTTTTTTTTCTTTTAAATGGTTGTAAGTTTGCCCCTGAGATACGTTGTGTTGAGAAATTATTGATAATTTAACCGGAGGATAGTATTTTTGTCCCAAGTCATCATCGCTGTTTGTGTCTACTTTTCAAAATATTTTTCGGAGCAAAATATCAGTATTTGACTTGAAGGATCTAAATGGTGTATCCTTCAAGTCACCTCAACTTTTCCAAAACAGTTTTCAATCACTTTTGGCTTCTCCGTCGTCGTTGTCATTCTTTTATAGTTTCTCGGAAGAATCATCTTAATTTCTTCTTCGGGCCAATAATTCAAAGAGGTAGTTGATTTTAAGTAAACTAATTTTAATTTTTTAAAATTTTGAAATCTTTTTTTAATCGTATTATTATTATTTTTTATTTATTCTAGAATTTTATCTGTGAATGGCCTATACTTTCCAAGCTATCATTTTATGATCCCTCAATGGAACGGTAAGACCAACTCAGATCTAATTTTTGTAGTTGAACTCAGGCGAGCACTCTATATTCAACAAGTAAGAATAACAAAAAGTAGAGATATCGATCTGAATTATTCTGATCTTTTAAAAAATATATATAATATGATGGTGGTGGTAATATAATATATGTGTTGTTATCTGGTTCTGAATTCCTTGTTGGTTAGAAGTCTTATTATAAAACCATCAGGTTTCCAAATAGTCAATGTTCAGTCAGTTAGTATTTAACTGATATAATTCAAGTTGCTTTTCTTGTGTCACCGTCTCCCATCCATTTACACTCATAAAAAAATAATATATCATCAATGAATCACTTAATCGGACAATGATGCGAGTTTATTGGACACCCCATATATATATTAATTTAAATTATTAATTTTTGGCCCGTCAAAGGTGCCGCCAGAGGAGTCAAAGTCACGCAATGAAGCCGACAGAGATGGTGAGAGTCAACGGCAATCGATCTCCTCCATTGACTCCAAAGTCAGTTAGTCATCCCGCTTGTCTACTTAACTTAGAACAAGTCATTGAATAACAACAAGAAGCAAAACGTGGGGACCGACAGTCTGTGATGGGGGAGGCAAAGGATGGCAGTCTAGAAAAACAAAAAGACATTGGAGAAGAGAGAGGAATTAAACAGAAATCCATTCTTATATTTGCTTTGTTATGTTTGTTCGTTTCTCTCAGAGTGTAATTCTAGGAGTAATTTAAAAAATGAAGACTATATGGAAATTACACATCCTTAAGATGGAAATAGTGAGTTAAGTCAGTCATGGCTCTCCAATCTTTGATCATTTTCTCCCACAGCACAAAAAGTATATCCCGTAACTCGCGTTCATCCTTAGAAAAGTCATGGAATGGGGGGAGCGAGTGGATATAACCTCGCTAAGTGGACAGAGTCTGTGATGTGTCTAAAAAGATTATGGCTTCCTCCTCCTCCTCCTCTGCTTTTATGATATTATTATATGTTGTTATCTTGTTCTGAATTCCTTCTTAGTGTGCAAGTCTTATTCTAAAACCATCATATTTCCAAATAGTCAATGTTCAGTCAGTTAGTATTTAATTAATATAATTCACGTTGCTTTTCATGTTTCACCACCATCTCCCTTCCGTTTACACTCATAAAATAATAATTTACCATCAATGAATCACTTAATCGGACAATGATGCGAGTTTATTGGACACACACATATATATTAGAAATTATTAATTTATGGTATTAATTTTTGGCCCGTCAAAATTAACTAAGAATTAATGATATAAACTAAGAATTTTTTTAATGGTATTAATTTAAGGTGCCGCCAGAGGAGTCAAATTCACACGCTATGAAGCCGATGGAGATAGTGAGAGTGAAAGGGAAGTATTATTATTATTCACGGCAATCCATTGACTCCAAAGTCAGTCAAGTCATCTCGCTTGTCTACTTCATTTAGAACAAGTCATTGAATAACAACAAGAAGCAAAAAGTGGGACAGACAGTCTGTGATGGTGCGACTAAATTGGAGCTCCCTGGCTTCAGACTTGGGGGGGGGGGGGGGGGGGGTCATTGTCACCCTACGTTGGGAATCTCAGCTTCCTCAGGATAATCAACTTCATGAACAATGGTTTTGCTGGCGAAATCCCCCCTGAAATCGGGAACTTGCGTCGGCTGGCATTCTTGGGCCTGGATAATAACTCGTTTTCAGGTCAGATCCCTGAGAACATTTCGGGCTGCACAAACCTACGAGGGATCTGGCTGGGAAACAGCAAGCTTGTTGGAGAAATACCTTCTGGATTATCAGCTTTGTCGAAGCTTCAATTCCTCGAAGTCAACAAAAAAAATTTCACCAGGAAGTTCCCTGATTTCTTCGGCAATTTATCGTCTCTGGAGGGCATCAGCGGAGGGTTTAATGGTTTCAGCGGCCCCATCCCAGCATCTCTTGGGCGGTTACGAAGGTTGCAATGGATTAGTCTCTCAGGAAACTACTTTTCTGGTACGGTACCTGCCTTGATTTTCAGCATAACCTCTCTGATGGTAATAGATTTTTCGGTGAACAAACTACAGGGAGGTCTCCCTCCGGAATCACTCTTCCCAATCTCCAAGACTTCAATTTTGGTGTTAATCAGTTGACCGGACCTATTCCTCCATCGATAGCGAACGCGACAAACTTACAGAGCCTAGGGCTGTCTAAGAACAATTTCAGCGGATCAGTGCCTGATCTCAAAAATCTCAATCAGTTGGGGACACTTACTATTGGGCGTAATCAATTGGGGAACGCCGAGTCTGGCGACTTGAAATTCCTCGAGTCCCTCAATTCCACCGAGCTAAGTGAACTGGATTTCAGCGAAAATAATTTCGGAGGGACGTTGCCTCGGTCAATAGGGAACTTATCTTCCAATTTGAACAAGTTGTCATTCTGTTCCAATCAGCTGACGGGGACAGTCCCTTCAAGCATCGGGAATCTTCACAACCTGGAATATCTAGATATTAGCTGGAACCCGTTGAATGGTATGCTCCCAATGGAAATCGGTAACCTCCACAAGTTGAAGTACTTACAGATAACAGTGATTACTCAGGGGAAATCCCATCTTCTATTGGAAATTTGACTATGTTGACAGATTTGTCGTTGGGAGGGAACGAATTCAGTGGGAGTATTCCAGCAAGCCTCGGAAATTGCCAAAACTTGATCCTTCTGGAACTATCTAGAAACAACCTGAGTGGAGCTATACCATCGCAAGTCCTTGAAATTTCATCTTTATCATACTTTCTCGGTTTATCTCATAACAAATTAACAGGTGCCCTGCCGGATGAATTCGGCCATCTAAAGAACCTAGCAACATTATACTTGCACTGGAATAGACTATCAGGACAAGTCCCGGACACTCTCGACAGATGCACCAGCTTGGTGTCCTTGTCCATTGCGAATATTCTGTTTAAAGGCAACATCGCCGCATTTCTATCTCCTCTGAAAGGACTTCAATATCTAGGCTTATCACAAAATAATTTCTCTGGGGGGATTCCGGAATTCACCGAGCCAATCACCTCTGAGAAAGAGTGTCTTCTGTGGCTGCAGACTGTTGGTTCTGTAGTTGCTAATTCTGTTTGTGCAGGTTGTTAGTCGCACAAGAAGTGTGCAAGGGGAGGTGGTAGCCATTAAGCCACGAGGGCAGGTGGTAGCCGTTAAGCCACGAGGTTGGGTGATAGCCATAAAGCCATAAAGGCGGGTGGTTGCCGTGAAACCACGCTGACATGTGGTAGCCGTTAAGCCACGGGCAAAGTGAGGAGCCGAAAGCAGACACATTGGTTGCGTGCAGGTCTCTGTGACTTGACAGAACCACGTTCTGTAATAAAAAAGTGTCAAAATTCTTAAGGCACTAATTCTGGAATTTTATATCATTTTATTATGCCTCGCTAGAACGGTAAGACTTAACTCAGATCTAATTCTTGTAATTGAACTAAGGCGAGCACTCAATTTTCAACAAGTAAGAATAACAAAAAGTGGAATATCAATCTGAATTCTTCTGATCTTTTTAAAATATATATAATATGATGACGGTGGTAATATAATATATGTGTTGTTTGGCTCTGAATTCCTTCTTGGTTAGAAGTCTTATTATAAAACCATCAAGTTTCCAAATAGTCAATGTTCAGTAAGTTAGTATTTAATTGATATAATTCGCGTTGCTTTTCTTGGTTTCACCATCTCCCATCCATTTACAAATACAGAATAACAACATATTATTTCTCACCGTCACTTAATCGGACGGTATGCGAGTTTATTGGACACCCCATATATATTAGAAATATTAATTTAAATTATTAATTTTTGGCCCGATAAAGGTGCCGCCAGAGGAGTCAAATTCACACGCTATGAAGCCGATGGAGATAGTGAGAGTGAAAGGGAAGTATTATTATTATTCACGGCAATCCATTGACTCCAAAGTCAGTCAAGTCATCTCGCTTGTCTACTTCATTTAGAACAAGTCATTGAATAACAACAAGAAGCAAAAAGTGGGACAGACAGAGGCAAAGGTAGGCAGTCTAGAAAAACAAAAAAAAAATATTAAGTTATATGTGATTACAAAATTAAGTTATTTTAAATTAATTTCTTTTATATGAATGAGAAATTAGATTAGCAAATATATTTTTATGAGTGAGAGAAATTAGATGAGAAACATGGAGGAGGAGGAGGAAAAAAGTTAATTTTTTTAGTAAAATTATTAATAATTTTTAGTACATTTTATAAACACTAAACTTGTACATTTCAATATTTAGTACCTTACTAAAAATACTGTTTATTTTAATAATAAACAAACTTGTACATTTCTAATCATTTTGGAACATACAAGTTTAATACTAAACATGTTTAGGAAGTAAGTACTGAAATAAACAATAATTTTTAGTAATTAACAAAACAGTGAAATTGTTTAACAATTAAAAAAAATGATCTCAAGCTCAATAATGCTTAAAAGTCTACCTGAATCATTTTTTAGAAAAAACAATTATTCATTAAAAAATTACTTTGGGCAAAATGCAAGAAACATAGATTGATTAAGGCCCTTAGCAATTTCTAAGCCGAAAATAAATTCAATGGAGAACTGGGTATTTGTATCATTTCTCGCTCTCTGTAGAACGTCCCCGTTAGCGTTTGTACCTCACGGTGCCTTTTAGAGTAGGTTTACGGCAAACCGGGCGAGTCGTTGATGCCGTAACGTTGGTGAGTACGAAGCCATCTTCAGAGGGTCTTGATATTTGAGAATCCAAATATCCCATCGAATATGTGTTGTTATCTTGTTCTAAATTCCTTCTTAGTTTGCAAGTCTTATTCTAAAGTCATCATATTTCCAAATAGTCAATGTTCAGTCAGTTAGTATTTAATTGATATAATTCACGTTGCTTTTCATGTTTCACCATATCCCATCCGTTGACACTCATAAAAAAATAATATATCAATTCTTACCATCAATGAATCTCGTCAATTGGTACCCAACCCACAAAGTCACTTACCATTTTGGACCACACCCTTTTATCTTCTTTGAAAGGTCTAATGAAATATTTAACAGGTAGGTTTGATGCGTGATGACGCGTCACGGCGTACGAATATATCGTACGATCAATATATCGATATGGCTCCGTAAGATTATATTTCAGCTTACTTATTTTTTATCATTCCAATTATGTCCCCCTGGCTTTCTGATTAATTCCAATAATTCCACACGCATACCCATCCCGATTTGTGAGGATATCCATCCATCATGGAGGATATATTCTAAAAAAAAAAATAAAAAGAAGAAAAATCTAATTCATATATTTTAGAAATTATTAATTTTAACATTTTTTCAAATAGAGAAGCTTATCGTTTTAAAGATTCGTCTCGTATTAATTTTTGGCCCCAGAAGTCAAAGTCACTAACAATAAATAAGAGGGAAGATAGTGAGAGTGAAAGAGAAGTATTTTTCACGGTAATCTTGTCTTGTCTCCAAAGTCAGTCTTCGCGTGTCTACTTAGAAAAAATCATGCAATGGGGCGAGATTTGTGGGATATAACAAGAAGCGAAGTGGACAGTCAGTGATGTGGGCCTAAAAAAATCATGGCTTCCTGCTCTGTTTTCCTGATATTATTCACGCCTCACATGTTTTGTCTCTCAGCGGCGGATAAGACCAACGAAACCGACCGTGCTGCCTTGCTCGAGTTCAGGGGCCGCATACCCCTGACGGCGTACTCCCCCTCGTCGAATGACACCGTCTACTTCTGTCAATGGCCTGGCATAACTTGCAGCAGTAGACGTCCCCGCGCCACCGAATTGGTGCTCCCGGGATCCAAACAGTTAAATTGTCTCAGGATTTTTCCTTTTCAAAATTGTTTATTTGATTAGGAGTTTCGCTTATTGTAATTAAATAAATAGGCAATAAAAATTGTTGTACATGGAAGAAAAGTGTAGTAATCTTGACTTTGGCATCCGGTTGTGCTCGTTGTAAGAAGGTTAGTGTACGTTCATTCAAGTCATTTGTTTGACGTTAGTTGTAAAAGTAAGCCAGTCAGGGTCGAAACTGAAAATCAAATTGGCCATCCGCGACGCCCCAGAAAATAATCATAAGGGATCAAATTGAACGATAGAAAATTTTAAGGTAGTAGGCAAATTAAATTATTTTAATTTTTTACATTCAATTAAAAAAGTTAAATGTAAATTTATTATTTTACAAAAAAAGTAAGACGGTCATTACCACCACGGTTCCATTAGCTAATCAAACAAAGTTTTCAAATTACAATGAGTCTGCGTAATCTATATGGTTGTCCAAAGCCCGTGTGATATGTAAAGCTTTAAGGAGCTGTGTTAGATGTGTGATCGGCGGAGAACGGAATGTGCTAAGTGGTCACCTGGTTCTTTCTTTCGCAACTGTGTGCGGGAGTCCCAAGGGTTGTGTGCCACCTTGGTCATCATGAGAGGGACTGTGTGTCCTTGGTACGTTCAACGAGCGGTTGGTGAATTGTCTGAGGGCAGCTAAGTGAATACCTATGTTGATCACAGTAACCAGATGCTAACTCATCGGCAAGAAGCCGTTCTTGTTAAAAAATTACTTCGGGCAAAGCGCAAGAAACAAGATTGATTAAGGCCCTTAGCAATTTCTAAGCCGAAAATAAATTCAATGGAAAACCAGGTATTTGTATCATTTCTCGCTCTCCGTAGAACGCCCCCGTTAGCGTTTGTACCTCACGGTGGCGTTTTAGAGTAGGTTTCCGACAAACCGGGCGAGCTGTTGATGCCGTAACATTGGTGAGTCTGAAGCCATCTTCAGAGGGTCTTGATCTTCGAGAATCCAAATATCCCATCGAATATGTGTTGTTATCTTGTTCTAAATTCCTTCTTAGTTTGCAAGTCTTATTCTAAAACCATCATATTTCCTAATAGTCAATGTTCAGTCGGTTAGTATTTAATTAATATAATTCACGTTGCTTTTCATGTTTCACCATCTCCCTTCCGTTTACACTCATAAAATAATAATTTACCATCAATGAATCACTTAATCGGACAATGTCGTGAAATGGGAGGGTTATAAATGGCAGTCAAAGATGCCACCAAAGAGTAGAGTTAGTTATTCGCTACTACAAAAATTAATTATGGGTTCACGCTCTACTTTTATGATATTATCATTCACTTGTCTCCTGTTTTCTTTCTCAGCAGCCACGGCTAAGACCAACGAAACCGACCGTGCTGCGTTGCTCGAGTTCAGGCGCAGCATACCCGATGACCCCGATGGTGTGCTCACCTCGTGGAATGACACCATCCACTTCTGTCGTTGGCCTGGCATCACTTGCAGCAGGAGACGTCCCCGCGTCACCAAATTAGAGCTCCCAGGCTACAAACTGGGGGGCTCCTTGTCTCCCTACATCGGGAATCTCAGCTTCCTCAGAATTTTAGACCTCTACGACAATGGTTTTGCCGGGGAAATCCCCCCTGAAATCGGGAACTTGCGTCGGCTGGCAGGGTTGCGCCTGGATAATAACTCGTTTTCGGGTCAGCTCCCGGAGAACATCTCTGGTTGCACAAGCCTACAAGATATCCTTCTAGCGTACAACCAGCTTGTTGGAGAAATACCTCGTGGATTATCCGCTCTGTCGAAGCTTCGGGTCTTCCGTGTCACCGAAAACCATTTCACCGGGAATATCCCTGATTTCTTCAGCAACTTCTCATCTCTGGATTTCATTGGCGGGGAATTTAATGGTTTCAGCGGCCCCATCCCAGCATCTCTTGGGCGATTGCGAAGGTTGCAACAGATTAGTCTCCCGGGAAACTTCTTTTCTGGTACGGTACCCTCCTCGATCTTCAACATGACCTCTCTTATTTTCATACAGCTCTCGTACAACAAACTCCAGGGAGGTCTCCCTCTGGATCTCGGAATCACTCTTCCCAATCTCCAGTTCTTCCATTTCAGTAGTAATCAGTTGACCGGACCTATTCCTCCTTCAATAGCGAACGCAACAAACTTACGGAGCCTACTGTTGACCCAGAACAATTTCACTGGATCGGTACCTGATCTCAAAAATCTCAATCAGTTTCGCAGGCTTCTAATTGGTGACAATCAATTGGGAAGCGGCACGTTGGGGGACTTGAAATTCATCGAGTCCCTCAATTCCACCGAGCTAAGTGAACTGGAATTCAGTTTAAACAATTTCGGAGGGACGTTGCCTCGGTCAATAGGGAACTTATCTTCCAACTTAAACTTGTTGTCATTCTGGTCCAATCAGCTGACGGGGACTGTCCCTTCAAGCATCGGGAATCTTCACAACCTGGAAGATCTAGAGATTAGCTCGAACCCGTTGAATGGTATGCTCCCAAAGGAAATCGGTAACCTCCACAAGTTGAAGAGCCTACGAGCAGATAACAACAAATTCATTGGGGAAATCCCATCTTCTCTTGGAAATTTGACTATGTTGATGAAATTGACGTTGCGAGGGAGCGGATTCAGTGGGAGTATTCCAACAAGTCTCGGAAATTGCCAAAACTTGATCAGTTTGGGTCTATCTGGAAATAATCTGAGTGAGACTATACCATCGCAAATCTTGGGTATTTCTTCGTTATCAGACTTTCTCGATTTATCTCAGAATAAATTAATAGGCACACTACCAGATGAAGTCGGCAATCTGAAGAACTTAGCAAAATTAGACGTGCACGGGAACCAACTGTCTGGCCCAGTCCCGAACACTCTCGGTGGATGTACTAGCTTGGTGTTATTGGACATTGAGAATAATCTGTTTGAAGGTAACATCACCCCGTTTCTATCTCCTCTGAAAGGACTTCAACGACTAAACTTATCACATAATAACTTCTCTGGCCGCGTACCGAAATTCATAGGAGATTTTCGGCTCTCGTACCTCAATTTATCCTTCAACCATTTCGAGGGTGAAGTTCCAAATAAAGGAGTTTTCTTAAATTCCACGGAGATCTCGGTCGTGGGAAATTACAAACTCTGTGGCGGAATTTCTGCATTGAACTTACCAAGCTGTCCTATCTCTAATATTAAGCGTGAAAGAAACAAAGCGTTGTCGAAGGTCATCATCACGATCGCCGGTGGGATCGGACTCCTGTTTTTTCTGCTTTTGTTTCTTGCATCGTATTGCTGCATGGACAGAAAAAGAAGAAACTTAAAGTCACAGTCCGAGTTGGTTTCCAAAGGCCCTTTTCCACAAATTACGTATCAGGATATACTCGAGGCGACTGGTGGGCTCAATCAAAATAACTTGATTGGTGTCGGTGGTTTTGGTTCGGTGTATAAAGGGATCCTTGGAAATTCTGATAATGTGGTAGCCATTAAGGTTCTCGACCTCCGAAATCGAGCAGCTTCGAAAAGTTTTGTGACAGAGTGTGAGGTGTTAAAAAAAATCAGACATCGAAATCTTGTTAAAATTTCTATGATCTGCTCAACCATCGACTTCCGAGTTGATGATTTTAAGGCACTTGTGTATGAGTACATGGACAATGGAAGCCTGGACGATGGGTTGCATCCTAAAGTTACACATGAGGGAGTGCGCCGGAAGTTAAGTTTAAGGCATAGGCTGAGTATTGCCGTAGACATTGCTTATGCTGTGGAGTATCTCCATCATGATTGTGATACGCTGCTGATTCACTGTGATCTTAAACCAAGCAATGTACTCCTAGACTCAGATATGACAGCACACGTCGGTGATTTCGGCCTCACGAGAATTCTCTCTGCTGATGATGTTGTTGTTCAAGTAAGCTCGACGGAAGTGAGAGGGACAGTCGGCTATAGCCCTCCAGGTGCGTCGATTTTACATAAATGTGGTTTCTAATAAATGCTAGATTGTACCCGTAGTATAGGCAATTTAATACGACATATTTGTAGAGTATGGAATGGGAAGCCAAGTGTTGAGGGAAGGTGATATTTACAGCTACGGAATTCTTCTGCTGGAGATGTTTATTGGAAAGAGGCCAACCGACGACCTGTTCCAGAATGCGTGGAACATTCGAAGCCACTGCGAGGCCGCATTGCCGGAAAGAGTGGACGAAGCAGACCCTCGTCTGGTTTTAAATGAGTTTGGAGAAGGATCAATCGCCCGTGCTCCGCGCAGGATTATAAAAGGTCTAGGGAAGGTGTTTGAAATTGGAGTGGCATGTTGTAGTGAGTCGCCTGGAGAAAGGATGGACATTCGCATGGCCGCAGCGAAACTACGATCCATCAAATCTCTGGTGGGCTGAAGCACCGAATCTAGAACACCCGACTGGTTGTATGTTTGGTGGTGGTAGCTGAAATAACTCAATCCCATTATTATCTCCATCTATTTCCCACCCACCTGAATGAATGATGATGCTCTGTTTATATCAAATCTTGTGTTTTTCTTATCATCAAATTGATTTCTATCATTCTTCTTTGCCCCAATTGATTAAGGTAATTTAAACATTTGAAACATTGTCATGCTTCATTATTAATTACCTTGTTACTATGAGTTAAATACATTCTAATTATGTTTGTGGTCCTAACAATATCACCCAATAGTAAGTTACAAAATTATTCTAGGCATGATAAGTATTTCTTTGTTCCTGGAGAAAGAGCACAAGTTCCCCCTTACCAGTAATCCTTGCAAAAGCACGTGCCGCCGTTGAAATGGTGAAACCGGCTTCGATCCCGGACGATGATCTCCCTTCCATATATCTTCAATATGAGCTTCATCGCCAGGTGACAATCTGCGCAGATTCGCAGATTCTTCACCACCCTTATTGGGACTCCTGCACCCGTATTGATGAGTATGAAAGCCACGGCTATCTTCTCGCTGTGATAGGACAGTGCGAACTCCTCCTCGTCCTCAATATTGACAAACACGTTCCTCGTATGAGGGATTTATCCTTGTGATCTCGGCGAGCTTCACATAAATTGACTCGCTTTGAGGATGAGATTTGTCACCCATCGTGAACTTGTGAATCTGGTTCCCTAGTTCAACGAGGCTGTGGCCGGGAAACTTACGGACTCCGTCGCCGAACATTTCTCGCCTAACCTTTTGGATGTCAGACCATCAACGCTCCGTCGCGTAAAGGTTTGAGATCAGAACATAATCCCCGATGTGGATAGGCTCCAATTCGGAGAGCTCTGCTCTCACGACCTCTGCCAAGGTTAAATGCCCATGAGTCGTGCATACCGACAATAACGTTCGCCAGTTAACTGCATTCGGCCGCATCTTCATGCTTTTGATGTAATTGTATGCCCTCTGCACTAGCCCTGCACGGCTTAACAAATCAACCATGGAACCGTGATGTTTGATCAGCGGCCCAATCCCAAACTCCTCCTGCATTCTCCTGAAGTACTCGAATCCTTGATCAACTATCCCGCAATGACTGCAAGCATATAGAACCCCAACAAAAGTTATCTAGCTGGGCACCAGACCTTCCCTCTCCATCTCCTTGAAAAGTTCCAGCGCTTCAAATCCGATCCCATTCACCGCAAGTCCCACGCTCAAGCACGTCCAAGAGACGACATTCCTCACACTCATCTCATTGAAGACCTTCCTCGCTTCCCAAACACAACCGGATTTTGCGTAGATGTCCAACAGTGAATTGCTTGCATGAAGATTCTCGATTAAACCGATCTTCACCATATAAACATGAATTCTCCTGCCAAGGGCCAATGCCCCCATCTCTGCACACGTGGTGAGCACGCTAACCACGGTGAAGCCATCCGGTGCCACGCCATCTGAACTCATTTCCTTGAACAGCATCAAATCCTCATTAGGCATCCCATTCGACGCGAACCCATTGATGACCGTATTCCAAGCGACCAGGTCTCTGTATAGCATTCCGTCGAACATCTTGTGTGCGATCTCAACCTTGCTGCAGCACACGTACATGCGAATCAACGCGTTACCGACGAACACCAACGATTCGAACCCGATCCTTAGAATGCACGAATGCAACTTCTCGCCCTCCCTAAGATCCGCCAACCTTTCCACGGCCTTCAAAACAAACGGGTAAGTGTGCGTGTCTGCCTTAACCCCGTACCCAGCCATCTCCCGATAAAACTCGACCGCGGACGATGGAGTTTCGCTCTCTGAGTACCCCTTGATCATGGCGTTCCAGGTCAACACATTCGTCGGGTCACGAATACCCAGGAACACTATGCGGGCGTAGGACACGTTCCCGAGGGAGGCATCAGGATCGGAGACGAGTGCGTAGACGAGGTGGTGGTTCGGACGATCCGAGCATCCGGACCCACTTTTCCCGCCAGCCGATTGCAATGATTTATAACGTAAAATTACTTCACAATTGGATCAGCCATAAATTGATTTACATTGATTGCTTTAACAAACGTGATTATAAAGTAGATATCATTTCCATGAAACTGGTGAAAACTGACAGCACTTGGTATGAATCTAATATCCCATCTATCTAAACCTTCTTTTTATGTATCTCCAAAGGGAAATCTTCCGAGTATTTACTTGATCGTTCAATCTCCAACGGCATTAGCTTATCAAGTGTTGTTGTTGTTGTAAGGTCCAGTATACGTTCGTTAAAGTCATTTGTTTGACGATGTAAAAGTACTCCAGTCACGATCGAAACTCGAAATCCAAAACCAATGTTGTTTGTGGCCGCATATTTCCAAAGCATTTGTTTTTACGTAAATACCATGTCGGCCCACCCGAAATAGCCCACAACCCCAACTCAACGACATGATACCCACCCGTGGCATAGCCCAGTCCGCATATTTCTTTGATCGTCGACCCTAAAGGCTGTGACAGGCGAAACCGCGGCGGCATTGAGGGGCCATCGAACCGGGGGTGGCACAAAAGGCAATGTTTTCATAACCACCCGACAAGATTAAGGAAATCAGTGTTAAAATAAAAAGAGTAATCTCCTTCTAGTCCAAGTCAGAGACATTTTCCCCCGAGCAAATAAGTATTTCGCGTAATTTACTATTTAGAAAAAAATTAATAAAAAATAATACCTATGTTACGAATTAAAATGTAATTAAATTTAACATAATATTTATGTGTAGATTGAATAAGGGTTACATATAGTCATGGAATGAAGGTGGATGGAGCTAATGGTCCATCACTTGGATTGGTATAGTTCTGTTCACTTTTAATGACTTCTAAGATTAGTCGAAGCCATGATCCGGCGTCTGCTTATATACAACCACCTATTATGTATATAAGACCAGAAAACCATAGATTTTAAAATAATCATATTCCCAAATCAACCCATCTATTACTTGAACACCACATGTAAAAAAAAAAAAAAAAATTCTTAACGAAACTTATGATATAAAATATTTGAAAAACAAGGATATGTGACTGGCATTGACCTACCTCGATAAAAACCTTGATTATTTGCTTTATGCACTATTCTTTACTACTTGTTGCGATGAATGGTGAATTCTGCAAATAAATCCTAAACATTTTTATACGTAGGGTAGGCAATCCCATAACGAGGTTTACTTCTCTTTTTTTAAAAAAAAACATTTTCCTTTTAAAGTTCATCTCATTTAAAAAAAAAAAATTACTTGTCCTTCTTGAAGTGAAATTAAAAATAAATAAATAAAATGAGAAGCTAACACGTCAAAAAAGACAAATTATTTAATTTTTGTTGGGTCACCGAAATTTGACTAGAGAAAAAGTATTATTGTCTGTAATCTCAAGACTCCCAAGTCATCGCACGTGAAACATTTTCTTACGATAAACTTGTGATTTACAATTGAAATAAGGAGTTGCACCTACATAGCAAAATCCCCCCCCGAAATCGGCAAATTAATCTTTTTTTATTTTTTATTATGAGATTTTTAGTGCATTACGGTGTACTAATTTTTTGGATTTTTGATTCATGTATAGTAGTATTAAACGTGTACATATTACATTACTAAAAAAATATTGTTAATTTCTAGTACTTTTCTTAAGTGATTATTAATAATTTTTAGTACATTTTTATAAACATGTTTAATACTAAACTTGTACAATTCAATATTTACTACATTATTAAAAATTACTGTTTATTTCAGTACTAAACTTGTACATTTCTAATCATTAGGAACGTACAAGTTTAATGTTACACATGTTTAGGAAGAAAATACTAAAATAAACAGTAATTTTTTGTAATTAATTAAACTGTGAAATATATAAGTTTAGTACTAAAAATGTTTTAGAAAAAAAAAGTATTAAAAATCAACGGTACTTGGTCTTCAGGCTTTGTACAATTTTAGTACAAATGTATGGGGTTTGTACTAAAAAATGTCAAATGGACTTAGAAGATGTACCATTTATGAACATTAAAATTTTAGTACTTCATTAATTTGAAGATAATGAATTAGTACAGTAGTTTTTAGGTTATAAAATTATGGAAGTTAGGTTCAAGGTTCCACTGTCCGGAAACTACTCAACCGAAACCTGATGAGCCGATAGCTACCACCCGTATATTTTCGAAATTATTAATTTAAACTTAAATATTTTTAACTTTTTTTTAAAGAACTTATCATTTCAAAAATTCATGTCATATTAATTTTTGGCCCGTCTAAAGTCACTAAGAAGGTGATGTTAAATAAGACGGAAATAGTGAGTTTAAGTCGGTCATCGCTGTCTAATCTTTAATCTTTTTCTCCCACAGCAAAAAGTGTATCCCTTAACTTAAACGTGTCGTTCACGGTGTTCGTTGTCATTTCAGCGCCACGTCATAAGTTTAATTTGAAAAAGATAAATAAAAAGAAACCACTATTTTTTTTCTTTTAAATGGTTGTATGTTTGCCCCCTAAGATACGTTGTGTTGGGAAATTATTGATAATTTAACCTGAGGATAGTATTTTTGTCCCAAGTCATCATCGCTGTTTGCGTTTACTTTTCAAAACATTTTTTGGAGCAAAATATCGGTATTTTACTTGAAGGATATAAATGGTGTATCCTTCGAGTCACCTCAACTTTTCCAAAATAGCTTTCAATCACTTTTAGCTTCTCCGTCGTCGTCGTCATTCTTTTATTGTTTCTCGGAAGAATCATCTTAATTTCTTCTTCGGGCCAAGAATACAAAGAGGTAGTTGATTTTAAGTAAACTAATTTTAATTTTTCTCTCTTTTTAATCGTATTATTATTTTTTTATATCTTATTTTCATTTATTTATTCTAGAATTTTATCGGTGAATGGCCTACACTTTCTAAGCTATCATTTTATGATCCGTCACTAGAACGGTAAGACGTAACTCAGATCTAATTCATGTAGTTGAAATAAGGCGAGGACTCTATTTTCAACAAGTAAGAATAACAAAAAGTAGAGATATTAATCTAAATTATTCTGATCTTTTAAAAAATATATATATAATATGATGGTGGTGGTAATATATGTTGTTTCGTTCTGAATTCTTCTTAGTTAGAAGTATTATTCTAAAATCATAAGATTTCCAAATTGTCAATGTTCAGTCATTGATATAATTCACGTTGCTTTTTCTTGGTTTCACCATCTCCCTTCCAATTACAAATTCAAAATAACAACATATTATTTCTCACCATCAATGAATCACTTAATCAGACGATGATGCGAGTTTATTGGACACAAATATATATTAGAAATTATTAATATTTGGCCGGTCAAAGGTGCCGCCAGAGGAGTCAAATTCACACGCTATGAAGCCGATGGAGATACTAAGAGTGAACGGGAAGTATTATTATTCACGGCAATCAATCTCCTCCATTGACTCCAAAGTCAGTCAAGCACTCTCGGTGGATGCACCAGCTTGGTGTCATTGGACATTGGGAATAATCTATTTGAAGGTAACATCTCCGCATTTCTGTCTCCTCTAAAAGGACTTCAACATCTAGACTTATCGCAGAATAACTTCTCTGGATGGATCCCGGAATTCTTAGGAGACTTCCAGCTCGAATACCTCAATCTATCCTTCAACCATTTCGAAGGCGAAGTTCCGAATAAAGGAGTCTTCCTAAATGCCACGGGGGTCTCGGTAATGGGAAATTACAAACTATGTGGCGGGATTCCAGCATTGCACTTACCATTCTGTCCTACTTCTAAACTGAAGCGCGGAAGGAAAAAAATGTTGTCGAAGATTCTCATCGCGATTGCCAGTGGGATTGCTTTCCTGTTCGTTCTGCTTTTGCTGCTTGCATTGCATTGCTGCATGAACAGAGAAAGGAGGAGAAACGTGAGGTCGCAGTCTGGGTTGGTTCCCAAAGGCCCATTTCCACAAATTTCGTACGAGGATATAATAAAGACGACCGGTGGGTTCAATCAAAATAACTTGATCGGTGTCGGTGGTTTTGGTTCCGTGTATAAGGGGATTCTTGGAAATTCTGATAATGTGGTAGCCATTAAGGTTCTCGACCTCCGAAATCGAGCAGCTTCGAAAAGTTTTGTGGCAGAGTGTGAGGTGTTAAAGAACATCAGACATCGAAATCTCGTTAAGATTTCAAATGTTTGCTCGACCATTGACTTCCGAGGGAATAATTTTAAGGCACTTGTGTATGAGTTCATGGAAAATGGAAACCTAGAAGATTGGCTGCATTCTAAAGTTACATGTGAGGGAGGGCACCTCAAGTTAAGTTTAAAGCATAGGCTGAGTATTGTCGTGGACCATCATGATTGTGACATGCCGCTGATTCATTGCGATTTGAAGCCAAGCAATGTTCTCGTTGATGCAGAGATGACAGCACACGTCGGTGATTTCGGACTCACGAGAATTCTCTCTACCGATGATGTTGTTGTGCAAGTAAGCTCGATGGGAGTGAAAGGGACAGTCGGCTACAGCCCTCCAGGTGCGTGAATTTTAATGTAAATGTGGTTTTGGATAGCTCATACTCAGTAATATAGGCCGTTTAACGTGAAATGTTGTAGAGTACGGAATGGGAAGGCAAGTGTCGAGGGAAGGTGATGTTTACAGTTTTGCAATTCTTCTGCTGGAGATGTTTACGGGAAAGAAGCTGACCGACGACATGTTCCAGGAAGCTTGGAACATCCGAAGCCACTGCGAGGCTGCGTTGCCGGATAGAGTGGGAGAAGTAGCCGACCCTGGTCTGTTCCTAAATGAGCTTGGAGAAGGATCGAGCGCCTGTGCTCCGCAAAGGACTTTAGAATGTCTGGCGAAAGTGCTCGAAATCGGAGTCACATGTTGTAGCGAGTCGCCGGGAGAAAGGATGGACATCCGTGTGGCCGCAGCGAAACTACGATCCCTCAAATCTCTGGTGGGCTGAATCTCCGTATCCCGAATACCTCTAAGATGTATTCATTGAGATTCGAACATGAAATATCCAAAACAAACCCATCATATTCCAGACAGCTTGTATGTTCGATGGTGGTTGCTGAATGAAGAATCATATGATGCTCTGTTTTATATAAGATATCGTGTTTTTGTTCATCAAATTGATTTCTACCATTCTTCTTGTCTCAGGGTTTAAGTACAGCCCGCTGTACTTAGATTTAGACACATTTACCCCTTTACTGGTCGACCGTTATCTCTTACTTTCTTTCTCGAAAGTAAAACTTATGGAAAAGTGATTATTTGATTATGAAATATTACTTAAATTAAAAGTATTTACTTGAATTAATCATTTTAAATTCGGTAACACCAATATAAAGAATGATTTTTCGTCAAGTAAGACATTTGACTTAATTCTGTTTAAATTATTCTATATTATATTTTAATTTATAATATAGTCTATCGAGAAATCTAAAAGTCTCTGCGCAAGCTGATTCTCCGGCACTCACGAACAGGCATGCCCTGGGAACGTTATTCCAACTTGATGCTCTTGACAGAGTTGGTGCTCATAAATTTGACAACGACAGACATCGAGCTTGGTGGGCTCGGTTCATTACCCAGGCTTACGACATTGTCTATCGAGATATCTAAAAGTCTCCTCAGGGTGTCCAACCTAGGGAGATTGAGGGGGCTGAAGTCGCTTACGTTCAGATCGTGTACAGCATTGGTGGAGATTCCAGGACTGGAACAATTGGAGCTGTTGGAGGGATTGAGCATTTGGAAGTGCCGTTCCATTTGCGGAATTCCGGATTTGTTGGGCTTGGAAAGGTTGAAGGATGTGGAAATCTTGGGCTGCTCCTCGTGGCAACGTGTGCCGCTGTCTGATCCACGAGTGTTGCCTACATATTTGGGGCTGGGGGATGTTGAGGTCATTTGACGGCACTTATGGTGAGTATGAACGAAGGAGCAGCAGGGCCAGCAAATGAGATGTGCAGCAATTTCTATTTGACATTTCTTGGTGACAAGGAGATATCTACTTTAATATTAGAACAATTTCTAAATTCATTCTGTGCATACTGTAATAAAATTATATTACAATACCAAGTTAAGGACAATACGATAGAAAGCAAATCTTCGTCCGTAGTTGAAGACAACCTCATCCGATCTCTTCCCACGGTCTTATCTATCGATACTCGTTCGATTTCTTATTTCAATTTCAACATTCACGAGGACAATAGGACAGCAAGAAGATTATTTCCTAAATGTTAGGTTAACTAAAAAAAATTCAATATTTAAGATATTATTTGAGCACCGCACGGTCTCCATCCACGACCTCAGGCTGTCGAGAGCGCTCAGTAGGTAATGCATTTTTGTGTGAAAACAGGCTTCCTCCGTTGAATCCCACTTAACCAAACATCGAGTTTGTTATTAATTTACAAAATGAATGGAACATCCGAAGCCACTGCAAGGCCGCGTTGCCGGATAGAGTGGGAGAAGTAGCAGACCCTTGTCTGTTTTTAAATGAGTTTGGAGTAGGATCGAGCGCCCGTGCTCCGCGAAGGTGTTCAAAACCGGAGTTGTGTGTTGTAGCCAGTGTCCTGGAGAAAGGATGGACATCCGCGTGGCCGCAGCAAAACTAAGAGCCCTCAAATCTCTGGTGGGATGAAGCTCCGAATCCCGCTCAGATGCTGACATTGAGATTCGAACCAGAAAAGTCCAAAATGAATTCATCGTATCCAAGACAGCTTTAGATACATCTTCCAAATTGTCTTGTACACTATATATATATATATAATATGATGATGGTGGTAATATAATATATGTGTTGTTATCGGAAGCGGCTAACGTTACGTGCACGTAACGTTACGTTGTTTACTAAATTTCATCAATCAGTTAGTAAAAATTACTAAACAGTAACTTTTTTTTTAGTAAATTTTACTAAACTGTGACCTTTTTTTAGTAAAAACGTTAGTAATCGTTTACTAACGGGGTTAGTAAATTTCATTAGTAATTTACTAACCCCGTTAGTAAACGATTACTAACGTTACTAACCCCGTTAGTATCCGATTACGAATGTTACGAACCCCGTTAGTATCCGATTACTAACGATTTTACGAATGATAACGGGGTTAGTAACGTTAGTAATCGGATACTAACGGAGTTAGTAACATTAGTAATCACTCTTACTAAAAAAGTTAGTAAATTTTACTAACCGATTGATGAAATTTAGTAAACTACGTAATATTACGTGCACGTAACGTTAGCCGCTTCCGTTGTGATCTTGTTCTGAATTCCTTCTTAGTTTGCAGTCTTATTCTAAACCCATCATGTTTCCGAATAGTGGTAAGTTAGTCATCCCAAAATGTGAAACCAAATCACACGCATGCGTTTGTGAAATTGTTTTAACTATTAACAAATTCTTGGTAGCCAGCAAACAAGAGATTTTGTTCAATGTAATATATTTTTTTAATAGAAGAAAAAAAATATAGAAATCATTACGACAAACTTATATTATATTTTTTTAGGACCCACCCCACCCGTATATTATAGAAATTATTATTTAAGCTTAAATAAAAAAAAGATTCATTTCGTATTAATTTTTGCCCCGTGATAGAAATCAAAGTCACTGTGAAGCAGACTATAAATAAGACGGAAAACAGTGAGAATCAAAAGGGAAGTATTTTTCACGGCAATCTTCTTTTGGCTCCAAAATCAGTTCTACCTAGAAAAAGTCATTGGATAACAAGAAGCAAAGTGGACTCTTGTGATGCGGAGGCAAAGGCAGTTTTGGGTTCCTCCTCTGCTTTTGGATTCTCTATTTATACGAGAAAAAAATAAAAACTTTCGAAAAGAGAGGAAGGAAGGGGCTACCATCCCACTCGCGGGGCGATGCCCCTTTTGTTACTAATTTTTGACATTTCTTAATAATATAGTACTAAACAGTATCATTGATTAGTAAAATAACCTGAGGGGGACTATACCATCACAAGTCTTAGGTATTTCTTCCTTATCATACTCTCTCGATTTATCCCAGAACAAATTCACCGGCACACTGCCAGAAGAAGTCGGTGACATGAAGAACCTAGCAATATTATATTTGCACGGGAACAAACTGTCTAGACAAGTCCCGGAAACTCTAGGTGGATGCATCAGCTTGGTTTACTTGGACATTGGGAATAATATGTTTGAAGGAAACATCACCCTGTTTCTAACGCCTCTGAAAGGACTTCAAGAATTAGACTTATCACAAAATAACTTCTCTGGCCGGGTACCGAAATTCTTAGGAGACTTCCAGCTCACAATCCTCAACTTCTCTTTCAACCATTTCGAGGGAGAAGTTCCGAATAAAGGAGTCTTTCTAAATGCCACGGGGGTCTCAGTAATGGGAAATTACAAACTCTGTGGCGGGATTCCAACATGTAACTTACTATTATATCCTATTTCTAAACTGAAACTCGGAAGGAAAAAAATGTTGTCGAATATCCTCATCCCGATTGCCAGTGGGATTGCTTTCCTATTAGTTCTGCTTTTGTTGCTTGCATTGCATCGTTACGTGAACAGAAAAAGGAGGAGAAACGTGAGGTCACAGACAAGATTGGTTCCCAAAGGCCCATTTCCACAAATTTCATACGAGGATATACTCGGGGCTACCGGTGGGCTCCGTCAAGATAACTTGATCGGTGTCGGTGGCTTTGGTTCCGTGTAGAAGGGGATCATTGCAAATTCTAACAATGTTGTAGCCATTAAGGTTTTCGACCTCCGAACTCGAGCAGCTGCAAAGAGTTTTGTGGCAGAGTGTGAGGTATTGAAGAAGATCAGACACCGAAATCTTGTTAACATTTCTACTGTTTGCTCGACCATCGACTACCAAGGTAATGATTTTAAGGCGCTTGTGTATGAGTATATGGAAAATAGAAACCTAGAAGATTGGCTGCATCCGAAAGTTACACACGAGGGAGTGTGCCGGAAGTTAAGTTTAAAGCATAGGCTGAGTATTGCCGTGGACATTGTTTGTGCTGTGGAGTATTTGCATCACGAGTGTGATGTGCCAGTGATTCACTGCGATTTGAAGCCAAGCAATGTTCTACTTGATTCGGAGATGACTGCACGCGTCGGGGATTTCGGGCTCACAAGAATTCTCCCTGCTGTTGATGTTGTGCAAGTAAGCTCGACAAGAGTGAGAAGGACGGTAGGCTACAGTCCTCCAGGGGCGTGAATTTTATTGTAAATGTGGTTTTGGATATTTGCTAGGTCGTACTCAGTAATATAGGCCTTTTAACGCGAGATGTTGTAGAGTCCGGAATGGGAAGGCAAGTGTCGAGGGAAGGTGATGTTTACAGTTTTGGAATTCCTCTGCTGGAGATATTTACTGGAAAGAGGCCGACCGACGACATGTTCCAGGATGCTTGGAACATCCGAAGCCATTGTGAGGCCTTGTTGCCGGAAAGAGCGGGAGAAGTAGCAGAGCCTCGTATGTTTCTAAATGAGTTTGGAGTAGGATCGAGCGCCCATGCTCCGTGAAGGATTATAGAAGGTCTAACGAAGGTGTTCGAAATCGGAGTCGCATGTTGTAGCGAGTTGCACGGAGAAAGGATGAACATCCGCGTGGTTGCAGCAAAACTACGGTCCATAAAATCTCTGGTGGGCTGAAGCTCCGAATCCAGAATACCACCCCAGATGGATTGTATCCCCGACTAGTTGTATGTTTGGTGGTGGTAGCTGAAATAACTCAAATCCAAGTATTGTCTCTGTTATGTATTTTGCCACCCAGAATGAAGAAGAAGCATATGATGCTCTGTTTGTTCATAAATTTGTCATATAACGCAAGATTGTTTATTCAAATACGATCACTTATGAAATTTAATTAAAAAAAATGCTTACATGATAATTCGCTTTTTTAATAAAAGAAATTTTATAAAACCTTAATATAAATTAGTCTTAATCAAAGTCAACAACCACTAACAAGAGCATTTAAGGTGCTTAGAAAAAGGAAACATACAGAAGAAGATAAAAAAGACTAGGAAGCTATACAATCATAGACTTAAGTTTCTGAGCGGATCTACAACAAGTCTACGAGTGGAGAAGGCTACATGCGATGGTCCACAAACGAAGGACTGCCAAGAGATTCAAATAAACAATAAAAATAGACATAAAAAATGTTATCTGATGTAGTTTAGGTTAGGATATATGTTTGGGATACCGTGTAAGTTTAGTAAAATACGAAACGTACACGGTTTCGTAACATTTTGTAGTTTACGAAACGAATTTCATAATATTTCACGAAAACAAACTTGTACTTATGGCTCGTTCGACTTTACGAAGCCCGACTGCAAATTGTTTAGTTAATCAAGCAGTGGGTTAGAAGCGGTGCACAGGAACGGGAGTCAAAGTCCTCCGCCCATTTCTTTTCTTTCTACGTTTACATTGTCAAAAGTGTCGCCGGTGCTCTTACTTTAATTTAAGTTAAATTATTTTAAGAGCGTAACGTTAGGTTAATTAAGAAGTCATGAAACAGGGAGAGGGACCCTTTTCTCTCCACGCCGTTTACATGGTGCGTGAATTTTAATGTAAATGTGGTTTCCAAGCAGAAGCACTACCAAATGCCATCGGCGATGCCTTCAGAAGACGAAGAACGTAGGAGTACAAAATCGCAAGAACGTTGGAACGCTTAGACGCTCGGAAATAAAGCCACTATATGTAGAGAGGTTGTTTCTTACAAACGTCTAATAAAAAAATGTCTTTTGTGCTTGCCACGCGGTTTACATGGTTAGACTCCAGTTGAATCCCTTTTGTTAACCAAACAGAGGGTTAGAAGCGAAGTAAAAGTCCACCTCCATCCATTTCTTTTCCTTTCTTTTATTCGTTAATCTTTTACATTGTCAAAAGTTTCTCCGGATGCTCTTACTTTCTTTTACGTTAAATAATTTTATGGTGCTCGCGTGTGATTTACGATTGAAAAGAAGGGATTTACTTTTAAAAAATTTATTAAAAATATACATATTTTTATTTAAAAAGAAAAAAATTTGCATCAACACTGAGGTCGGTGGACGTGATTGTTGAAATTCGAACGAGAGAGGGACCCTTTTCTCTCGAGTGGATTGATTATATATAGGAGGGCTAAGTGGAGAGTGATGCCAACAGAGAGAGTTATTTCTCCCAAACATGAAAGGAAATCTCGCCGGAATATCTCTGCCTGTATTTCAAAAGACTCCCAGACCATCAGGAAGTCATCACACGACTTTTCTCTCCTAATTATTTTCTTATAACATTTGGTTGCATTATTGCCATTTCCAAAATGTAAGGTAAGTAAACTTTCAATAATTAATATAAATCGATATAACTATAATCAAAACATGATTTTATTAAATAAAAATGTTTCGAATATAATATCTAAATGGATATTAAATATGAATATAAAACAATCCGAAATAAATCCATATTCGAATAATATATTTGTTTATGATATTTCAGAATAAATTAATAATTCAATTAGTTCTAATTCTGAAATAATAAAATGATTAATATATTATCCACTAAATAATCAAAATACGATGTTCGTGTCGACGAACTATGCGTGCGACACATACACGAAGTTAGTGTATACACAAACTAAGGTAATCGTCTAACAACAGTTTTTAGTCACCCAACGTCATAGGATAATGACCATAAATCATATACCACTATGAACCGATTACGGTGTAATTCAATCTCTTCATCTAACCGACATCTCAATTAATTGGGCGCAAAATACATAATCACCAAAGTAATTGTTGGGTAATAATCCAAGTCAGTGGTCGCTTTTCAGACATTTTCGCTCAGTAAAAGTAATTCCCAAACTCACGTTCATTTATAAAAAGGATTACGTGTAATCTACCATTTATTAAAAAATTAATTAAAAACTACTTATATTACCAACTAAAACTATAATTAAATTTAATGTGTTGATATGGTATTATTCTTACTGATCTGATCGAAATTGAGGGCTATGAAATAAAATAGGAGTTATAGTTTTTAATAAAGGAAAGAAGGGTGAGATTGTGATTACAGAAAAAGTTTAGCCCGTAAAGAGAGAGTGATATTGTGAACGCCATCAAAAGTCAAAGTCGCTTACAAGTCATCAAAAGTTTGTCGGAGATTATTTTCGGAGTTTCACTCGAAAGTAATTTTCGAGTTAGAAAATTATGAATATAAAATTGTACGGGAAACGTAATGGAGTTTATTAAAAAAGTCGTGAAATGGGAGGGTTATAAATGGCAATAAAAGATGTCACCAAAGAGTAGAGTTGGGTTACTCACTGCTACTACTACTACTTACTAATACTAGTCATCCAAAATTAATTATGTGTATATTGATAGCTTTTTTCCGTTATAAGAGAAGATCACAAGCAAACCAACGTGAACGAAATCAAGTTAATTAATAACACATATATTTCATGAGTTTTTTATTTTCGCTTTCTCAATGAATTTATATTAACTAAATTTAATGGTTTTCTATTCATGTACTTCGATATATTACTTCGATATATTAATGGTTTTCTTTCTCTGTGTCCTGTCGGCCCCCAAGAGATGTTAAGTTTCGCGCTTTTGGAGTGGGCATGGGCCCGTACCTGAAGTTATCGCGGCCGGGATTAGTCGCAACCTTGGCGTGTTTCATTAGATGGGATTTGTTTATAACTAGTTAATCGAAATTAGACAAGTTATATTATAATCCAAATTATTATACTTTTGTTAACCAAATAGAGGGTTAGAAGCAGAGCACAGGAGGCTAAGAGTCAAAGTCCTTCATCCATTCCTTTTCTTTAACTTTTTTTACATTGTCAAAAGTTTTACAGGTGGAGTTCGGTTCTCTTACTTCATTTAAGTTAAAAGATTTTATGGTGCTGGCGTCTTCTTTCCAAACACTTTTGTCGTGTGATTTACGATTAAGGTTGGCGATTAAAATTCGAACATGAATAAAATGTTCTCCAACGGATTGTTATATAAAGGCCAAAATGGAGAATTAGTTACTACTTACTAGTAGTAGTAGTTTTCACGAAAACAATTATGGGCTCACGCCATGCTTTTATGATATTATTATTATTCACAAGTCTCCCCGGTGTTTCGATTGTTGTCCAGGGAGCAGCAGTGGCTAACGGCAACGACACCGACCGTGCTGCGCTGCTCGAGTTCAGGGGCCGGATATCCTATGACCCCAACGGGGTATTCACCTCGTGGAATGACACCGTCCACTTCTGTCATTGGCCTGGCTAAACTTGCAGCAGGAGACGTCCCCGCGTTACTGAATTGGTGCTCTCGGACTCCAGGCTTGGTGGCTCTTTGTCACCCTACATTGGAAATCTCAGCTTCCTCAGGATATTAAGCCTCAACAACAACGGTTTTGGCAGCGAAATTCCCCCTGAAATTGGGAACTTGGGTCGGCTGACCGAGTTGCTCATGGATAATAACTCGTTCTTGGGTCAGCTCCCGGAGAACATCTCAGGCTGCACAGCCCTACGAGAGATCTGGCTAGGAAACAGCAACCTTGTTGGAGAAATACCTCGTGGATTATCCGCTCTGTCGGAGCTTCGAGTCTTCCTAGTCCACAAAAACCATTTCACAGGGAAGTTCCCTGCTTTCTTCAGCAACTTCTCATCTCTGGAATTCATTGGTGGAATGCAAAATGGTTTCAGCGGTCCCATCCACGCATGTCTTGGGCGATTGCGAAGGTTGCAATGGATTAGTCTCAGGCAAAACTACTTTTCCGGTACGATACTCGTCTCGATTTTCAACATAACCACTCTGATGGTAATTAGGTTCTCGATTAACAAACTCAAGGGAGGTCTCCCTATGGATCTCGGAATCACTCTTCCCAATCTACAGGACATCTATTTCGCTGGTAATCAGTTGACCGGACTTATTCCTCCTTCAATAGCGAACGCGACAAACTTACTGAGCCTACAGTTGTCCCAGAACGAATTCAGCGGATCCGTGTCTGACCTCAAAAATCTCAATCAGTTGGGGTGGCTTGTATTGGCATTAACCACGGCACGTCGGGTGACTTGAAATTCCTCGAGTCACTCAATTCCACCGAGCTATGGGTTCGGATTTGGGGGGAAACAATTTCGGAGGTATGTTGCCTCTGTCTATAGGGAACTTATCTTCCAATTTGAACAAGTTGTTAATTTGGTCCAATCAGCTCACGGGGACCCTCCCTTCTTCCATTGGGAATCTTCATAACCTGGACGATCTACGTATCGGCTGGAACCCATTGACGGGTATGCTCCCAAAGGAAATCGGTAACCTCCACAAGTTGAAGAACCTACAAGCACAGAACAGCGAATACTTCGGAGAAATCCCATCTTCTCTTGGAAATTTGACTATGTTGACACAACTGAGGTTGGCAGGGAACGGATTCAGCGGGAGTATTCCCATGAGCCTAGGAAAATGTCAAAACTTGATCTGTTTGGATCTCTCAGTGAACAACCTGAGTGGAACTATACCAGCGCAAATATTGGGTATTCCTTCCTTATCATTATTTCTCGATTTATCTCAGAACAAACTAACCGGCACACTGCCAGAGGAAGTCGGCAAACTGAAGAACCTAGCAATATTAGATGTGCACGGGAACAGACTGTCTGGACAAGTTCCAAACACTCTCGGTGGATGCACCAGCTTGGTGTTATTGCACATTGGGAATAATCTGCTCGAAGGCACCATCGCCACGTTTCTATCTCCTCTGAAAGGACTTCAACATCTAGACTTATAACATAATAACTTCTCCGGGTGGATCCCGAAATTCTTAGGAGACTTCCAGCTCGCATACCTCAACCTATCTTTCAACCGTTTCGAGGGAGAAGTTCCGAATAAAGGAGTCTTCCTAAATGCCACAGGGGTCTCGATCATGGGAAATTACAAACTCTGTGCCGGGATTCCAACATTGAACTTAACAAGCTGTCCTACTTCTAAGCGGAAGCGTGGAAGAAAAAAACTGTGGTTGAAGATCCTTGTAACTGTCGCCAGTGGGATTGTTGTCCTGTTTGTTCTGCTGTTGTTGCTTGCCTGGCATCATTGCATGAACAGAAAAAGAAGAAGGAACTTGAACTCACAGTTCAGGTTTGTTCCCAAATACCCTTTTCCATAAATTTCATACGAGGATATAATCAGGGCGACCGATGGGCTTAATCAAAATAGCTTGACCGGAGTCGGTGGTTTTGGTTCCGTGTATAAGGGGATTCTTGGAAACTCTGATAATGTTATAGCCATTAAGGTTCTCAACCTCCGAACTCGAGCAGCTTCTAAGAGTTTTGTGGCAGAGTGTGAAGTATTGAAAAAGATCAGACACCGAAATCTCGTTAAGATTTCTATTGTCTGCTCGACAATCGACTTCCGAGGTAATGATTTTAAGGCGCTTGTGTACGAGTACATGGAAAAAGGAAGCCTGGAAGATTGGCTTTATCCTAAAGTTATATCTGAAGGAGTGCGTCGGAAGTTAAGTTTAAGGCAAATGCTGAGTATTGCCATGGATATTGCTTGTGCTGTGGAGTATCTGCATCACGAGTATGACATAACGGTGATTCACTGCGATTTGAAGCCGATCAATGTCCTTCTGGATGCAGAGATGACAGCGCACGTCGGTGATTTCGGCCTCACGAGAATTCTCTCTGCCGATGATGTTGTTGTGCAAGTAAGCTCTCCAGGTGCGTGAGGGGGACAGTCCTCCAGGTGCGTGAAGTTTTACGTAAATGTGGTTTTGGATGTTTGTTAGCTCGTACTCAGTAATATAGGTCGTTTAACATGAAATATTGTAGAGTACGGAATGGGAAGTCCAATGTCGAGGGAAGACGATGTTTACAGTTTTGGAATTCTTCTGCTGGAGATGTTTATGGGAAAGAGGCCGACCAACGACATGTTCCAGGATGCTTGGAACATCCGAAGCCACTGCGAGGCCGCGTTGCCGGAAAGAACGGGAGAAGTAGCAGACTCTTGTCTGTTTTCAAATGAGTTTGGAGAAGGATCGAGTGCCCTTGCTCCGCGAAGGATTCTGGAATGTCTAGCGAAAGTGTTCGAAATTGCAGTCGCGTGTTGTAGCGAGTTGCCCGGAGAAAGGATGGACATCCGCGTGGCTGCACCAAAACTACGATCCATCAAATCTCTGTTTCATTAAAGAGCTGAATCCCAAATGCTGCCCTGTGGCCGTTGAGATTCAAACTTGAGATATCGAAAATGAATCCATCGTATCCCAGACCGCTTGTGTGTTTGCTGGTGGTAGCCACCTGAATAAAATAAGTGTGATGCTCTGTTTATATCAAGTCTTGTGTTTGTTCATAAAATTGATTTCTCCCACTCTTGTTTGTCCCGGTGTTAAAGTTGATTAACCATGTCTACTTATAATTGATATATCGTCAAATGGATACATACACGTAGGATTTGTGATTCATGATCACCAAATGATGTGGGACATATAGGAAGTTTAATAAAAGAAATCTAAATTATTATTATTTTACGCGTTTAGGAAACGAGACTGTTTATACAAAACAACCCATGAACCTGTGCACAATAAATACATTGATAATTGCTAACCGTATGACCATCAAATAGAGATCAATGCAACATCACAAATTCCCCTTTAGGCAGTGTGTGTAACATATAGCCGACCTCCATAAAGCACTAATAATGAACTAAATGCAAGAACCAAAACACATTTGGGATTTCTTACTTACCAAGAACACGTGCAAATGAGAGAAACCTTTACTTGCCATTTTGGCTGAGCCACGTTGATAGCTGGACCATCATGACACAAATCTAAAGTAACTCACCCAAATGCTCGGGCTCGCAAAGCACGTCTCCTGTCACACGCTGACAGTCAAACGCTTACAACACTACATTTTATAATTTATCTTCTCTTTCAATATTATGATTCAAATACTTTCGGCATATTAAAACGCTTTAGAGAACTATATTTTAAGATATTAGAAACCAACATACGTCATGCATGTTACATCAAATGTATGAACAAGGTTGGCTCATACAAACGATCACTTCATCAACCACAAAGCCTACTTGACTTGGTAACACTTGTTGAAAATGTATTTTCTCCTAAGAATAATATTGTAAGTTGACCATCAATATTATCCATAAAAAATCACAAAGGCTGATAGATTGATTTTTTCTAAAATGAGTGCACCAAATAATATGAGATTAAATCACGATATTAAAAATAAAAAATACATGATAATTTCTCTTAATATATTGTGTTGGGTTACATATCAAATTAGTATTAATATTAGTCGACGCAATGATCTGTTCTCACTTTAATGACAGTTCACTTTTATCGACACGACGTGTTGGGTTACATATTAAGGTATTAATATTGTGTTGGATTGGTATAGGTCTGTTCACTTTTAATGACTTCTAAGATTAGTCGACGTGATGATTGGAATGTGGTGTCGGTTTATATACAACCATCTATTATGTATATAGATCAGAAAACCTTAATTACTGAAGATTTTAAGAGTCTTATTTTAAAATAATCATACTTCCGAGGTAATGATTTTTAAGGTGCTTGTGTATGAGCACATGGAAAAAGCTTGGGCATCAAGTTTCAAGTAAACTTACAAAAATGATAAGAGATTTGACAGAAAAAGAAGATGACGTGGATGCAATTCTTTAAGATGAACAAGCAGGGAGAGTGATAAGAACTTTGCTTTGAGAAGATGACGTGGATCAACAAGCAGGCAGGCAGTTAATAATGCTGGCTGACTTAATGGGGAATGAACAAACATTCATGTCTTCCTTTTTTCAGTTTAATTAGATGGAAACCACACACAAACCAACCATCAAAATTATTAACAAAATAATTAGAATGATAGAATTCAGGAATCCCTACATACAACAATGTGTAGAGAAATGTGCTTAATTAATTTGGAGACCAAAAATAAATAAATTAATGTTCGGTTAGATTGATAATTTATTTCTTTCAGATTTGATCCCATGTTGTGTGTTGATTTTCTAGTCTATAATAAAAGAATTAATTGGTAACCATTTATTTCTTTCAGATTTGATACCCAATGAACGCATTCCAGTCCATATATATTAGCAATGGCTTCTGCTCAGTTTTATTATAATAAACACATATTCCTTTCCAATGGCTTCCACCCCTGCTGCGAAAACAATTCTCATCCATCTTCTAGTAGTGATGTTGGCCGCTATGAAAGCGGATGGATTTTTGACGCCGTTGCAGTCGAGGCAGTGTCGCCTCATTTGTCATCTCCAGCACATCTTATCAGGATATTCCGAGGTCCTCGTGGCATTTTGCATCTATCAGAAGTGCCTCCAGTCTCCGATCTCCGAACCTTCCGATGACCCTCTTCAAATGCCTCTCATTAGATGTGATATGAATTGCGTCGAGTCTAATTGCCTGTCTCTTTCGGGTAAAAAGATAAGGTAATATACCTTTCTTCATATGAACAGAGGGTGTTAATCGTGATTGCTAACTCTTTGTGCTTTTTAATACATACAGATGTCAAGGGGATTAAAGCATGCATCTGGTCATGCATCAGCAATTGTGGGTAGAACGTCGTATTTTGCATCTTATTCCAAATAAAGAATGAATGCTTGCAATTTCCAATCTTCCCAAAATAACATTGCGTTTTATTTCTTTTAATTACTTACTAAAATTAATATTTTAAAAGAACCAAAAGAATTTAAGCAAGAAATCAGATATCCAGAAACATAATAAAAGGAACCAAAAACTAAAATATTAACTAAAACAAGACAGTAAAAATTTAAAATATTAATGGTACTTCTTCAATATATTTAGCATTGAAGATTAACTAAAACTGTCACGGTCAATCCCTAAAGACTACTAACCTTCTCCTATTAACTCCTAAACTAAACCTGGCAGCCATTCACAGCCTCTCGTATGTCCAACTCGGTTGCTTAACAAACTCCATTCTTTCATTTGGAATCGAATCATCCCATCGTCAACCCCCATTTATTTCCAGCACCTTTATCAGCATCCGACTCATCTACACATTTTAAATGTTGGTTCGGAAACACAAGATACGTAGAACAAGTCGATTTCTGAGAATAAAAAGGGGAATGTGTATTGCTTTTATCATCCTAACATCCTCCTGCTTTAGCATTTTTCCCATTGACGATGGATTCATCCGGAGTTTCGTTCGTGATGTGCATGTTCATTGCCTGCTCCATGCTCATAGAGGTGGTCGGTGGAAAGTGCAATGTATGAGAAACCCAGCGATCGAGACCAGATAGATGAAGCAATATGGGCTTGAGTATGTTCGTAGGCTGATGCCAGTTTAATGGAACTTATGGATTCAGTCAATGGATTTAAAATTACATAAAAAATAATACTTAGATGATGCGAGATTATTGAACTGTTTTACGCTTCATAACATTACTTCTTTTTCCGTAAAGTCCCCTGGCTTTTTGATTAAGTCCCCTGTTTCGGATTAGGATCCTCTTTATTTCATTAGGATCTTCGGAGAATCTCTATTTTAAGGACATAACTAGTCCCTCCTTTTTTAATCCAACGTTTGTTTTTAATTTTACCTTAATATATTAAGAATTTAATAAAATACGCAACATCGCATGTCTAATAATCCCATCACTCTTGGACACGGAAAAAGCAAGGAAAGAAAACGAGGATGACGTGAATGCAATGCTTTAAGATGAACAAGCAGGCAGTTGTTAATAAGAGATGTTTGTTAGAGACAGAGACTAGTTTTTTAAGTATAGACAGACACGTCAGGCATGAATGCTTTGTACATTGTTTAGACAATCTTAGTTTCTGCCATGAGTCAGAATTTCTATTTATGAATCATCATCAAAATTCATAAATAGAAATTCATTAACTAATAATGCTGGCTGACTGAATGGGGAATGAACGAACATTCCTTTTTTCAGTTTAATTAGATGGAAACCACCACATAAACCAACATCAAAATTATTACCAAACATAAAAATTGACCCAAAAAAAAAGTAAATACAATATTTGGTTCCGATCTAATTTTCAAGTAACAATTTTTATGATCAATATTTTCATGCACCAGCAAATGTGTGTAGAACGTTGCATTTTGCAAATATTCTCCTCAAATAAATAATAACATGTAGAAACTTTTCTTATTCCAAATAAGAAAAAATAAGAATAAGTTTTATTTTTTTTAATTACTTAGAAAAAATAAAATTTAAAAGAAAGATTATGAAAAAATTCATTTGTGTCCAAAAGAATTTAGGTAAGAAATCAGATATAAAAAAATGTAATAAAAGGAAAAAAACTAGACAGTAAAAATAAAAATATTAATGGCAGCCCATTCACAGCCTTGGCTGGATCCCATCTCTCCCGTACGGTTGCTTAACAACTCCATTCATTCAGTTGGAAATAATCGAATCATCCCATCATCACCACCCATTTATTTCTGGCATCTTTATCAGCATCCGACTCATACAAATGTTGGTTCGGAAACCCACATAATACGTCGAACAAGTGGATTTCTTAGTATAAAAAGGGGAATGTGTGTTGCTTCCATCATCCTAACATCCTTCTACTTTAGCATTTTTCCCATTGACGATGGATTCGGCCAAAGTTTCATTTGTGATGTGCATGTTCATTGTTTGCTCAATTCTCGTAAACGGGGTTGGTGGAAAGAGCAATGTATGGGGTTTCCCTTTCTTATTGCTGTTAGTAGCGTTGTATTTGTTTCGTTAGGTGCAGTAGTGATGTTTCTTGATGCAGAGCCTCGCGTTTTGATTCCTGGCAGGTCCTTGTAATCTATTTGGGAGGCAGGCAACGTACGGATGGTACCGAGAAGGAATTGCATCGCAAACTACTCACGTCAGTTTTAGGAAGGTAATTACACATGATCGTTTTTTGCTTGGGTTTTGATTCAGACTGGATTGAGACTTGGAAATCACCGGAAAAATGTTAATTATCATGTTCGAAGCAACAAGGAGGCGGATGAGGCAATATGCGGTGTCTGCTTTCATCATTTCAGAATTACCTGAGGTCATCAAAGTCCTGCCGAACACAATGCATAGGATGCAGACGACGCGGAGGTGGGACTTTCTTGGCGTACCCGACCTTCATGCCCCTTCAAGCAGCCTAAACCAGAACAACCTCGGAGATGGAGTTATCATTGGCATTCTCGACACGGGTATATGGCCAGAGTCGAGATCGTTCAATGACGAAGTGCTAGGACCAGTCCCAACAAGGTGGAGAGGTTCTTGCGATTGGGGCAGCGAATCTGGCTCTTCAAATTTCTGCAATAAGAAAATTATCGGATCCCGTTGGTACATCAACGGACTCCTTGCAGAGTTCAGCCCACCTTCAAACACATCCGAGTTCCTTTCCCCTAGAGACGCTGTAGGACACGGGACACATACTGCGAGCACAGCAGCAGGTTCGGTGGTGAGCAATGTGACCTTTGAAGGAGTCGGCACAGGAAATGCACGTGGAGGTGCCACACTAGCTAGACTAGCCATCTACAAGGTCTGCTGAAAAATATTCGTTGGAGGAGGACCATGCACAACTGTTGACGTCCTGAAGGCCTTTGACGATGCGATCCACAATGGAGTCCATGTCTTATCGTTATCACTTGGGCCAGGGCAAGATATAATTGAAACTGAGGAATTAGATGGAATTGCAGTCGGTTCCTTGCATGCCGTCATGGAGGGAATAACTGTTGTCTGCGCCGCAGGGAACTCCGGACCGTCCCCTCAGTCCGTTACGAACACGGCCCCCTGGATCATCACGGTTGCCGCAGGTACTATGGACAGAGCTTTCCAGGCACCCATTACTCTCGGAAACAATGAAACTGTTTGGGTAAGTCAGATAGCTTTGTTTGAATATTCCTTTTATGAATGTGTAAAGCTGACACATTTCAATCGTTTGAAGGGACAAGCCACTTACACTGGAAAGACGATCGGCTTTGAGGGCTTGATCTTTGTGCCAGACTTCTTGGTATACGAAAATGACTCCACCTCTGATCGGTAAATAAGCAAAAGGTCATCCATCCATTTTATATCTGAAATTTTTTGAGTTCCTTTTCATATCCGCAATTCCATTTTCTTTCAGAGGTTGCGATGTGGAGGAGTTCCGCTCGATCGCTGGAAAAGTGGTAATCCAGTCGCGATCAAAACTCGAAATCCAAATCCAATGTTGTTCGTGGCCGCATATTTCCAAAGCATTTGTTTTTACGTAAATATCGTGTCGGCCCACCGACAAGATTAAGGATTTAAAATATTGATATGATTTTGACGAGCCAGAAGCCTAAATTTTTACAACTATAAAAGTGCTCCAAATGAAAAACTATAATCAAAAGTTTGTCGGAGTTTTTTACTCGAAGTAATTTTCTCGTAGACTCCGAGTCATGGCGGGTCTACTTTTCCAAAGTCTTATTCATTTAAACTTTTATGTGCATGATTTATGATTTAAATAAACTTAAATGATAAAAAAAATCTTATATTGTGAATAAAAAAATGTATCTAAATTTTAATTATATTTTCTCCGTTTTCATCATGTCAGACGTAATTCAACTTTAAAATTAATTGATAATAAAAAAAAAATGACCCATTAGATATGTATGTTAGTTTAGTAGGCAATTTTTATTCAACAGTTTATAAACCCTTTCAACAAAGTCATAGTTGCTCATTTTCCTTTAATTGCAGTTTACTATGATCGTAAATCCGGAAAAATAAAACTTTTGACTATTTGTAAGCCCTGCCGTTCAACAATATAAATTATGTATGTGTCTATTGTGATATTTAAATTCTGTACGGCTAATAGTAACCCAGTTCTCACAATTTAATACGTACTAAATTTCATTGGTAATGCTTTTTTTTTTCCCATTACCATCTCCCTTTCATTTTTACATTGATATTTTTTTATGTTTTCGTTTGTGATCATATGTCACACAAATTCGAATGAAAATAAAAATTCGTCCACTCGTGAGATTTACGTTAGAAACGATATGTTGGGATATAAAATATTTTGCATAAAGCCGTAATATTGGGATTGTAGTGAAATGGGGAGGTTATAAATGGCAATAAAAGATGCCACCAAAGAGTAGATTTAGTTATTAGCTACTTACTAAAAACTAGTCATCAAAAATTTGACTATGTTGACGGAACTTTGGTTGGCGGGGAATGGATTCAGTGGGAGTATTCCCGTAAGCCTGGAAAATGCCAAAACTTGATCGTTTTGGATCTATCAGAAAACAACCTAAGTGGGACTATACCATCGCAAGTCTTGGGTATTTCTTTCTTATCATACTTTCTCGATTTATCTCAAAATAAATTAACAGGTGCCCTGCCGGATGAAGTCGGGTGATCTGAAGAACTTAGCAAATTTAGACGTGCACGGAAATAGACTGTCTGGACATGTCCCGAGCACTCTCGGTGGATGCACCAGCTGTGTCATTGAACATTGGGCAAAATATGTTTGAAGGCAACATAACCGCGTTTCTATCTCCTCTGAAAGGACTTCAACAACTAGATTTATCACAGAATAACTTCTCTGGCCGGGTACCGAAATTCTTAGGAGACTTCCAGCTCACATACCTCAACTTATCTTTCAACCATTTCGAGGGAGTTGTCCCAAATAAAGGAGTTTTCCTAAATGCCACAGAGATATCGATCATGGGAAATTATAAACTCTGTGGCGGGATTCCAGCATTGAACTTACCAAGCTGTCCTACTTCTAAACGGAAGCGAGGAAGAAGAACCTTGTTGAGAATCGTCATCGTGGTCGCCAGCGGGATTGCTTTCCTGTCTGTTCTACTTTTGTTAATTGCATCGCATCGTTGCATGGAGAGAAAAAGAAGAAGAAACATGAAGTCGCCATCTGGGTTGGTTCCCAAAAGCCCTTTTCCACAAATTTCGTATGAGGATATACTCAGGGCGACCGATGGGCTCAATCATGATAACTTGATCCGTGCCGGTGATTTTGGTTCCGTGTAAAAGGGGATCCTTGCAAATTCTGATAATGTGGTAGCCATTAAGGTTCTGGACCTTCGAACTCGTGCGGCTTCAAAGAGTTTTATGGCAGAGTGTGAGGTATTAAAGAAGATAAGACACCGAAATCTCGTTAAGATTTCTACTGCCTGTTCAACCATTGACTTCTGAGGTAGTGATTTTAAGGTACTTGTGTACCAGTACATGGAAAAGGGAAGCCTGGAAGGTTGGCTGCATCCTAAAGTTGCATCAGAGGGAGTGCGCCGGAAGTTAAGTTTAAGGCATAGGCTGAGTATTGTCATGGAATTTGCATGTGTCGTGGAGTATTTGCATCGCGAGTGTGAGATAACGGTGATTCACTGTGATTTGAAGCCAAGCAATGTCCTCCTGGATGCGGAAATGACAGCAAAGGTCGGTGATTTCGGACTCACGAGAATTCTCTCTGCCGATGATGTCGTTGGGCAATTAAGCTCGACGGGAGTGAGAGGGACAGTCGGCTACAGCCCTCCAGGTGCGTGAATTTTTTTTGTAAATGTAGTTTTAGATATTAGTTAGCTCGTACTCAGTAATATAGGCCGTTTAACACGAAATGTTGTAGAGTACGGAATGGGAAGGCAAGTGTCGAGGGAAGGCGATATTTACAGTTTTGGAATTCTTCTGCTGGAGATGTTTACGGGAAAGAAGCCGACCGACGACATGTTCCAGGATGCTTGGAACATCCGAAGCCACTGTGAGGCCGCGTTGCCGGATAGAGCGGGAGAAGTAGCAGACCCTTGCCTGTTTTTAAATGAGTTTGGAGTAGGATCGAGCGCCCGTGCTCCGCGAAGGATTCTAGAATGTCTGGCGAAGGTGTTCAAAATCGGAATCGCGTGTTGTAGCGAGTGTCCTGGAGAAAGGATGGACATCCGCGTGGCCGCGGCGAAACTACGATCCCTCAAATCTCTGGTGGGCTGATGCTCCGTGTCCCGAATATGTAGTCGTTGAGATTCGAACTTGAAATATCTAAAATGAATCCTCCGTATCCCAGACAGCTTGTATGTTTGCTGGTGGTAGCTGAAATAGCACGACTCCAATTGTTATGTATTTGCCACCCTGAATGAAGAATCATATGAAGTTCTGTCCATCAAATTGATTTCCATCATTCTTCTTTTTTTTTTTTTGGTTTACGACTTTGGCGATCATATGTTGAAATTAGAATTATTGAAGCTCTTGGATAATACACTTTTTTATCTCATCAATATCGAAAATTGAATGAATTCGAATGTGTATTTTCATGATTGAGTTTAAATATAAAATGCTAAATTAAATATATATACTCTGGTTAACGTGTAAAGCTTCTTGTGTCATACAAATTATTGCCCAAAGGGGTAGAAATTTTCAATAATTAAAAAAAAAAAATTGTTCTTTTAAACAGTCAAATTGCCTCTAGGATTTTCCTTTTCAAGCTTGTTCATTTTATTTGACGCTTTGCCTAATTTAATTAAATAAAAAATTGTTTTATATACAAGAAAAGCGATAAAATCGACTCATTTTAACATACGTGGCGATTTATTGTATGCAGTGGCTAATAAACCTTTGATTTTCTTCTCTCTTTTCCTTTTTTAACAAGTTTAGTGATCTTGACTTTGGCATCTAGTTGTGTTCGTTCTAAGTTTAATGTACCGTTTCATTAAAAGTCATTTGTTTGACGTTCAATCAAACCGTTCATGGCCCCCAGCCTCTATGGTCATATATTCTGGACGCTTTTTTACGTAAATACCCTCCCTCCCTTGGCATATAGCCCAATCATGTTGGGGTTGTTTGGAAAGCGGTGCTTTGCTGTATCACAGGAAGAGTTTTGCGGAACTGCTGCGACACAGCGAGGTGTTTCTGGAAATAAGGAACAAGGAATTTTGAGACGAAATTTTTGGGTAACTACCGACCCTTTTACTCTTCTTACACCTTCTTCTCTCTCTTCTCTCTTTCTTTTCACTCTTTCACCTTTCTTACAACATTTAGACAATGCTTTTCCTTATATAGTGTCCTAGAGAAGGCATTTACTCTACCATAAATTCTAGGTCATTAACTTCACCCCACTACCTAAACATTAACACCACCCACTAACTCATACTTAATGATATTAAATGAGATTACAAATTAATGTCATTCATTCTAGACATTTAACACCCCCTCTTAATTTGTAATCTTCAGAAACTTCTTGAACAACTCGAGCTTCTCAAAATTCACGGCTTTTGTTAAAACATCAGCGGGCTGATCCTGTGTGTGAATAAACTCCATACTTATCTCCTTCTTCATCACCATTTCTCTGATAAAGTGGTGGCGTAACTCAATATGCTTTGACCTTGCATGAAACACGGGGTTCTTCGTCATAGCAATGGCTGACTGATTATCACAAAATACTGTTGTTGGATAAGCAACCTTCTGCTGTAACTCCAGCAATAACCTTCTTAACCATACTGTTTCACGAATTGCTTCATTTGCTGCAATGTATTCTGCTTCAGCTGATGATAACGCTACAGTAGCTTGCTTCTTCGAACTCCAGGAGATGGGTTTTGTTCCAAGACAGAAAAGATATCCTGACGTACTTCTTCGATCATCAACACTTCCTGCCCAGTCACTATCAACATATCCAACAAGGTTGTTGTCTTCTTCTTTTGTGTACTTCAAACCAACATTCTTTGTTCCTTGAAGATAACGTAAAACATGCTTCGCTGCTGCAAAATGAGTCTTGGTGGGATTGTTCATGAATCTTGATAGCATACTTACACTTTGAACGATATCTACCCTTGTGTGGGTTAGGTAGATCAACGAACCAACTAGGCTTCTATAAATCTTCGAGTCAAACTTTTCAGCACCATCATCCTGTTGCAGCTTCTCATTAAATGCCATTGGAGTTGCTACAGCTTTGGCGTTCTCCATGCGAAATTTCTTCAATATGTCAGCAACGTACTTCTCTTGAGAAATAATGATCTCTCCTTTGCTCTGCTTTACCTGCAAACCTAGAAAATACTTCATTAATCCAAGATCCGTCATCTCGAATTCATCCATCATTGCCTTTTTGAACTTCTCCAGTAACAACTTGCTGGTGCTCGTGTAGATGAGATCATCCACATAGAGACAGGCTACTAGAAAATCAGCATCGCGCTTCTGCACATAGAGAGACGGTTCTACCAAACTTCTTTCAAATCCATTCTTCTGCAAGTAGGAATCTATCCTGAAATTCCATGCTCTCGGTGCTTGTTTCAGTCCATAGAGAGCTTTGTGAAGTCGATACACTTTGTCTTCTTGTCCTTTAACAGCGAACCCTTGCGGTTGTTGAGCATACACTTCCTCTTTTAGTACTCCATTGAGAAAGGCTGACTTGACATCAAGTTGGAACACTTCAAGCTCTATTTGTGCGGCAAGTGCTAGCACACTTCGAATAGTTTTTATTCTGGCTACAGGGGCGAATGTCTCAGTGAAATCAACTCCGGGCTGTTGTGAGTAACTCTTTGCTACGAGACGGGCTATGTGCTTCTGTACGCTTCCATCTTCATTGAACTTTGTTTTGAACACCCATTTCAAGCCAATTGCTTCTTTTTCTTTGGGAAGGTCTACAAGGGACCAAGTATCATTCTTCTCAATACTAAACATCTCTTCTTTCATTGCATTTCTCCATTTTTCTTCTTTTGCGGCCTCTTCGAAATTCTGCGGCTCAAACGTAGCAAGTGCAAAGTTAGCTTGCTCGTAAACTTCAGTTAATAAACGATACCTTCTTGGTGTCATATCATCAGCATAATCTTCATTCTCTGAATTTACTCTTGAGGAACTAGCTGCTGCTGTATCAGTGAGATTTGAGGAAGGCACTACTGCTGGTGCTTCTGGATAAGAAAACATTGGCTGAGTCTGAAAAGACTCGTTCTCCCACTTCCACGCTGCATTCTCATCGAAAATAACATCTCTTGAAATCACAAGATTGTTATCTTTGGGTTAAACAAACGATAACCTTTAGATTCTTCACTGTAACCAATAAAGATTATCTTCTCATTCTTCTCATCAAACTTCTCCTTCTTGTTCGTCAAAAGAGCATATGCAACACATCCAAATACCTTCAAGTGATCAACCACGGGTTTCCTCTTATGCCATGCTTCATAAGGCGTCTTGTTTTCAACAGCTTTCGTCGGTGATCGATTGAGAATGTAAGCAGTTGTGTTTACAGTTTCAACCCACAATGAATTCAAAAGACCCTTGCCTTTAAGCATACTCCGTGCCATCTCAACAATAGTCCTGTTCTTCCTCTCATCAACGCCACTCTGCTGAGGTGAGTACTTTACTGTAAGCTGTCGCTGTATGCCTTGCTGCTTGCAATAATCTAGAAACGGCTTGTAAATGAATTCTCCTCCACGATCTGTCCTCAAAGTTTTTATTTGATATCCACTTTGCTTCTCTGCATTAGCTTTAAAACTCAAGAAAGTAGTGAAAGCCTCTGATTTCTTTTCAAGAAAATATACCCATATCGTACGAGTGTAATCATCGACAAATAAGAGAAAGTATCTCCTGTTACCGATCGTTGGAGTTTGGGTTGGACCACAGATGTCAGCATGCACCAACTCAAGAGGGGCTTTAGCTCTCCAAGAGGTATTGGGAAAAGGAAGACGATGTTGCTTCCCATACACACATCCTTCACAGACGCATGTTGCTTTCCATACACACATCCTTCACAGACGCATGTTGCTGTTGGCTGAATTTTTGGAAGACCTATGACCATATTCCTCTCTCTCAACAACGTTAGCCCTTTGTGATTCAAATGTCCATATCGCAGATGCCATAACTGAGCTTCATCAATAACTTCACTCTTCAATGCTACATTCAAGGACGAATTCATCTTCAGCGGAAACAAGTTATTCGCCGTCATCTTCACTACAGCGATCATCTTCTCATTTTTGTCAATGATCTCACATTGACCATCAGCAAAGGTAACCTTATAACCTCTCTTTATCATTTGTCCCACGCTCAAAAGATTTTGAGCAATGCTTGGAGAATAAAACACATCATTAATCCGCTTTTCTTCACCATTTGCTGCTCTTACAGCAACGATTCCCTTTCCTTCAATCTTTATCTTTTTGCTGTCTCCAAGCTCTAACAGCGAGTTGTAGCTGTTGTCGATCTCCACAAAGTTTTCCTTATTTCCTGTCACATGATTGCTACAGCCACTATCCAAAAACCACACTTCATTCATATCTTGCATTGCATTGAAACAAGAATAAAATGCTTGCTTCGATTCTTCTTCTTTTGAAAAATTTACCGAATTTTGAGAAACATGTTGCTGCGGCTGCTGCTTGTCTTTAAAATAACAATCTCGTTCTGCATGATTTGGAAATCGGCATCTCTTGCACCTGAAATAGCAATCCTTTGACTCATGTCCAGCTTTTTTACAAATATAGCAACTACCTTCTGAATTTCCAGATCTACTCCAGGAATGGTCTTCTCTACTGCGGAACTGGCTTGCTGTACGTCCTCTGCCTCTTCCTCGAGAACGGCCTCCACGTCCACGACCATAAAACTCTCTGCTATTATTCACAGTACGTTCCTTCTGTTCTGACTTCTTTTCTGAAACATTTAACTTCATTTGAAAAGCTTGTTCAACAGGAGTTGAGTACTTACTTACTCTTCTTTCGTGAGCTTCAAGCGAACCCATTAGCTCATACACGGAAATTTCTCCCAGATTCTTCGTTTCCTCAATCACAGCAACAACGTGCTCAAATTTCTGCGGCAGGCTTCTCAACACTTTCTCCACAACCTTCTTGTCGGGAACTTCATCACCGCAACATTTGATTTGATTCATGATTTCAACAACTCTCGAGAAGAAATCTTTTACCTTTTCGGACTCCTTCATGGCCAAGTTGTCAAAATCCCTCCACAAGCCTTGAAGCTTGATGGAAATCACTTTCTCCGAGCCTTGAAATTCTTTCTTTAATACGCTCCATGCTTCTTTCGCCTTCTTGAGACCATAAAGTCTCGGATAAATCGACTTACTTACGGATTGTTGCAAGATCCGCAATGCCATCGCATTCTTCATCACATTTTCTTTAACCTTCTTTTCTTGTTCTCCAGCACCTTCTTCCTCATTTAACGAGTCTTCATTTTCTTCAAAGCCTTCATCAACAATTTTCCACAGATCTTGTGAGAGAAAGATAGTCTCCATTTGCGAACTCCAATAATCATAGTGCTCTCCATCAAAGATCGGGATTTGGTTGGGTGAATAGGAAAAGAACATGCTGCTGGATGACGTAGCCATGATCTGCTGCGCTCTGATACCAAAATTTGTTGGGGTTGTTTGGAAAGCGGTGCTTTGCTGTATCACAGGAAGGGTTTTGCGGAACTGCTGCGACACAGTGAGGTGTTTCTGGAAATAAGGAACAAGGAATTTTGAGACGAAATTTTTGGGTAACTACCGACCCTTTTACTCTTCTTACACCTTCTTCTCTCTCTTCTCTCTTTCTTTTCACTCTTTCACCTTTCTTACAACATTTAGACAATGCTTTTCCTTATATAGTGTCCTAGAGAAGGCATTTACTCTACCATAAATTCTAGGTCATTAACTTCACCCCACTAACTCACATTAACTCCACCCCACTAACTCACACTTAATGGTACCAAATGAGATTACAAATTATTGTCATTTAATCATGACATTTAACAAATCAATCCCGAAGCGCACGGCAGTCCCAGTCAATCCTCGTCGTGTGCTTCTCAAACATTTTCCCCCGAGCAAAACTATCCGCTAACTCACGTTCATTTACATAAGGTTTATACGTTATCTACTATTTAGAAAAAATAATACTGACATTATGAATTAAAAATATGATTAACTTTTGATATTAATTTGATGACGAGACTATACACAAACCTAAACTTATGAGATAATTATTTTGTTAAAAATAATTATTGAATTACGAAATTTAATTAATAATAATTTTATTGGTTTTTGTGTTGATGATCCTTTTAGATGACTTCGTTATGGCATCTTGTCCAATAGTAAGCTAACATATCTTATGAACATTTATCGGCATAAACGACATTTTTTTTTAAAGAGACAAAAATGGTTTTATGAACTATTTGTCCCACTCTCTTTAACGAAGAAAGAACAAATATCATCGGTATTGGGAAATCGGGTGTTTCGATGAGAAATCTAGTCTTCGAAATTTTTATGAGTTTTGTATAATAAAATATATTCCATATAGGTTTTTTGTGTATTAATATGACATTGGTATACATAAAAAAAACTTAACAACTCATTTTCCTTTTCATAAGTAAGAGACTCGTCTTCATTCGGCTATCCGTAATTACGTGACATCAAACAAACGGTTACGAACGCATCCTCCTGGTATTCGAGAACGCAATCCTCATTACGTGTTGCGCAAGAAGTCGCGTCCATCTGAACCTACGAAAAAAGAAAGGCGAGATTGTGATTACGGAAAGAATTGAGCCCGTAAGGTGACAAAAGAGTGAGTGATGCTGTGAAGGCCATCAAAAGTCGAAGTCGATTAGGAGTCATCAAAAATAGTTTTGTACAAATTCATGATCACCTTAAAGAAAAATATTACTAAATAACAGTATTAATATTACGCAACACCAGTAGAAGGAATGATACGTTTGACTTAATTCCTTTCTAAGTTATTCTTTTATTATTAAAAATTTGATATTATATCAAAATTTATAATATTGGAAAATATCATAATTTAGGTAAGATAATTGATCAATTAAAAAAATATATTTCTTAATTGATAAGGTTCGTAAAATATAATGAATTTAATACATGTGACCACGGCCAGATTTGTGAGGGCGAAAAGCGGCTCATGGCCCAAGAAGGAAGTTTCCAGAGGTTCATGGAGCCATTCGGGTCGCCTTCACCTTTTCAAGATGGATCCATAAAAATGTTAGTGTTGCTTAACTTAGATAAGCTATTACGCAATCGTCGCCGACTTATTTATAAAACGGTTTAAGTCGGGATAACCGTTTAGTTCGAGTATCCCTAATTACTAACGCTTTTACTACACAACGAGCGTTGATCTGGCTTTCTGATTAACTCCAATAATTCCACACGCATATGCCTCTGTTTCCTTTACTCTACCAAACCACCCCAATTTGTGAGGATATCCATCATGGAGGATATTTAGTTCAAAGTAATATATTTTTTTTATAGAAGAAAAATCTGATTCATTACAACAAACTTAAGACCCACCCAACCCATATATTATAGAAATTCTTCTTAATTTTTTTTTTAACTTTATGGTAATTTTATCATTTTTTTTTTAAATTCATCTCATATAAATTTTTATTACTAAATTTTGACATTTTTTTATAATACAGTACTAAACAGTACTATTGATTAGTAAAAGCTTAACAACGGGACCGTGGGCTTAGAAAAAGTTTAGTACTAATGTATATGCTTTTACTAAATTCTGCTAATGGATCCGTAAAAATGTACAAAAGTATGTCCGGTAATGATTTCCCATTAAGATTTGTACTGTTTGCTCGACCATTGACTTCTGAGGTAATGATTTTTAAGGCGCTTGTATATGAGCACATGGTAAAGGGAAGCCTGGAAGATTGGCTGCATCCTGAAGTTATATCCGAGGGAGTGTGCCGGAAGTTAAGCTTAGGCTGAGTATTGCCGTGGACATAGCTTGTGCTGTGGAGTATCTATATCACGAGTGTGATGTGCCTGTGATTCACTGCGATTTGAAGCCAAGCAATGTCCTCCTGGATGCGGAGATGACAACAAAGGTCAGTGATTTCGGCTTCATGAGAATTCTCTCAGCCGATGATATTGTTGTGCAAGTAAGCTCGACGGGAGTGAGAGGCACAGTCGGCTACAGCCCTCCAGGTGCATGAATTTTTATATAAATGTGGTTCCGGATATTTGTACGCTCGTACTCAGTAAAATAGGCCATTTAACACGAAATATTATAGAGTACGGAATGGGAAGGCTATGACAGTCGAAGCTGTGGTGGCATTGAGGGGCCATCATGAGTCACCAGCCCCTATAATTTATCATGAAAGGAAAGGAGGCTGAGGAGGAAATGGTCAAAAGGCAATGTTTTCATAACCACCGACAACATTAAGGAAATCAAATGTTAAAATTAAAGATTAATCTCCTTAGAGTCCAAGTCAGTCGTGGCTGTCTGCTTCTCAAACATTTTCCCCTAGCAGAAGTAACCCCCTAACTTACGCTCATTTATATAAAGGATTACGCGTAATCTATTAGTTAGAAAAAATCAATAAAAAATAATACTTATATTACGAATATATTTAAAATATTGATATGATTTTGTCGAGCCAGAAGCCTAAATTTTTACGACTATAAAAGTGCTCCTAATGAAAACCTGAAACATTTTTATTCGAACTAAATAATTATTTATTTACGAAATTAAATAATAAAACAGATGTTAATAATTTGATTGGTTTTTGTGTTTTCATCTTTTGATACGACTTCGTTATGGTTTCCATCGTTACATATTGTGAAAAAAGTCACGTCCATCATCTGAACCTACGAAAAAAAGATGGATGAGATTGTGATTACAGAGAAAGTTTCGCCCGTAAAGTCGCTTAGAAGTCATCAAAAATTTGTCGGAGATTATTGTCGGAGTTTGACTCGAAAGTAATTTTCTCAAAGACTCCGAGTCATAGCGGGTCTACTTTTCCAAAGTCTCCTTCATTTGAACTTTTCTGTACGTGATTTATGGTAATAATAGCTGTCCAAAATTCTGGAGAGACTAAATTAACACAAATATAGTATGGAAAATCCCGGATCGGTCCACCCCAATCCCACCATAGAAGCCCAATGTAATTCGACTTTAAAATTAATTAACAATAAAGGGAGTGAAAAAAAATGGTTTTTCAAAACTTTTGAGTTTTGTATAATAAAACTATATTTCACGTGGGGGCAAAATAGCTTTTCCATTACAAGAGAATTTATCACATAAGCATACATAACAAACAAAAATGAGATGTACAATTTCATTAGTAAGGGGCGAGTCTTCATTCCGTTATCCGTAGCTATGTAATATCGAGCACGCTTCTGGATGCATCACCTAATATTCAAGAACGATATCCCCGTACGTGCAGCGCAAGAAATCGCGTTAATTACGAGCATGTGAAGTGTTTATCCCCTTGTGATGTATGTGTGTTGGATAGGTTTTGATGATGAGACTGACATGCCGTGTTACCGAAGTCAAACATCTGTTATACAGAAGCTTCTCACGTTGAGGACTTCTTGTAAGAAATATTTTTGCAATTAAATAATTAGTTAATGATTATTTAATTACGAAATAAAAGTTTTTTATCAAGATATTAGTTTGATCAATTTGTATAGATTGCATTTCAAAATAATTTCCTTAGGAATTATATTTCTCAAAGAAGGAAACATAATCTTCCATGTATGGAAAGGTTCTATAAGGTTGCCTGCAACCTTACGTGCTTTTATACTAATACCAAGTGACCGTTATTTGGGATGCTAATCATCATCATCTGTCTAGATATATTTAGTTTAGTGTCCTGAATAGAATGACATCTATCTTTATTCATATGAAAGTTAATCTTTTATTATTTCTATTTACAGAAGGTTGCTGATCAGATACAGCCCCCAACCTTCTATACCGCAGTATTCATGGGAATTATATCATATCTTATGCTATTTGATATGATTAATTACCTACACGAATATATGCTATGGGAGTGATGAAATTGTAAATTATATATTATATTTTTATCTAATTCCTCTGTTTCTATTTTTATAGAAGGTTGTTGTGAAGATTACCTTCCACTTTTGACTGAGACTATATTTATATAAATAGGATCATTAAGCCATGCTCTCCAACAACTTTTGAGCATTATTATTCTTGTATAATTCTGAGAGCGTGTGCTGAGTTTTGTAGCTTCTTTTGTTCGAGTTTGAGTTAGTCACACACGAGGCCCACTAGTAGCGAAAGGTTGCATCGTTGGTGAAACCTTCTGGGAGAGTGACTCGGGGGCCACGAGGGACTCGCTTGGAAGTTATAGGAGACGTTGTTGGAAGCGTTTGGCAGGTGGTCGACGTGGGTAACATACAGTGGGCTGGAGTGAAGGGCTGAACCCCGGGAGCACAGAAGGCGAGGGACTAACCGGCTTTTATGGTGTAGAGTTCTGTGTGTGTTGGAGAAGCCTTGGGAAAAGGCGTTGTGTATGCTCGGAGAAGCCTAGAGCAAAGGCATTGTGTATGCTCAGTCGAGATATCGAGGGATCGCGCACGTGAAGTCGCAGCAGAGAGCTGTGCAGGTGGAGACGCCGCCGGAATGAAAAGTCACTGAGGAAGTCACGGCAGGTTGCTGTGCAGGAGAGGACATCGCCTGAGAGAAACGTCCAACCAAACGTTACTTTTGTTAGTCACACCAACGTGTGCAACTGGTAACCCTAGTACAGAACTTAACAGTCTGTGCTTAATTTAAGTCAATTCTAATACGGACCATTTTGGTTTGTTAAAGATTGACACACTTTTGGTACAGAACACTATGGTTTGTGCTACACCTTCTGTGATACAGAATCCTTGGATCTGCGCTATAGAAGGTTAACAGTTTTTGTACAGAATCTCTTCATCTGAGATATAAAGGGTTAACACATTCGATACATAACCTTCTAGTCTGTATTGTGTCTTAGCTACTTCGATACAGAATCTTCTAGTATGAATTGTGTCTTAGCAAGGCATACAACGACAACTTACTGTAAAGTACTCACCTCAGCAGAATGGCGTTACTGAGAGGAAGAACGGGACTATTGTTGAGATGGCTCAAAGTATGCTCAAAGGCAAGAGTCTTCTGAATTCTTTGGATTTTTGAAATCCTTTTATCAGGCAACTAAAAATCAAAATATTGTCTTTTCAATTAAATATTTGGAAACAATATATTTTCGTTATGGAAGGTAACAATTGTTTGCATCAAAGTTTCAATGCAATGCAAGATATGAATGAAGTATGGTTTTTTGATAGTAGCTATAGCAATCATGTGACAGGAAATAAGGAAAACTTTGTGAAGATCGACAATAGCTACAACTCACCGTTAGAGCTTGGAGACAGCAAAAAGATAAAGATTGAAGGTAAGGGAATCGTTGCTATGAGAGCAACAAATGGTGAAGAAAAGCGGATTAATGATGTGCTTTATTCTTCAGGCATTGCTCAGAATGTTTTGAGCGTGGGACAAATGATGAAGAGATGTTATAAGGTTACCTTTGCTGATAGTCAATGTGAGATCGTTGACAAAAATGAGATGATGACCGTTGTTCTGAAGATGACGGCAAATAACTTGTTTTTACTGAAGATGAATTCGTCCTTGAATGTTGCTAAGAGTAAAGTTGTTGATAAAGCTCAGTTATTGCATCTGCGATATGGATAAGTAAATCACAAGGGCCTTACGTTGTTTATAGAGAGGAATTTGGTCATAGGTCCTCCAAAAAACCCAGTCAACAGGAACATGCATCTGTGAAGGGTATGTGTATGGGAAGCAACATCGTCTTTCTTTTATCGATACCTTTTGGAGAGCTAAAACCCCCCTTGAATTGGTGCTGACATCTGTAGTCCAACCCAAACTCCAACGATTGGTAACAAGAGATACTTTCTTTTATTTGTAGATGATTATACATGTATGATATGGGTATACTTTCTTGAAAAGAAATCGGAGGCTTTCATTACTTTCTTGTGTTTCAAAACGAATACAAAGAAGCAAAGTGGATATCAAATAAAGACCTTGAGGACATATCGTGGATGAGAATTTATTTACAAGTCGTTTCTAGATTATCGCAAGTAGCAAGGCATCTAGCGACAACTTACTATAAAGTACTCACCTCAGCAGAATGGTGTTACTGAGAGGAAGAACGTGATTATTGCTGAGATGGCTCGAAGTATGCTCAAAGGGAAAGGTCTTTTAAATTCATTGTCTGCCGAAGATGTGAACACAACGACTTACATTCTCAATCGATCACTGACGAAAGCCATTCAAAACAGGATGTCTTATGAAGCATGGCATAGGAGGAAACCCATGGTTGATCACTTGAAGGTATTTGGATGTGTTGCATATGTTCTTTTGACGAAGAAAAAGGAGAAGTTTGATGAGAAGAGTAAGAAGTTAATCTTCATTGGTTACAGTGAAAAATCTAAAGTAAGGTTTATTGTTTGTTTGACCCAAAGATTAACAAAGAAGTGGGAGAACGAGTCTTCTCAGACTCAGCCAACGTTTTCTTATCCAGAAGCACCTGCAGTAGTGCCTTCCTCAAATCTCATAAATACAACAACAGTTAGTTCCTCAATAGTAAATTAAGAGAATGAAGATTATGCCGGTGATATGCAAACAATGAGGTATCGCATGATCGGCATTGTCAGAAGGGGGATCACCCACCAGCCTCTCTAAGCGACTAAACCTCTCCATGATCGGCATCGTCATCACCACACAAAACCGCGCTCTTACATTGTCCTCCATCCATCCATTTCTTTTAACTTATTACATTGTCAAAATATTTGTCGGGTGCTCTTACTTTATTTTAAGTTAAATAATTTTATGGTGCTCGCGTGTGATTTACAATTGAAAAGAAGATAATACATGACGTCCTACTTTTTAAAAAACTTTAATTAAAAAAACATACTTTCATTGTGCTCTGGTAGGTGGACGTGATTGTTGATATTCGAACAAGAGATCTTCAATGTCCGAATGTCCTATTTGAAAGAGATCGTGTGATCAATTTGTATAGATTACATTTCAACATAATTCCATTAGGAATTATATTTCTCAAAGAAGGAAATATAATCTCCTGTTGTGACCGTTATTTGGATTGCTAATCATCACCATCAGTCTAGATACATTTATTTTAGTGTCCTAAAGAGAATGGCATCAATCTTCATTCATATAGAAGTTAATCTTTTATTATTTCCATTTATAGAAGGTTATTGATCAGATTCAGCCACAACCTTCTGTAGTGCAGTATTCATGAGAATTATGTCTTATCTTGTTGTTATTTGATATGATTAATTACATATACGAATATATGCTAGGGGAGTGACGAAATTGTAAATTATATATTATTTTATCTGATTCCTCTATTTCTATTTTGTAGAAGGCTGATCATGAAGATTACCTTCCACTTTTTACTTAGAATATATTTATATAAATAGGATCATTAAGCCATGCTCTCCAACAACTTTTGAGCATTATTATTCTTGTATAATTCTGAGTGCGTGTGCTGAGTTTTGTAGCTTCTTTTGTTCGAGTTTGAGTTAGTCATACATGAGCAGCACTAGCTGCGGAAGGTTGTATCGTTGGTGAAATCTTCTGGGAGAGTGACTCGAGAGGTCACGAGGGACTCGATTGGAAGCTGCAGGTGACGTTGTTGGAAGTGTGCGGCAGGTGATCGACGTTGGCAACGTACAGTGGGCCGGAGAGAAGGGCTGAACCCCTGGAGCACAGAAGGTGAGGGACTAACCGGTTTCTGTGGTGTAGTGTTCTGCGTGTGTAAGAGAAGCCTAGAGCAAAGGCGTTGTGTATGCTCGGAGAAACCTAGAGCAAAGGCAATGTGTATGCCCGGAGAAGCCTTGAGTAAAGGCGTTGTGTATGCTCAGTCGAGATCTCAAGGGATCGCGCACGGGAAGTCACGGCTGAGAGCTGTACAGGTGGAGACATCGCCGGAATGAAAAGTCTCAGAGGAAGTCACAGCCGGTTGCTGTACAGGAGAGGACACTGCCTAAGAGAAACGTCCGACCAAACGTTACTTTTGTTAGTCACACCAGCATGTGCAACTGGTTACCCCAGTACAGACCTTTACAATTTGTGCTTAACTCAAGTCATTTCTAGTACGGACCGTTTTGGTTTGTTAAAGATTAACACACTTTTTGTACAAAACCGTACGGTTTATGCTATACCATCTGAGAAACAGAATCCTTGGATATGTGTTATAGGATATTGACGCTTTTGGTACATAATCTCTTGATCTGAGGGTTAACACTTCGATACAGAACTTTCTGATATGTATTATGCCTGCGTTACTATAGTATAGAATCTTCTGGTCTGTGCTGCGTAACAAGTTCCTATGGTACTAATCTTCTGGTCTGTACTCTGTCACTGAGAATTTTGTGGAACTGAACCTTTTAATCCATCCTTGAATGTTGCATTGAAGAGTGAAGTTGTTGATGAAGATTAGTTATGGCATCTACGATATGGACATTTGAATCACAAGGGTCTAACGTTATTTAGAGAGAGGAATATGGTCATAGGTCCTCCAAAAAATCCAACTAATAGCAATGTGCATCTATGCAGGATGTGTGTATGGGAGGGAAAGCAACATCGTCTTTCTTTTCCCAATATCCCTTGGAGTGCTAAAACCCCTCTTGAATTAGGGCATGCTGACATCTGTGCTCCAACCCAAACTCCAACAATCAGTGAGAGGAGATACTTTCTCTTATTTGTCGATGATCACACTCGTATGATATGGGTGTACTTTCTTGAGTTTCAAAGCGAATGCAAAGAAGCAAAGTGGATCTCAAATAAAGACTTTGAGGACATATCATTGAGCAGAATTTATTTACAAGCCGTTTCTAGATTATTGCAAGTAGCCAGGCATACATCGACAACTTATTGTAAAGTACTCACCTCTGCAGAATGGCATTGCTGAGAGGAAGAACATGACTAATGTTGAGATGGCTCAAAGTATGCTCAAAGGCAAGGGTCTTTCGAATTCAATGTGGGCCGAAGTTGTGAACACAACGGCGTACATTCTCCATCGATCACCAAAGAAAGCCATTCAAAACAAGACACCTTATGAAGCATGGCATAAGAGGAAACCCACGGTTGATCACTTGAAGGTATTTGGATGTGTTGCATATGCTCTTTTGATGAAGAAAAAGGAGAAGTTTGATGTGAAGACTGAGAAGGTAATCTTTATTGTTTACAGTGAAGAATCTACAGGTTATCGTTTGTTTGACCCAAAGACTAACAATCTTGTAATTTCAAACGGTATTATTTTCAATGAGAATGCAGCGTGAAAGAGGGAGAACGAGTCTTCTCAGACTAGCCAACTTTTTCTTATCCAGAAGCACCAGTAGTAATGCCTTCCTCTAATCTCATAGATACAACAACAGCTAGTTCCTCAATAGTAAATTCAGAGAATGAAGATTATGTTGGTGATATACAACCAAGGAGGTATTGCTAACTGAAGTTTACGAGCAACCTAATTTTGCACTTGCTATTTGAGCCGCAGAATATTGAAGAGGTCGAAAAAGAAGAAAAGTGGAGAAATGCAATGAAAGAAGAGATGTTTAATATCGAGAAAAATGATACTTGGTCTCTAGTAGACCTTCCTAAAAGAAAAGAAGCAATTGGCTTAAAATGAGTGTTCAAAATAAAATTCAATGAAGATGTAAGTATACAGAAGCACAAAGCTCGTCTCGTAGCAAACCGTTACTTACAACAGCCCGCAGTTCATTTCACTGAGACATACGCTCCTGGAGCCAGAATGAAAACTATTCAAAGTGTGCTACATTTGCCGTACAAATGGAACTTGAAATTGTTGTCAGGTCAATTATATATACATGATATTTTAATTATTTCATTTGTATAAAATTAATTAACTATAGGAAGCTACCATTTGAGTCCCAAGGGCTGTGTGCCACCTTGGTCGTCATGAGAGGGATTGTGTATCCTCGGTGCGTTCAACGAGCGGTTGTGAATCGTCTGAGGATGGCTAAGTGAATTCCTATGCTGATCGCAGTAATTAGTTGCTAACCCATCGGCAAGAAACCGTTCTTGTTATGTCTTTTTGCAAGGAATTCTTAAACTTACAGAGTTTGAGCAGTTAGACACACACTTGTGAGTGCTCGCTACAAGTCTCGTGCCTATAGGATAGAACAAGATTTGGGAACCCGCCGGAGTGGAAAGAGGTTCTCCCGAGCACAGGGGTGCTGTGCAGAAATCTCATCCTCCTGATATAGAGGGACAATAGAACAAGTTACGTGGGAGTCGTGGGTACTGGGTGTGCAGTGCAATGAGTCATGACTTTAGTAACCGTGCACGTCCGAACTGAGTGTAGGACGGACATCCCGACTTTTCTATGTGAAAAGTCAGAAACGAGCGGTTACATTATGAATATAAAAAATTTTACATAAAGCCGTAATGTTGGGTTTGTCGTGAAATGGGGAGGTTATAAATGGCAAAAAAAAGATGCCACCAAAGAGTAGAGTTGGGTTACTCAATACTTTCTAATACTAGTCATCAAAAATAATTATGGTTTCACGCTCTGCTTTTATAATATTATTCACTTGCCTCATGCTTTCTTTTTTTATCCAGGCAGCAGCGGTGGCTAAGACCAACGAATCCGACCAGGCTGCATTGCTCGAGTTTAGGGGCCGCATACCCGATGACCCCGATGGTGTGTTCACCTCGTGGAATGATACCGTCCACTTCTCTTGGAAATTTGACCATGTTGACAATGCTGGTGTTGGGAGGGAGCGCATTCAGTGGGAGTATTCCCGCAAGTCTCGGAAATTGCCAAAAGTTGATCGCTTTGGATCTCTCCGAGAACAACCTGAGCGGAGCTATACCAGTGCAAGTTTTAGGTATTTCTTCCTTATCATACTTTCTCGATTTATCTCAGAACAAATTAACTGGTGCTTTGCCAAATGAAGTCGGTGATCTGAAGAACTTAGCAAATTTAGACGTGCACGAGAGTAGACTGTCTGGACAGGTCCCGAGCACTCTCGGCGGATGCACCAGCTTGGTGTGGTTGGACATTGGGAATAATCTGTTTGAAGGCAACATCACCTCATTTCTATCTCATCTGAAAGATCTTCAACATCTAGACTTATCGCAGAATAACTTCTCTGGCTGGGTATCGAAATTCTTAGGAGACTTCCAGCTCACATACCTCAACCTATCATTCAACCATTTCGAGGGAGAAGTTCCAAATAAAGGAGTTTTCCTAAATGCCACGGGGGTCTCGGTAATGGGAAATTACAAACTCTGTGGTGGGATTCCGGCGTTGAACTTACCAAGATGTCCTACTTCTAAACTAAAGCGCGGAAGGAAAAAAATGTTGTCAAAGATTCTCATCACGATTGCCAGTGGGATTGCTTTCCTGTTCGTTCTGCTTTTGCTGCTTGCATCGCATCGTTGCATGAACAGGAAAAGGAGGAGAAACGTGAGGTCACAGTCTGGGTTGGTTCCCAAAGGCCCATTTCCACAAATTACATACGAGGATATAATCAAGGCGACCAGTGGGCTCAATCAAAATAACTTGATTGGTGTCGGTGGTTTTGGTTCCGTGTATAAGGGGATCCTTGGAAATTCTGATAATGTTGTAGCCATTAAGGTTCTCGACCTCCGAACTCGAGCAGCTTCAAAGAGTTTTGTGGCCGAGTGTGAGGTATTGAAGAAGATCAGACACCGAAATCTCGTTAAGATTTCTACTGTCTGCTCGACTATCGACTTTCGAGGTAATGATTTTAAGGCACTTGTGTATGAGTACATGGAAAATGGAAGCCTGGAAGATTGGCTGCATCCTAAAGTTACATCCGAGGGAGTTAGCCGAAAGTTAAGTTTAAGGCATAGGTTGACTATTGCTGCGGACATTGCAAGTGCTGTGGAGTATCTACATCAAGAGTGTGATGTGCCGGTGATTCACTGTGATTTGAAGCCGGGCAATGTCCTCCTAGATGCGGAGATGACAGCAAAAGTTGGTGATTTCGGCCTCACGAAAATTCTCTACACCGATGATGTTGTTGTGCAAGTAAGCTCGACGGGAGTGAGAGGCACAGTCGGCTACAACCCTCCAGGTGCTTGAATTTTTATGTAAACGTGGTTTTCGATAATTGTTAGCTCATTCGCAGTAATGTAGGCGGCTTTACACGAAATATTGTAGAGTATGGAATGGGAAGCCAAGTTTCGAGGGAAGGCGATGTTTACAGTTTTGGGATTCTTCTGCTGGAGATGTTTACGGGAAAGAGGCCGACCGACGACATGTTCCTGGATGCTTGGAACATCCGAAGCCACTGCAAGGCCGCATTGCCAAAAAGAGCGGGAGAAGTAGCAGACCCTTGTCTGTTTTTAAATGAGTTTGGAGTAGGATCGAGCGTCCGTGCTCCAAGAAGGATTCAAGAATGTCTGGCGAAGATGTTTGAAATCGGAGTCGCATGTTGTAGTGAGTGGCCAGAAGAAAGGATGGACATCCGCGTGGCCGCAGCAAAACAACGATCCATCAAATCTGTGGTGGGCTGAAGCTCCGGATCCCGAATACTGCTCAGATGTAACGTAGTCGTTGAGATTCGAACCCAGACAGAATGTACGTTTGCTGGTGGTAGCTGAAATAGCTCGACTCCAGTTATTATCTATTTGCCACCCTGAATCTGAATCATATGATGCTCTGTTTATCTCAAATCTTCATCAAATTGGTGTCTTAAAAGAGCAAATGTAAAGCTCAACCGGTTGCAATAAGATTTAGATATATATTCCAAATTGTTATGTACACAAGATCACTGTTGCAAACATGGCTCCCGTATATTAAAATATATAATATTTGAAAACATAGTAATTTTGGTAAGATAATTGATCACCGGAAAAAAATATATATTTAAAAATTGATAAGGTCAGTAAAATATAATGAATTTAATACATCTGAGATTGAGATCACGTGTAAGAACGGCCCGATTTGTGACGGCAAAAAGCATAGCATGGCCCGAGAAGGAAGTCTCGAGAGGTTCAGGGAGGGGTTCATGTCGCCTTTACCTATCGAATATGGTTGCATAAAAAGGTTGGTGTTGTTTAACCTAAGAATGCTATTACGGAGTCGCCACCGACTTATTTATAAAATGGTTTAAGTCGGAAAAATTGGTTCGAGGATTCCCAATTATTAACTCTTACGCTAGACATGAAAAAAGTGGTATTTGCTAAAAAAAAGTTGTATTTCTGTGTTACGGGCGTTCAACCTTGCTTTGTGATTAATTCCAATAATTCCACATGCATGCCTCTGTTTCCTTTACTCTGCCATACAACCCGATTTGTGAGGATATCCATCGTGGAGGATATTTAGTTCAAAGTAATATATTTTTTTATAAAAAAAAAGAAAAAAGAAAAATCTGATACAAAAAACATAACCAAACATAGGACCCACCCCACCCATATATTTTAGAAGAATGTCATGGAAGCATGAAAGCCCAAACTCATAGTCAACTATATCCTAAGCCAACAAGTAACTAAAGTTATTTAAAATTAAATGCATATTTTTTTTGCAAATAAATGAATATTGTGATTTGATTTGTGATTTTATTTCAATTGGTAAAGTTGAGTTTAAGGCATATACTTAGTATAGCAGTGGACATTGCAAGTGTTGTGGAGTGTCTGCATCATAAGTGTGACGTGCTGATGATTCACTGCGATTTGAAGCCGAGCAATGTTCTCCTAGATCCGGAGATGATAGCAAAGGTTGGGGATTTCGGCCTTACAAGAATTCCCTCAGTTGATGATGCTGTTGTGCAAGTAAGCTCGATGGGATTGAGAGGGACAGTCGGCTACTGCCTCCAGGTGCATCAATTTTTATGTAAATGTGGTTTTGGATATTTGTCAACTCATACTCAGTAATATAAGCAGCCATTGAAATATTGTAGAGTACGGAATGGGAAGGCAAGTGTCGAGGGAAGGCGATGTTTACATTATATAATTGATATAATTCACGTTGCTTTTCTTATTTCACCATCTCCCTTCCATTTACATAAAAATGAAAGGGAGGCAGTCCCGGCATTACAAATAGCTTCCCCGGCCAAGTTCTTCAGATTCGCAACCAATAACGCCTTCGGAGTGGCTTCACCAATGCACATTTGCTGCAAACAAACAGACAAACAAATAACCAACTACAGAAGGTTGAACCTCCCTTACCGCGTACGCCTCTGTTGACTCCTTCTCTTCGACTAACTCTGTATGCCGACTCGCCAACCAGCGACACTTCTCCCAAGGCCCTGTTGCACGCAGTCCGACGTTACAGACAATGTTCCGATCGAGTCCTTCGGATCTGTAGTCACCGGCGTCTCCGATGCGGCTTCAAAATGCTGTAGTCACCTCCTGCGATAATGCTCGCTGGAGAATCCGTCCTGCACACTCACACACACGCTAAAGCACCACAATAACGTTGCTGAAATGTCAAGACTCACCATGCTTTTTTGAAAAATTAGACTGAACTATGGTTTTTAATCTTTTCACTTGTACAACGGTTCTAACCTTCTGTTTTTAAGGAAATTTATTTTTCTAAAATAAAAGCCGACCAGATTCATTTTCAAGATACCTAAAATGATTGGGAACAATTTCTATTTGATTTCGCAATGATCAAATTATCCAATCACCAGATATTGTATTATAGATTGTTGGAGCCAGATTTAGTCAACAACCTTCTATAGTTGGAAAGAAAAAATATTTTATTTCCAACCTGGGAATTCTGATTATAGGCTCGTGCATATATCCGTTAGGGACTATTCAAAATTATTTTTGTTTAATTTGATGTTTTAGTACCTAGATAATGCCTTATAGAACATTCGGCTAACTTTCTATGGATGGAAATAATCAATCATTTCTTTCCAAAATGAGATAATTCATTCCAGATAAGTTTATCAATGTATCTGGACGAAATTCATGTGAAAAATTTATATGAAAGTGATTTCTAAATAGCGTTATTCTTTACAAAAGGTTTGATAGAATTTTTAAAAAATAATAAAATAATTTTTTTGATTTGGAAAAATATGTTAATTTTAACTTTTAATCATTTTTTTTGTTTTACCAGATAGGTATTTAATATTAATTCAAATAATATTTTTAAGAATATTCCTCATTTGAATTAATAAAATAATTAAGATAATCAATAATTAATTAACCATTAATTAATTATTAAAAATATCTAATTATGAAAATATTTTCTAATCACGTTATTTGATCTGAAATGATCATTGGAAGATGGAGAAAATATTTTCTTAATATTTTTCATTTATTACGAAGCATATCATTGTTACCGAAGGTTACAACTTCTGTAAAATCATAGCATGTCAAACCTGCTGTGGACACACTATCAAAACCATATCAACAAACTCCCCATTTTTGATGATGAAGAAACATTCATCCATAGGAGATATGTTAATGCGAGTTGACGTATCAAACTCCCCCTCAGATAGAAAATGTAAGAGTCTAACACTATATAGAAGCTTGAACAAGCTTTTTCTTTTACAGATTGCAAAAGTTTCTGTATAAGCATATAGCATGAACATATCATAGGGACAAGGCTCCTGTATATTTAGCCCGATAGTAGCATGTGCTTCTGCACTCCCAACAAAAATGAGTTGTACTCAAATTTTGCATGCCCTATAGAAGGTTGATATCCCTCATAGTAAGTTTAACCTTCTATCCCGCTAAATATTCAAGAATTCTTGAGGTTTTGAGAATTAGCTTTGGCTATATCTCTTTAAATCTCACCTCCCCCTTAATCGTTACTTCCTATTTCTCCAAATATCTCCGAGGTCTCTCCCCCTTTTTGTCATATCAGAAAGAGTATAAGGTAAAAACGGAGAAGAATGGCTATGCAGAAGGTAAACCATAATTGCAGAAGGTAGAAACAGTCCATTTAGAAACGGTTTAGGCGTGTCTTAGAGACACTTATACATAAAAACCATAGCAAGACCATTAAAATTCCTATAAGATCTGGTCTAAGGTACTGATGTAAGAACAATAGAAGGCTTCCGGTGATGAAAGAATAGATTTTGGCTTTGATGATTTCTCCCAATTTGACATATCTGATTTTCTTGTCGAGCATGAAAATAATAATGTTATTTAATTTTATTTCTCTCGATGTGTTTATTTATTTTTAAAACAAAATTGTAGGATTACCTAATTATATGTTTTGAGTATTTTTGTTGTCGTTATGATTGTTTTTATTTTCTTTAATGCTTTTGTATATAATTAAAGGGAGGATATATCAAAGGTGATCGAACGCAACATGTATCTCCGAAATTCTTTTTCACCCATGATCTCCAGAAGAGTGGTGATATTGATGTTCAACAAATACGTTCATCAGAAAATTTGGCAAATTTATTCACAAAGGCTTTGCCTACAACAATTTTTGAAAGAGGTGCATAAAATTAGAATGCGCAAACTTGGAAATTTAAAGTAATCTTACTACTATATACAATGATCTTTTATCCTTTACCATGGTTCTCTTCCACGGGATTTTCTTGAAAATGTTTTTAACGAGGCAGTATCGTAATGGACCTTTAACGGAGAGTATTGTAAACATAATGTGAATGCCTATTTATTGTAATCATTTATTATTCATTCGGTTACAATTCTTTAGATTTTTTCCGCTGTAAAATCTCTACAAAGAAGAAGAAGTGGGACGGACAGTCTGTGATGCGTTGGCAAAGATCAAATTAAGTTTGACCCCCCGAGAGTTTGGAAATTGTTGATAACTTGACGACCGGAGGAGTAAAACTATTCTTCTCCATAGTCATCTCTCGTCTACTTTTCAAACATTAAAACAAACATTAGTAAATGAAGATATATTTATATATAAAAAGATGCAACTCGAGATTTATAGTACAGCGGGGGAAGTGGAAAGTTACTACTTATCATCTATCAAACATAATTATGGGTGGATTCACTACAATCCCCCTCTGCTTTTATCATATTATCATATTATTCACTTTTCTCCTCCTGTTTTCTCTGATTGCTGTCCAGGGAGCAGCACTGCCTAAGGCCAACGAAACCGACCGGGCTGCGTTGCTCGAGTTCAGGGGCCGGATACTTGACGACCCCGACGTGGTCCTCAGCTATTGGAATGACACCGTCCACTTCTGTCATTGGCCGGGCATAACTTGCAGCAGGAGACGTCCCCGCGTCACCAAATTAGTGCTCCCTGGCTACAAACTGGGGGGCTCCTTGTCTCCCTACATCGGCAATCTCAGCTTCCTCAGGATATTAGACCTCAACGACAATGGTTTTGCAGGCGAAATCCCCCCTGAAATCGGGAACTTGCGTCAGCTGGCAGGGTTGGGCCTGGATAATAACTCGTTTTCGGGTCAGCTACCGGAGAACATCTCTGGTTGCACAAGCCTACAAGGTATCCTTCTGGGGAACAACCAGCTTGTTGGAGAAATACCTCGTGGATTATCCGCTCTGTCGAAGCTTGGACTCTTCCATGTCAGCAAAAACAAAATCACCGGGAGTTTCCCTGATTTCTTCGGCAACTTATCGTCTCTGAAGGACGTAAGCGGAGAATTTAATGGTTTCAGCGGCCCCATCCCTGCATCTCTTGGGCGATTGCGAAGGTTGCAATGGATTAGTCTCGCAGGAAACTACTTTTCCGGTACGATACCCGTCTCGATTTTCAACATAACCTCTCTGGCGATCATAGAGTTCACGGACAACAAACTCAAGGAAGGTCTCCCTCTGGATCGCGGAATCACTCTTCCCAATCTCCAGTTCATCAATTTCAATGCTAATCAGTTGACCGGACCAATTCCCCCTTCAATAACAGCAAACGCAACGAACTTACGGGGCATAGGGTTGACCCGGAACAATTTCACCGGATTGGTACCCGATCTCAAAAATCTTAACCAGTTGAGGCGGCTTCATATTGGTAATAATCAATTGGGAAACGTCGAGTCGGGGGACTTGAAATTCATCGAGTCCCTCAATTCCCCGTAGCTAACTGTTCTGGATTTCAGCCGTAACAATTTCGGTGGTGCGTTGCCTCGGTCTATTGGGAACAGTCCTTCCAACTTGAACTATTTGGCATTCTGGTCCAATCAGATGACGGGGACCCTCCCTTCAAGCATCGGGAATCTTCACAACCTGGAAGATCTACGTATCGGCTAGAACCCGTTGAATGGTATGCTCCCAAAGGAAATCGGTGACCTCCACAAATTGAAGAACCTACGAGCAAACTACAACAAATTCATCGGGGAAATCCCATCTTCTCTCGGAAATTTGACTATGTTGACGAAACTGTCATTGCGAGGGAGCGCATTCAGTGGGAGTGTTCCCGCAAGTCTCGGAAATTGCCAAAAGTTGATCGCTTTGGATCTCTCTGAGAACAACCTGAGTGGAGCTATACCAGCGCAAGTCTTAGGTAGTTCTTCCTTATCATACTGTCTCGATTTATCTGAGAATAAATTAACAGGCACAGCCAGATGAAGTCGGCAATCTGAAGAACTTAGCAATATTAGACGTGCACGGGAACCGACTATCTGGTCCAGTCCCGAAAACTCTTGGTGGATGCACCAGCTTGGTGGTTTTGGACATTGGGAATAATATGTTCCAAGGCAACATCACCCCGTTTCTATCTCCTCTGAAAGGACTTCAACAACTAGACTTATCACAGAATAACTTCTCTGGCCGGGTACCGAAATTCTTAGGAGACTTTCAGCTCACATACCTCAACTTATCTTTCAACCATTTCGAAGGAAAAGTTCCAAATAACGGAGTTTTCCTAAATGCCACAAGGATCTCGATCATGGAAAATTACAAACTCTGTGGCGAGATTTCTGCATTGAACTTACCAAGATGTCCTACATCGAAACGGAAACACGGAAGAAAAACCATGTTGAAGATCAACATTGCGGTTGCCGGTGGGATTGCTTTCCTGTTTGTTGTGCTTTTGTTGATTGCATCGCGTCGTTGCATGGACAGAAAAAGAAAAAGAAACGTAAAGTCGAAGTCTTGGTTGGTTCACATATGCCCTTTTCCACAAATTTCGTATGAGGATATACTCGGGGCGACTGATGGGCTCAATCAAGATAACTTGATCGGTGCCGGTGGTTTTGGTTCCGTGTATAAGGGAATCCTTGGAAACTCCGGTAATGTGGTGGCCATTAAGGTTCTCGACCTCCGAACTAGAGCAGTTTCGAAAAGTTTTATGGCAGAGTGTTAGGTATTAAAGAAAATCAGACATCGAAATCTCATTAAGATTTCTACTGTCTGCTCGACCATCGACTTCCGAGGTAATGATTTTAAGGCGCTTGTGTATGAGTACATGGAAAATGGAAGCCTGGACGATTGGTTGCATCCTAAAGTTTCACATGAGGGATTGTGCCGGATGTTAAGTTTAAGGCATAGGCTAAGTATTGCCGTGGACATTGCTTGTGCCGTGGAGTATCTCCACCATGATTGTGACATGCTGTTGATTCACTGCGACCTGAAGCCAAGCAATGTTCTCCTGGACTCGGATATGACAGCACACGTCAGTGATTTCGGCCTCACAAGAATTCTCTCTGCTGATGATGTTGTTGTTCAAGTAAGCTCGACGGGAGTCAGAGGGACAGTCGGCTACAGCCCTCCAGGTGCGTCGTTTTTATGTAAATGTGTTTTCCAATAATTGTTAGCTTGTACTCGTAGTGTAGGCCATTTAATACGAAATACTTATAGAGTATGGAATGGGAAGCCAAGTGTCGAGGGAAGGCGATGTTTACAGCTACGGAATTCTTCTTCTGGAGATGTTTACTGGAAAGAGGCCGACCGACGACATGTTCCAGGATGCCTCGAACATTCGAAGCCACTGTGAGGCCGCATTGCCGGAAAGAGTGGGCGAAATAGCAGACCCTCGTCTGTTTTTAAATGAATTTGGAGAAGGATCGATCGCCCGTGTTCCGCGAAGGATTATAGAAGGTCTAGCGAAAGTGTTTGAAATCGGAGCCGCATGTTGTAGTGAGTCGCCTGGAGAAAGGATGGACATCCACGTGGCCGTAGGGAAACTACGATCCATCAAATCTCTGGTGGGCTGAAGCTCCGAATCCAGAATACGAGCCCGATGGATTGTATCCCAGACTGGTTGTATGTTTGGTGGTGGTAGCTGAAATAACTCAATCCCATTATTATCTCTATCTCTTTGCCACCTGAATGAATGAATGAAGGATAATGCTCTGTTTATATCAAATCTTGTGTTTTGTTCATCAAATTGATTTCTATCATTCTTCTGTGTTCCTGGAGAAAGAGCACAAGTTCTCCCTTACCATTAATCCTTGCAAGAGCACGTGCCATCGTTGAAATGGTGAAACCAGTTTCGATCCCGAACGATGATCTCCCTTCCATAGATCTTCGATATGAGCTTCATCGCCAGGTGACAATCTGCGCAGATTCGCAGATTCTTCACCACCCTTATCGGGACTCCTGCACCCGTGTTGATGAGCATGAAAGCCATGGCTATCTTTTCGCTGTGATAGGACAGTGCGAACTCCTTCTCCTCGTCCTCAAAGTCGACAAACACGTTCCTCGTATGAGGGACGTACCCTTCTAATCTCAAGGAATTCGTGATCTCGGCGAGCTTCACGCAAATTCACTCGCCCTGAGGATGAGATTTTTCACCCATCGTGAACTCGTGAATCTGGTTCCCTAGTTCAACGAGGCTGTGGCCATGTACATTTCCAATCATTAGGAACGTACAAGTTTAATGCTAAACATGTTTAGGCAGAAAACACTAAAATAAACAGTAATTTTTAGTAATTAATTAACCAGTGAAATATGTACTAAAAATGTTTTAGGAAGAAAACACTAAATTAAAGTTTAGTACTCAAAATGTTTTAGAAAAAAAAGGTATTAAAAATCAATGGTACTTACTTTGAAAAATGTCCTCAAAATGAATACTAAATTTCCTTGGGTTGCGTCGGACTTTAGTACTTGGTCTTCAAATTTTAGTACAAATGTATGGGGTTTGTACTTAAAAACGTCAAATGGACTTAGAAAATGTACCATTTATGAACATTAAAATTTTAGTACTTTATTTTAATTCAAGATATCTGTTAGGGTTGAATTAGTACAGTAGTTTTTAGGTTATAAAATTATGGAAGTTAGGTTCAAGGTTCCACTGTCCGGAAACTACTCAACCGAAACCTGATGAGCCGATAGCTACCACCCGTATATTTTCGAAATTATTAATTTAAACTTAAATATTTTTAACTTTTTTTTAAAGAACTTATCATTTCAAAAATTCATGTCATATTAATTTTTGGCCCGTCTAAAGTCACTAAGAAGGTGATGTTAAATAAGACGGAAATAGTGAGTTTAAGTCGGTCATCGCTGTCTAATCTTTAATCTTTTTCTCCCACAGCAAAAAGTGTATCCCTGAACTCAAGAGATTTATAAGGTTATACGGTTAGTTTTAAAAAAGAAATTTACAAAATATGATGAAGTTTTCAAAATATCGAATTTACAATTGATAGGGCGGGTTTTGAAAATCCATCTTTCAATTTAAAAAAAGAAAGGATTTTCAAAACCCGCCATGCCCCTCATTTGAAAAAAAGAGAGGAGGCGAGAGGGAAGCGTAAGGATGGTGACGAACACAAAATAACTTAAGGGCGATTTTAAAGGCCAAATTTTAATTTTAATTTTTTTAATGTTGTTCAAACTCGCCCTAGATTAAATAATCATCAATAGCAAATTTTATTTAAATAAAATAAATCATATTTAATGTTTATAATTACATTAGAATAATACTCGATGCCATTTTGTTGGACACCAATATATTTTAGAAATTATTAAGTTTTTTTTAAAGATTCATGTCGTATTAATTTTTGGCCCGTGGTGTCAGGAGCAGTCAAAGTCACTAAGAAGCGGACGAAGATAAATAAGACGGAGAGCAAAAAGGAAGTATCATTCACGGCTCCATCGACTCCAAAGTCAGTCAAGTCATCGGTTGTCTACTTAACTTAGAACAAGTCATTGAATAACAAGAAGAAGCAAAAAGTGGGGACAGACAGTCTGTGATGCTGAGGCAAAGGCAGTCAGTCTAGAAAAACCAAAAACAAAATCAATCTCTTCCCATGGCCTTATCTATCCATAATCGTTCGATTTCTTATTTCGATTTTAGCATTCACGAGGAGCACGAAGATTATTTCCTAGCCTAATATTTGGTATTCGATTCGTTCTGACGTCTGCATTGGCGTGATTGAGCGACAGTGGTGTAGTTGCTAGGAGTTTCAGAGGAGCAGGAAGTTGAGGCAACGAGTAGTTGGGAAACCAATCCTTTACTGTGCTTTTTTTTATATCGATTGTCGGTTTAGAAGCAGCTAAACGTACTTGTAAGTATGTTTAACTACGCACGGTTACTAATCTTTTTTTATTTTTAATACATGTATAGTACTAAACGTGTACATAGACATTACTAAAAAGTTACTGTCCAGTTTTAGTATTTTTTTCTAAGTAATTATTAATAATTTTTCGTACATTTTTATAAAAATATCCATGACTCATGGGAAGACTCTTCCACCAGTGGCCAGTATTGAAGATAAAGAATATCTGCATGGCCCCATTGCCATTGCCGACTTGTCGATTCTGTCGATATTTGTTCGTAGGACCAACTCCTTCGGACGTCAGACATTTAATGCGACCGAAAAATTGGTTTAAGTAGTAATAGTTGGACATCACACGCATATCAATATGATTCCTTGATTCATATGGCCTTTGCCCTAGAATAATATGTTGATAAATCATAAGGATGGTGACGAGCACAAAAAAAAACTGAAGGGCAATTTTGAAGGCCGAATTTTAGTTAATTAATTTTTTAATGTTGCTCAAACTTTCTCCGAGACTAAAGAATTATCAACATCAAAATTTATTTAAATAAAATAAATCATATATTTTAGAAATTATTAGTTTTTTAAAAACTTTTTTAAAGATTCATCTCGTATTAATTTTTAGCCCGTCAAAGGTGCCGCCCAATCAATCTCCTTTGACTCCAAAGTCAGCCAGTCATCGTGTGTACTAAGAAACGTCAATGGACTTAGAAGAACGCACCATTTATGAACAGTAAAATTTTAGTACTTTACAAATTCAAGATATCTTTTAAGATTGAATTAGTACAGTAGGTTTTATGTTCCACCTTCAAGAAACTACCCAACCGAAATTATTAATTTAGACTTAATTTGTTTTAACTTATTTAAAAAAAGAACTTATCCTTTTAAAAATTCATGTCATGTTAATTTTTGGCCCGTCAAAGGTGCCAGCAGTCAAAAGTCACTAAGAAGCTGACGACAAATAAGATGGAAATAGTGAGTTTAAGTTGGTCATCGTTATCTAATCTTTAATCATTTTCTCCCACAGCAAAAAAAGTATGTCCCATGACTCAAGAGATTTGTACGGTTATAAGGTTAATTTTAAAAAAAGTTCTACAAAGTTTTAGGAAGAATGTACTAAAATAAATAGTAATTTTTTAGTAATTAACTAAACAGTGAAATGTATAAGTTTAGTACTAAAAATGTATGGGTTTTCGGGCTTTGTACAATTTTAGTACAAATGTATGGGGTCAATGGACTTAGAAAAATGTACCATTTACGCACAATAAAATTTTAGTAGTTTACTAATTCAAGATATCTTTTAGTAGTTTTTAGGTTATAAAGTCAAGAATGCTAGGTTCGAGGTTCCACCATCCCGAAACTACCTTACCGAAACCGATGACCACCACCCGTATAATTTAGAAATTATTAATTTAAACTTAGTTTTCTAAAACTTTTTTTAAATAACTTATCTTTTTAAAAATTCGTGTCATATTAATATTTGACCCGTCAAAGGTGTCGCCATGTGTCAAAAGTCACTAAGAAGCCGACACGACGAAAATAGTGAGTTTAATCGTTTTTCTCCCCCACAGCAAAAAAAAAAAGTATTATCCCATAACTCACGTTCATCCTCAGAAAAGTCATGGAATGGGAGGAGAGTGTGGATATAACATCGCTACCCCTCAACAGAAGTGTCGTTTTACTTTTAGTCACGTTATTTTACGGACGTTATCCGCTACAACAATCTTTAATATCCTAGAGCTAATCCCGTTGATCGAGCTTTAACTTATCACAGCTTGGTAGTGTAAAAACCTATAAGGTTTTGTACCAACTTTCTGCAACAACAAGCACCTTTAAGGATATTGACTAGACTTTGCCGATCACATCTTGGCTAGTCAAATCCGTAGGGACTTAATAACAGAAGCCTTAAGGTTGTACATCAACCTTCTGTTGATACTCAAGGTTTTGTGGTTGCCTAACCTTCCACTGCTGGGTTTATTATTTATGGAAAGTCCAAAAGGGTTAATTATTCGTTTCATGCAAAGAAGACAATCACACGAATTTATGTTGGCCTAAATGTAACAGTCGAGAGTTTGTGGAGGTTGGTAATGTCCTAAGAAATCTGTTCCAAGAAGGAAGGTGGGGACATGGGATGGATATGCCGCATAGCATATGTTTACTCTGGAAGTGACCGCTGGACAAGCTGGATCCAAACACACCGAAAATTTCTGGCACTACGAGCAACTGGTACTCGAAAGTTCATACCGTGCGGATGCACGCCAGAAGTGTCGTACTTGCAAGGTGGAGCAGGAGTTGAGAATGCCGCCGGAATGGAAAGAGGTCCTCCCGAGCATAGGGGTGCGGTACAGAAGTCTCGACCTCCTGATATAGAAGGACGGTAGAGCAAGTTACGTAGGAGCCGTCGGAGCTGAAAATTCCACCTTACACAATGGATGTGCAGTGCAGTGAGTCACATATGATAACCGTGCACGTCTAAACTATGTGAACAATTATTAATTTAAACTAAAAAAATTTTTAATGGTATTAATTTCTGGCCCGTCAAAGGTGCCGCCGGAGGAGTCAAAGTCGCGCTATGAAGCCGATGGAGATAGTGAGAGTGAAAGGGAAGTATTATTATTCACGGCAATCAATCTCCTCCATTGACTCCAAAGTCAGTCACTCATCGCTTATCTACTTAACTTAGAACAAGTCACTGAATAACAACAAGAATTCGGGGATTTCATTTCTGACTCTGGGTTTTGAAGTTTTGGGACGAAGTCCATGTCTATCTCCTTGATAATCTCCCTCGACTGATGGATGATCTTATCATCTTTTTTTCCCCGGGCCTCGATTCCAGAGTGAATGTGTTTATCCTTTCTATGTTTTGTCGAGCCCCAAGCCTGAGCTCGGGCCGACTTTCTGATCCGATGAGCACTACAGCAGCACGAATGTGGGGTAATAAAGTCGTAGCACTTGGAATGTGGCCGGATCAGAGGAGTAAATGTCGGATGAAAGTAAAGTACAAGTTTATATGACCGAATTTCGGAATCTCACACTTCTCACGAGAAAAGTGAAGACAGTAGCGGGCTTGTATGTAAGAAAAGTGAAGACATAAAAAAGAAGAAATAATGCGAGTTCACAGGCTTCGGATTGATATGTTGCAATCATGTTATTGCCGTGTAGATAATGATCATGGAAGTCGAAATGCATCCGCGGGACTCGAAATCGTGCGGCCGTAAACAAGCTCGGGCATTATCATGTCATTTTCATGGGTTTTTTCATGACATGCTTTCTCACGCCGGGAATATGTATGTTCGTGATGTAGTGCTCCCAATCCACTCTCCTCACGTCCATGGGGTAATCCATCCTCTCTCTCGCCGACATTTCCTTGATTAACTTCTCTGTGTTGCGGTTGTCAAACCTGCAAACAGTGAAACCGAAACAAATCCTTAGGTCTCTCTGCGCATGCCTCGACTAAGGAATTAGCTTTTATGAAAGATGACCACTTTGGTTGGTTGTTGCGACTAATGATCGGTTTCCTTTGAACTATGGCAGTGGTTTCCATGGAGTACCTTACTCGGTTGAAGAAGTAGGGCTCGTATACTCTCGCAATGCGAGTGATTCCTTCAATGATCCTCTTGTTCTTCCTTGAACCGCTCTCGCTGGTATTCAAACTGTTACGTAACATGCCCTCCTCCACGAGGAACTGAAGTTTATCAATAGAATCCACGAATTTCATCTCCGCCACCGGAATGCTAGTTCCGTTGGCATCCACAAGAGGTGCAGAAGTGAAGTGAGTGCGGATACTCTTGAACAGATTGAACACAATGAGAGGGTTAACAGCCGATGAGGTTATATTGTACGTTGGCACGCCAGGGTTCGTAGATTTCCCATGCTTCGCCATGACAGCCACCATTGCATTTACCAATAGATCCAATGGAACCTGAATGAAAACGAAAGACAGAAACGAAAACAAAAATAACCTGCTTAATGTCCGCGACTTCATGTCTAGACTAACGGGGACAAAATGAACTCTTACAATGTCGAGCACTACTTCGGGGTTGCCAACCAAACCAGGAAGTTGACCTTTGCCGTAAGAGATGATGACTGGCTCCAGGACTCTGCAGATTTAGGAATATAATTTTTCAGATCCCAATGAAGTAAGAATAACTTTTATTTGGTAGATACCAGAAATGTATTCTTTCATACTTGTTCCCTTCGATCCAACCAGGGAATGGCTCCTGATAGGTGCTCTCAACCACGCTTGGCCGGACTATTACGACAGGTAGTTGGCCTCTTGAGCGATGAATTACCATCTCCCCCATGGCTTTGGAAAGCTCATAGCAGTTCTTGAATCCATATGATTGTGCCCTAGCTAATCCTACTTCTCTCATTTTCTGGGATACCTTGCTCTCGGGAAGCGTCGCGGTCAAGTCCACAGCAAGCTTTATCTCCGCGTCCACATCTAGCATTGACAACATTGCTTGTCGACTCTCCTGGAGCTCCTCCAGAAATAACCCGTTGGTTGTTCCATTGACAAATGCTACGTGATACAAAATAAACCAAATTCATAAACTCAAGACTAAAAAGCGAATGTTTTTTTTTTTTGTACTTAGCCAACACGAATCATATACCTGTGGATACATGCATGAAAACGTGAAGTTTCTTGCAATTCTTTGCTAACTCCAACATCCGATGGGTCCCAACAACATTCATTCTCAAGATCGCATCGTATCGGCTATCAAAATCTGTATCGGCTGCAGAATGCACAATAACATCCACCTCTTCAATTATTCGGTTCATCATTTCTGCGTCTTCTATTCCGAGATTAGGCTCCATAATGTCACCCGCAACAGGAATCAGCTTGCTAAGCATGAATTTCTTGTACTGATCTCCGAACTTCTGACGATGGTGTTGAAATGCTTCGCATTCAATTATCTACGAACAGGAATTATTTTATCCAACAATCACTCGAGGGATAAAGTTATCAACGTTATAACAAATTCAAAATAACAATTCGTCATTACACTGTAAATTGTATTCAAAACTTTACCTTTCATGAGCTGATCATGTTCTAAATCGATGACAACAATCAATCTTGTATTCTTAAATTTAGTTTGATGGTGACAATGTAAACTTAGGTTTTATGGAACAAATTTACCTCGCTTATGAATCTCTTGATGGCGGTTTCATCATCCTCTGCCCGGATCAATAGATATATTTTACTGAAATTTGGAGACATCCGCATGATCTTTTCTACGAACACTGCAGAATCAAAAGAAACGAATTTTGGAAGCCTCTTTGGAAACCCCGACCATTGCGAATGATGTGAGAAAAATGAAACGGTGTGCGAAACCCTTGGGAAGAACGAATATGATACAGGTCACCTGTTGGAATTTATACCTTTGGCGAGAACACCGGTTGCACCGGTGACGAAGTAGGTCTTCCCTTCGAGGAAGTCACTGATCCCGATACCATCGCTCGACGCCTGCACAGACTTCAAGTCATCCGACACCACTGGAGTCGTCATGGCTGCAGACAGTCCGGTGATCTTTTGGGGAAAGTTTTGACTACCAAAAGCACCACGAGAAACGGGATCCTTCTCTCCATGCGCTCTAGTCCACATCTTCAAAGGGCTCGAGCGTCTCAAGGACGCCAAAGGGTTGGAATATGTGCAACAGGGGGCAAAACGGAGCGCTACATTATGGTATGAGAAGGTAGGAATTTGGAGGCTTACGGAATGAATCATTCTCTCGGCTTCTGCTGTGACTAAACCTTTGCTGACGTCCTTTTGGATGCAGACGAAAGGAAGAATTGAGAGGAGGCTTCCATTTATAGTAATAAAACTACCGACACGGGGTGTTTGGTTTCCGGGGTTAGAGCAGGAGTTGGGAATGCCGCCGGAATGGAAAGAGGTCTTCCCAAGCATAGGGGTGCTGTGTAGAAGTCTCTACCTCCTGATACAGAAGAATAATAGATCAAGTTGCGTAGGAACTGTCGGAGCTGAAAATTCCACCCTAGGTATTGGATGTGCAGTGCAGTGAGTCACAACTATGGTAACTATGCACGTTTGAATTATGTGAACAATTATTAATTTAAACTAACAAATTTTTTAATGGTATTAATTTTTGGCCCGTCAAAGGTGCCAGCAGTCAAAAGTCACTAAGAAGCTGACGATAAATAAGATGGAAATAGTGAGTTTAAGTTAGTCATCGTTATCTAATCTTTAGTCATTTTCTCCCACAGCAAAAAAATATGTCCCATGACTCAAGAGATTTGTACGGTTATACGGTTAATTTTAAAAAGCTTTACAAAGTTTTAGGAAGAATGTACTAAAATAAACAGTAATTTTTTAGTAATTAACTAAACAGTGAAATGTATAAGTTTAGTACTAAAAATGTATGGGTTTTCGGGCTTTGTACGATTTTAGTACAAATGTATGGGGTCAATGGACTTAGAAAAATGTACCATTTACGCACAATAAAATTTTAGTAGTTTACTAATTCAAGATATCTTTTAGTAGTTTTTAGGTTATAAAGTCAAGAAGGTTCAAGATTCCACCGTCCCGAAACTACCTTACCGAAACCGATGACCACCACCCGTATAATTTAGAAATTATTAATTTAAACTTAGTTTTCTAAAACTTTTTTTAAATAACTTATCTTTTTAAAAATTCATGTCATATTAATATTTGACCCGTCAAATGTGTCGCCATGTGTCAAAGTCACTAAGAAGCCGACACGAAGAAAATAGTGAGTTTAATCGTTTTTCTCCCCCACAGCAAAAAAAAAAAGTATTATCCCATAACTCACGTTCATCCTCAGAAAAGTCATGGAATGGGAGGAGAGTGTGGATATAACATCGCTAACACTCAACAGAAGTGTCGTTTTACTTTCTGTCACGTTATTTCACGGACGTTATCAGCTACAACAATCTTTAATATCATAGAGCTGATTCCGTTGATCGAGCTTTAACTTATCACAGCTTGGTAGTGTAAAAACCTATAAGGTTTTGTACCAACTTTCTGCAACAACAAGCACCTTTAAGGATATTGACTAGACTTTGCCGATCACATCTTGGCTAGTCAAATCCGTAGGGACTTAATAACAGAAGCCTTAAGGTTGTACATCAACCTTCTGTTGATACTCAAGGTTTTGTGGTTGCCTAACCTTCCACTGCTGGGTTTATTATTTATGGAAAGTCCAAAAGTCCAAAAGGGTTAATTATTCGTTTCATGCAAAGAAGACAATCACACGAATTTATGTTGGCCTAAATGTAACAGTCGAGAGTTTGTGGAGGTTGGTAATGTCCTAAGAAATCTGTTCCAAGAAGGAAGGTGGGGACATGGGATGGATATGCCGCATAGCATATGTTTACTCTGGAAGTGACCGCTGGACAAGCTGGATCCAAACACACCGAAAATTTCTGGCACTACGAGCAACTGGTACTCGAAAGTTCATACCGTGTGGATGTGCACAAGAAGTCTCGTACTTGTAGAGCGGGAGTTGGGAACACCGTCGGAGTGGAAAGAGGTCCTCCCGAGCATAGGGGTGCGGTACAGAAGTCTCGACCTCCTGATATAGAAGGACGGTAGAGCAAGTTACGTAGGAGCCGTCGGAGCTGAAAATTCCACCCTAGGCATTGAATGTGCAGTGCAGTGAGTCACAACTATGGTAACCGTGCACGTCTGAACTATGTGAACAATTATTAATTCAAACTAAAAAAAAATTTTAATGGTATTAATTTTTGGCCCGTCAAAGGTGCCGCTAGAGGAGTCAAAGTCACGCTATGAAGCCGATGGAGATAGTGAGAGTGAAAGGGAAGTATTGTTATTCGCGGAAATCAATCTCCTCCATTGACTCCAAAGTCAGTCACTCATCGCTTATCTACTTAACTAAGAACAAGTCATTGAATAACAACAAGAAGCAAAAAGTGGGGACAGAGTTTGTGATTGGGGGGGGGGGGGGGGGGGGGGGGGGGGGGGGGGGGGGGGGGGGCAAAGGCAGGCAGGCAGTCTAGAAAAACAAAAAAAAAATATTAAGTTATATGTGATTACAAAATTAAGTTATTTTAAATTAATTTCTTTTATATGAATGAGAAATTAGATTAGCAAATATATTTTTATGAGTGAGAGAAATTAGATGAGAAACATGGAGGAGGAGGAGGAAAAAAGTTAATTTTTTAGTAAAATTATTAATAATTTTAAGTACATTTTTATAAACACTAAACTTGTACATTTCAATATTTAGTACGTTACTAAAAGTACTGTTTATTTTAGTACTAAACAAACTTGTACATTTCTAATCATTTTGGAACATACAAGTTTAATACTAAACATGTTTAGGAAGTAAGTACTGAAATAAATACTAAAAAATGTTTTAGAAAAAAAAAACCATTAAGAATCAATAGGACTTACTTAGAAAAATTTACTAAGAAAGAACAGTACTATACTAAATTTCTTGGGTTGTGTCGGACTTTAGTACCTAATCTTCGGGCTTTGTACGATTTCAGTACAAATGTATGGGGTTTGTACTAAAAAACGTCAATGAACTAAGAAAAATGTACCATTTATGAACAATAATATTTTAATAGTTTACTAATTCCAGATATCTTTAAGTAGTTTTTAGGTTATAAAGTTAAGGAAGCCTAGGTTCAAGGTTTAACCGTTAACCAAAACCCGATAACCAAAACCCGATGACCCCATAGTCACCACCCGTGTATTTTAGAAATTATTAATTTAAAATTTTTTGAAGAACTTATCCTTTTAAAATTACATGTCATATTAATTTTTGGCCCGTCAAAGTTGCGCCATGAGTCAAAGTCACTAAGAAACCGATGATAAATACGACGAAAATAGTGTGTTTAAGTCAGTCATCGCTGTCTAATCTTTATCATTTTCTATCACAGCAGTCATGGAATGGGGGAGAGTGTGGATATAACATCGTGTCGCGGGTGGATCCCATTTCCGGTTCCATTTAAAATGAATATCCTCCCTTGACGATAAGACTTCGGATTTTGAAAACACGTCGGAGTCGTCACTAACCTATTTTAAGTTCATGTTAGAAAAACTGTAGAGATTCGTTTAGGCTCGGGAATTAGAGATTACTTAATCGCATTCATCGTATTATTATTTTTTTATATCTTATTTTCATTTATTTGTTTTAGAATTTTATAGGTGGACGACCTATACTTTCTAAGCTATCATTTTATGATCCGTCACTAGAACGGTAAGACGTAACTCAGATCTAATTCATGTAGTTGAAATAAGGCGAGGACTCTATTTTCAACAAGTAAGAATAACAAAAAGTAGAGATATTAATCTAAATTATTCTGATCTTTTTTTAAATGTATATAATATGATGATGGTGGTAATATAACATAGGTGTTGTTATCTTGTTCTGAATTCCTTGTTGGTTACAAGTCTTATTCCAAAAACCATCAGGTTTCCAAATAGTTAATGTTCAGTTGGTTAGTATTTAATTGATATAATTCACGTTGCTTTTCATGTTTCACCATCTCCCTTCCGTTTACACTCATAAAATAATAATTTACCATCAATGAATCACTTAATCGGACGGTATGCGAGTTTATTGGACACCCCATATATATTAGAAATATTAATTTAAACTAAGAATTTTTTTAATCGTATTAATTTAAGGTGCCGCCAAAGGAGTCAAATTCACAGGCTATGAAGCCGATGGAGATAGTGAGAGTGAAAGGCAAACAATCTTCTCCATTGACTAAGTCAGTCAGTCATCGCTTGTCTACTTAACTTTGAAAAAGTCATTGAATATAACAAGAAGAAGAAGAAGCAAAGTGGGGACAGACAGTCTGTGATGGGGGAGGCAAAGGCAGGCAGTCTAGAAGAGAGAGGAAATGCTGGTGGCTAACTGAGATATAATTCAACAGAAATCCATTCTTATATTCACTTTCTTATGTTTGTTCATTTCTCTCGTAGGAGTGTAGTAATGAGGGGACCCTCCTCAACATGGGATCTGAAGAACCAACTAGTGTTGGACGCTGAGGTGACTAACCAACTTTAGTCCATAATGAGCATTTATATATTTAACCATCATTAATAAGCTTTTAATGGATTATCATTATTGAAAACAACAAACGCCAACTGTCCTAAAAGCTCGAACTGTTAGGTGAATGCGTGGTAGATTATATATTTCATTTTCAACAATGTGAGTCCTAAAATTAAAATGATTGATTGAATGAATCCACTTTTAGAAGCAGAACTGATTGGTAATCTTTAAGTATGGATATCGTGTTTATTAAGGATCGCAAAATGAGATTCAAAGGCATATGATTTAAGAATATACCTTCTTATTTTAGGTATCTCCTAAGGTACATCCGAGTATTAACTTGGAGATCCTCTCGTTCAATCTCCAACGGCACTAGCTTATCAAGTGTTGTTGTAATCTTGACGACTTTAGCACCCGGCATTGCCTCATTGTTGTAAGGTCAATATATGTTCATTATAAGTCATTTGTTTGACGTTCGATGAAAAAGTAATCCAGTCACGATCAAACACTCGAAATTCAAAACCAATGTTGTTCGTGGCCGCATATTTCCAAAGTGTTTTTACAATAACAAGGTGTTGTCTAGTCTAACCGTCCATCACTTGGATTGGTATAGGTCTATTCACTTTTAATTACTTCTAAGAGTAGTCGACGTGATGATCTAGAATGTGACGTCTGTTTATATGTAACCATCTATTATGTATATAAAATGATTGACGCATTTAGTACAAAACCTTCGAATCTGTACTATGCAACATAGTCACTCTAGTACATAACCTTCTGGTCTGTGCTGTGCAACTCTGTCACTCTAATAGAACCTTTTGGTCTGTGTTGTGCAACGAGTGGCCTTTGGCGTAGGACCTTCTGGTCTGTGCTATAGAAGGTCGATCTCATATCACCTTCTATAACCGCTACTATGTTACGTATCACCTTTTGTAATTTCTACTACATTATGTTTGAGTGGTTTATTGAAAAGGAGTTAAAAATCTTGAATTGGACTTTAACACAAATTCACCCCCTCTTAGTGTAACAATCCCGAAATTCATAGGAAACTTCCAGCTCAAATACCTCAATCTATCTTTCAACTATTTCGAGGGAGAAGTTCCTAATAAAGGAGTCTTCCTAAATGCCACAGGGATATTATTCAAGGGAAATTACAAATTCCGTGGTGGGATTTCAGCATTGAACTTACCACGTTGTCCTACTTCAAAACTAAAGTGTGGAAGAAACATAATGTTGTCAAAGATCTTCATTACGATCACTGGTGGGATTGTCGTCCTCTTCGTTCTGCTTTTTCACAATTTGGGTGGTTGGTTCTCAAATACCCTTTTCCACAAATTTTGTACGAGGATATACTCAGGGCGACCGGTGGGCTTAATGAAAATAACTTGATCGGTGCCGGTGGTTTTGGTTCCATGTATAAGGGCATTCTTGGAAATTCTGATAATGTGGTAGCCATAGGTTCTTGACCTCCGAACTCAAGCGGCTCCAAAATGTTTTATGAGAGAGTGTAAGATATTAAAGAAGATAAGACACCGAAATCTCGTTAAGATTTCTATAATATGCTCGACCATCGACTTCCAAGGTAATGATTTTAAGGATCTGGTGTATGAATACAAGAAAAATGGAATCCTGGAAGATTGGTTGCATCCTAAAGGTATATATGAAGGAGTGCGCCTGAAGTTTACGATGAAAAATATTTATGTTCATATTTTCATCATCTTTACCAGCTTTTATAAATAAAAAAATACTGATAAAAATTGGTTTCTCATATTAAGAATTATAAAAACTCGGGAAAAAATTTAGATTCGGTTTTAAAATTTACTAACCTTTTCCTTCAATTTTTAGATCTATATTTAGTTTAGTTTTAATAAAGCTTTAAAATGAACCAAAACAACAAAGGAAATCTTCAATAATAATATTTTTTAAAATTGTTTATTTGATTAGGAGTTTCGCTTATTGTAATTAAATAAATAGGCAATAAAAATTGTTGTACATGGAAGAAAAGTGTAGTAATCTTGACTTTGGCATCCGGTTGGGGTCGTTGTAAGAAGGTTAGTTAGTGTACGTTCATTAAAGTCATTTGTTTGATGTTAGTTGTAAAAGTAAGTCAGTCAGGGTCGAAACTGAAAATCGAATCATTCATGGCCCCAAAAAAAATCATAAGGAACTGGTCACATTTGTTCTTGCCCCATTGCCTCGGACGTAGTTTGATTTATTCTGTTTTTAGGTACGTATATGTGGTATACGATACTTTTATGTTAGCTTGATTTCCAGAGGTATGCCCCTCTGGCTTTTGTACAGACATTTTTTTATGAGTTATACATCATTAATTATATAAAAAATTGAACCACAGAAAATTTAAAGTGGGTAAATTAAATTATTTTAATTTTTTATATTAATTATTATACAAAAAAGTAAGAGGGTCATTGCCACCCCCGAGTCCCCCCGGTTCCGCCTCTGTTCATGGCCATATATTCTCGATGTGTTTTTACGACAGTTTCATCCTCGGCCCACTGAAGTAGTAGTAGCCCACAACCCAAACTCAAGGATATGATACCCTCCCCTGGCATAGCCCAATCCCTAAGGGTACGGCATTCAGTCTCAGCTTCCTTAGGATATTCAACATCGACAACAACGGGTTTGCTGGCGAAATCCCCCCTGAAATCGGGAACCTGCATCGGTTGACAGTGTTGACGATGGATAATAACTCATTTTCGGGCCAGCTCCCGGAGAACATCTCGGGCTGAACAAACCTACGGGAGATCTGGCTGGGAAACAGCAAGCTTGTTGGAGAAATACCTCGTGGATTATCTGTCTTGTCGAAGCTTCGAATCTTCATAGTCGACGAAAACCATTTCACCGGGAAGTTCCCTGATTTCTTCAGCAACATATCGTCTCTGGCAGCAGTTAGCGTAATGGGGAATGATTTCAGCGGCCCCATCCCAGCATCTCTTGGGCGATTGCGAAGGTTGCGATGGATTAGTCTCCCAAGAAACTACTTTTCCGGTTCGGTACCCGCCTCGATTTTCAACATAACCTCTCTGACGTTAATAGATTTCTCTGACAATAAACTCTTGGGAGGTCTCCCTCTGGATTGTGGACTCACTCTTCCCAATCTCCTGCACTTCCAGTTCAGTAGGAATCAGTTGACCGGACCTATTCCTCCTTCAATAGCGAACGCAACAAACTTACGGAGCCTACAGTTGATCCAGAACAATTTCACCAGATCGGTACCTGATCTCAAAAATCTCAATCAGTTGAGGTTGCTTCTAGTTGCAGATAATCAATTGGGAAGCGGCACGTCGGGGGACTTGATATTCATCGAGTCCCTCAATTCCACCAAGCTGTGGGTCCTGGAACTCAGTTCAAACAATTTCGGTGGTACGTTGCCTCGGTCTATTGGGAACACGTCTTCCAACTTGAACTTTTTGTCATTCTGGTTCAATCAGCTGACGGGGATCCTCCCTTCTAGCATCGGAAATCTTCACAACCTGGAAGCTCTATTCATCGGCTGGAACACATTGACGGGTATGCTCCCAAAGGAAATCGGTAACCTCCACAAGTTGAAGAACTTACAAGCACAGTACAACAAATTCATCGGGGAAATCCCATCTTCTCTAGGAAATTTGACTATGTTGACGATATTGTCGTTGGCGGGGAGCGGATTCAGTGGCAGTATTCCGGCAAGCCTCGGAAATTGCCAAAACTTGATCGGTTTTGGATATATCTGAAAACAACCTGAGTGGGACTATACCATCACAAGTCTTGGGTATTTCTTCCTTATCATATGCTCTGGATTTATCTCAGAACAAATTAACAGGCACCCTGCCAGATGCAGTCGGTGATCTGAAAAACTTAGCAATATTATATGTGCACGGGAACAGATTGTCTGGACAAGTCCCGGAAACTCTAGGTGGATGCACCAGCTTGGTGTACTTGGACATTGGGAATAATATGTTTGAAGGAAACATCACCCCGTTTCTATCTCCTCTGAAAGGACTTCAAGAACTAGACTTATCACAGAATAACTTCTCTGGCCGGGTACCGAAATTCTTAGGAGAATTCCAGCTCACAATCCTCAATCTATCTTTCAACCATTTCGAGGGAGAAGTTCCGAATAAAGGAGTTTTCCTAAATGCCACGAGGGTCTCGGTAATGGGAAATTACAAACTCTGTGGCGGGATTCCAGCATTGAACTTACCATTATGCCCTACTTTTAAACTGAATCGCGGAAGGAATAAAATGTTGTCTAAGATCCTTATCCTGATCGCCAGTGGGACTGCTTTCCTGTTCATTCTGCTTTTGGTGCTTGCATCTCATCGTTGCATGAACAGAAAAAGGAGGACAAACGTGAGGACACAGTTAGGGTTGGTTCCCAGAGGCCCATTTCCACAAATTTCGTACGAGGATATAATCAATGCGACCGATGGGCTCAATCAAAATAACTTGATCAGTGTCGGAGGTTTTGGTTTTGTGTATAAGGGGATCCTTGGAAATTCTGGTAATGTTGTAGCCATTAAGGTTCTCGACCTCCGAACTCAAGCAGCTTCAAAGAGTTTTGTGGCAGAGTGTGAAGTATTGAAGAAGATCAGACACCGAAATCTCGTTAAGATTTCTACTGTCTGCTCGACCATCGACTTTCGAGGTAATGATTTTAAGGCATTTGTGTATGAGTACATGGAAAACGGAAACCTAGAAGATTGGTTGCATCCTAAAGTTACACACGAGGGAGTGCGCCGAAACTTAAGTTTAAGGCACAGGCTTAGTATTGCCGTGGACATTGCATATGCTGTGGAGTATCTGCATCATGAGTGTGACATGCCGATGATTCACTGTGATTTGAAACCAAGCAATATTCTCCTAGATGCGGAGATGATGGCAAAAGTCGGTGATTTCGGACTCACGAGAATTCTCGCTGCCGATGATGTTGTTGTGCAAGTAAGCTCGACCGGAGCGAGAGGGACGGTCGGCTACTGTCCTCCAGGTGCGTAAATCTTAATGTAAATGTGGTTTTGGATATTTGCTAGCTCGTACTCAGTAATATAGGCCGTTTAACCCGAAATGTTGTAGAGTACGGAATGGGAAGGCAAGTGTCGAGGGAAGGTGATGTTTACAGTTTTGGAATTCTTCTGCTGGAGATGTTTACGGGAAAGAGGCCGACCGACGACATGTTCCAGGATGCTTGGAACATCCGAAGCCATTGCGAGGCCTGGTTGCTGGAAAGAGCGGGAGAAGTAGCAGACCCTCGTCTGTTTCTAAATGAGTTTGGAGTAGGATCAAGCACCCGCCCTCTGCGAAGGATTACAGAAGGTCTGGCGAAAGTGTTCGAAATCGGAGTCGCATGTTGTAGTGAGTCACCTGGAGAAAGGATGGACATCCGTGAGGCCGCAGCGAAACTACGATCCATCAAATCTGTGGTGGGCTGATGCTCCGAATCCCGAATGCCTGCCTGAAGGATTGTATCCCCAATCGCTTGCTTGTTTGCTGGTGGTAGCTGAAATAACTCAAATCCAAGTATTTGTCTCTTCTTGTTCCTGTTATGTATTTGCCACCCTGAATGAAGAAGCATGCTCTGTTTTTTTATCAATTCTCGTATTTGTTCATCAAATTGATTTCCATCATTCTTCTTTGCCCCCGGGGTTGAGTAGGTTTGATTTAGATATATCTTCCAAGATGTCCTACTTGGAAATGGAAGTGCGGAAGAAAAACCTTGTTGAAGACCGTCATCGTGGTCGCCAGCGGGATTGCTTTCCTGTTTGTACTGCTTTTGTTGATTGCATCGCATAGTTACATGGACAGAAAAAGAAGAAACGTGAAGTCGCAGTCTGGGTTGGTTACCATAAAAAGCCCTTTTCCACAAATTTCGTACGAGGATATACTCGGAGCGACCGGTGGGCTCAATCAAGATAACTTGTATAAGGGGTAATTCTGATAATGTTGTAGCCATAAAGGTTCTCGACCTCCGAAATCGCGCAAAGCTTCGAAAAGTTTTATGGCAAAGTATGAGGTATTAAGGAAAATAAGACACCGAAATCTCGTTAAGGTTTCTACTGTCTACTTCTGAACCATCGACTTCTGAGGTAATGATTTTAAGGCGGAGCACATGGAAACAACAGCTTGGGCATGAACAGGCAAGCAGTTAATAGGAGCAGAATGGGGAATGAACATTCACTGTCTATTGAAGTATCTTTCTTTTTTAAGTTTACTGCGGGATCATCCCACCACCAGGCCACTTCCCAAGCCAGGAGAAGAACTCGCCAGTGCCCTTGCAGTTGAACCAAGTGTCAGGGTGCTTGAACCTTAACTAATCCGTGGTGTACTCTCAGAGACTACTAGCAAGGCATAAACGAGCTCATTCCATGAATCGGGAATGCCTGGAAGGCTCCAATGATACTACACTCTTGCCGTCTTGAAGAGACTTTTCCCCTGTCCACATTCCTTCCATATACTGATGGATGACCATCCCTATGGTTAGCTTCGCCACATTGAGGAGCTTAGCAGGAAAATGCATGTCCTTACAATGACCACCTCCTCCACTATCTTCATCATCTTCAGAGGATAGTTGTTGACGAATCCTCCACTAGTTATTGGCTCTCTTTCGCCTTTGCATGTCCCACCTGAGTCCCAATCTCCACCTCTGTACAACAATAAATATCAATACATTATGAGTGGAAAGGCCTACCTACCAAATAGGTCTCCAGTCCAGTAAACCAGATATGGCTAATTGATGGATAAAGTTGACAGCAAACACAAGTGCCAAATTTGCATTCCCCAGTTCACTTTTCACGCCGCACGGTCTCAGGGAAATCCATTGTGAAACAACTACCCAAAAGGCTCTTTCCGTGACTTCTCAATAATCATCCATTATGTGTTTGGAGAAAAGAGATTAAGGGGTGTACGCTTAGGGTGGACAGTAAAAAAAAAAAAACAAAATTTTAAGGTTTTTCATCAAAGGGAAAGCACCTGAAATGAGCAGATGAATATCCGCGATCGAAAACCTGCATTTGGGGATCTAGATGTTTTTATCTATCCAGTTAGCCCAAGTTCGTAGGGCCGTTTTGTAAGCCTCAACAGCATCAAAACTAGGATAAACATAGTCACCCTCTTTCTAATAGTTCTTCCCACCATTAGAATTGTTGTCTGTCCCGAAAAGAAAATAGAAATAGCGGAGAAGATGGCGTTCAAATGCAAATAAGCCTACGCACTTATGCTCATAACTGTACGCGCGCCCTCCGGCCTAGCACGCGCGAGGCGGTACGGACGACACGAGGATCCGGGCCCGCTCCTCGAAGGCCCCACCGGTCGGCGTCACGACTCGAACGTCGGATTGGGCCCAATCGGGTTGGGCCTTCCCCGAGTTCCTACATGGGTATGCGGGGCATTTCGCAATTCGTCCCCAAGTTCTTTGAGAGCAACGAGCGAAAGGCTGCGTTAAGGCCTCGCGTAGGAGTTTTAGGGAAAACCCAGGGAGCGGCTCGTGTCGCCGTTACCCATCCATGATGGCTCCGTAGAAAAGATGTTGTTGCTTAACCTAGGTAAGCTATTACGGAGTCGCCACCGACTTATTTTGAAGCTGTTTAAGTCGGAAAAATAGTTGGTTCGGGGATTCCTATTTATTAACTCTTACATTCTGACATGCAAAAAGGTGGCATTTGCTCCAAAAGTTTGCTTTTGATTTACGGATGTTGGACCCGATCCGGGCATGACTCCGGACTCATGTCAATGTTTTACGGGCGTTGAACCCGATTCGGACTTTTGGGCCCGAACTCATGTTTATTTGTTTCACAAACAGCATGCGACGATAAACCTACGGGCCTAAGGCATGCGGACAATCACAAACAATTATTTAGATTAAAGAGAGCAGGGAAGGGTGGTGACTGCGGACCTATACACTTGGGCCCACAGCCCGTTACATGTGTAGATAAATAAAATCGGGAGGCCCGCACCTCCCTCATGTACCTGAAGCCCGCCGGGATGGCATGTCATCGGTCGGGCTCGTCAGTTGGGGCCGCTTGCGAGACGTGCTTCCTCCCGCTCTTCTAGTCTTCGAAATTCGTTTTGTCGAACTCCCGTGAAGCTCGGTTGATTTTCATGCAAATCAAACCAGAATGCGGTGGTTAGAAAATTCTAATTGAATATTTGAAACAATTAAAATTAACTATTGTAAGTCGAAGTGAGACTTACCGGGCGTTGTGTGGCCTGTTGATGTCGCTTCTGTGATGTCGAAAGATAACTAGGCGTTGTGTGGCCCGTTGATATTGATCTTCAGGGATGTTGAAAATGGATGTCTGGGGCGTTGTGTAGCCCGTTGATGTTGATCTTCCGTGATGTCGGAAGATAATGGGACGTTGTGTGGCCCGTTGATATTGATCTTCGATGATGTCGAAAATGGATGTCCCTTGGTAATGAATTCCTCGTTGTTTTACATGCAAAACAAAGGAAAGGAGAGAGATATGCAAAGCCATTAGTAACGGTTAAATTGACGTAAATTTAACCGAACCGAAACAGTAAGGCATGACTTACCGTTTGATGATGAGGGATCGAGGCAACTGTGATCTTTCGAGAAAAACCTCAAATAAATGGCTAGAGAGGTTCCATGTCCGGTACGTTGATTCATACATGTTATGAATCCTGCGAGAGTGAAAGCATATCGAAAGTAGAATGTTCGAAATATATGACCAAAGAGACAAACGTAGGTAGTTATGCCATCGAAAGAAAAGTTTGACCAATCTTCGGACGTTTACTTGAATTGTGACAAATGGACGATACTTAAAAAATTCATAACTTATCGTAAACTTCTCCAAAATTTGTGAAATATAGTTAGAAAACTTAAATATAATCCATGATGTCAAAATTTAGAAAATAATGACATGTGATGTGTTTCCAGTAAGACAAAGAGTGGGGTTGTTCAAACTGGACAAGTTCTAGTCGGACAGCTTACAGGGGTGAGATTGACCCCCGTTGACCGCGTGCTGAACTTGTTCAAAATAAGAAATGTAAAACTTGAAAGTTGTAAAAGCTTGAATGTTTTAACTTTAGGTTCTAATTTTAGTCCACTCGGAGTTCATATGAGAGAGTTATGTCTTCTGGTGCACAGACTACTCATTCTGCCGCTGGAAGGCAAGAGGCAAGGGAGGGCTTTATCTTCCCTGAATTATTAGACCAACTAGATGGAACTGAATGTAAAACCTCAAAAGAGGAAAGTTGTAGAAAACTGAAATATGGTTCTGGAAACACTAATTTTATAAACTTCCAATTCGTGGTTTAAAAAATACATATTTTTCTTTGCAGCAGTACTTGTCTGCTGCAGAGTGCAATGACATCTTGTGTCCACTGCATTCCCCTAACTATTTGACCAGACTTTGTTGCTCGAATAAAAATTATCAAAACATGAAAGATTTAGGCCATTAAATTTTAGGTGAAATGGAGCTTTTGTGTTAAAGTTATGTCCTAGAAACAGAAGCAGCAGTACAGCTCCTGAACAGAAACATGTTATTCTGCAAAGTCAACAAAACCTTAACCGAAATGGCCTCAAATGGAAAAGTTTAAAACATGAAGGTTGTAGATAAGTTGAAGATGGAATGATTCTAAGTTATTTCAGGTAATTCCAAGCTACATAAACAAAGTTAGGTTCAATGGAATGCAGCTGGCTGCTTCGCGGATGCACGAAACAGAGCAGCTTCGATCTTCAACATTCAACGATCAAAAACTTCATGTAAATGCATTCTTTTGGAAAGGTTGTCAACAGAAGAATTGTTCCTTGTTAAAAAAGGAAGCTAAAGAATTAAAAATCAATTCATCCCGTGCAATGAGCAGTAAATTATGAATAAAAACATCAAGCAATGACAGCAGCGAAGTTCCAGCACACGTATATCCAAAGAATTAGTCATAACTCAAGCTATACATGCTCGATTTAGATGCATAAGCTATCACGTGACTAGAAGAGAGAAAGGAAGATAATGGACCTGACTAAGCTCAATTCCATCACTGGACGGAAGAGCAGCGCCCCCAAGAACGGACTGCCGACACTTGGGGAAGGTTTTTCTATTTGAAAGTTTCCTCCTCCTTCTTGGTGAGTCTTCTTTCTCCCTTTAGAAGTGGAACATCATGAGAGGTGAGTGGAGAATATTTTTTCTCATCATGGAGGTTAGTGGAGAAAAATAGAGCATCATGAAGCATCATGTGAAGTTAGTGGAGAATGCTTTCTTATCATGGTGGTAGGAGGGTCCCTATGAACATCATCCTCCCCCAATTTGGGGTGTCGACAGTTTGCCCCTCCTTGCGGGAGAATCTGAGAAGATTTTCTCGCAAGGACGTCATAGATACCCCAAATTGTTAACTTGAAGTGTTCTTGATAGATCTGTACCTTGGGATCTCATCAAGAAAATGTTAGTAACAAATGCATTCCCGTAATGTACGGGGATAATCAAACATGTATGATTACGAAGTTCATGCATGTCATATTTTACTTTGGTGAAGCTTATTAAGATTGCTTCTGAGCAAGATCAAAGAAGGGCTTCTAACTTCTCTCATGTCTTGCTCTCAATTCTGAAAGCTATCTCAGTTGGATTTTAGAATTCCCTTAACTTGGATGCTCATGTACCAGTCGAAAGAGTCTTTATCTAGGTTGAAATGTAGTTTTGGATGGAGAATCTGAATTTGTCATTTTAAAGGAACGAGTCTAAGGACCTCATCGGAAGCTGTTGTACCACAAAGGTTCCACCATCCAAGCGAATTCTCCATCTACCAGACAACAGGCCCATTGAGACGCGCCGTTGGGGATTGATGGCCGATCCAGTAGAGTGTTGGAAGTCTGTTTTGGGAGTGTCTTTTCGTTTTGTCCAGGAGATAGCACCTTCGCTTTTGCGGCCGTTCATGTCGGCCCTGGTGCTTTGATTTGCTCTTTTGATTTTATCTTGTGCTTTGATTTTGACGACCTTGGTCTTTGCGCTAATTTTGCTCTTTCTTTGCTTTCATGCAGGGATTTGCCCCATTTTATTTCTTTTTCTTTGCTTTGTTGGAGACGCCTTGGATTCCTTGGGGATTTATATTTCTTGATGGTTTATGAGGATTTCCCCGTGTTTCGATTGTTGTCCAGGGAGCAGCAGTGGCTAAGGGCAACGACACTGCCCGTGCTGCGCTGCTCGAGTTCAGGGGCCGGATACCCTACGACCCCGACGATGTATTCACCTCATGGAATGACACCGTCCACTTCTGTCATTGGCCTGGCATAACTTGCAGCAGGAGACGTCCCCGTGTTACCGAATTGGTGCTCCCGGACTCCAGGCTTGGTGGCTCTTTGTCACCCTACATTGGGAATCTCAGCTTCCTCAGGATATTAAACCTCAACAACAACGGTTTTGTCGGCGAAATCCCCCCTGAATTTGGGAACTTGCGTCGGTTGACGGAGTTGCTCGGGTCAGCTCCCGGAGAACATCTCGGGCTGCACAACCCTATGAGTGATCTGGCTAGGAAACAGCAACCTTGTTGGAGAAATACCTCGTGGATTATCCGCTCTGTCGGAGCTTCGAGACTTCCTAGTCCACAAAAACCATTTCACAGGGAAGTTCCCTGCTTTCTTCAGCAACTTCTCCTCTCTGGAGTTCATTGGTGGAATGCAAAATAGTTTCAGCGGCCCATCCCAGCATCTCTTGGGCAATTGCGAAGGTTGCAATGGATTAGTCTCGGACAAAACTACTTTTCCGGTACGATACCCGTCTCGATTTTCAACATAACCACTCTGATGGTAATAGCGTTCTCGATTAATAAACTCCAGGGAGGTCTCCCTCTGGATCTTGGAATCACTCTTCCCAATCTCCAGTTCTTCAGCTTTGCTGGTAATCAGTTGACCGTACCTATTCCTCCTTCAATAGCAAACGCGACAAACTTACAGAGCCTACAGTTGTCCCAGAACAAATTCAGCGGATCGGTGCCTGACCTCAAAAATCTCAATCAGTTGGGGTGGCTTGGTATTGGAGTTAACCAGTTGGGAAACGGCACGTTGGGGGACTTGAAATTCAGTCTTAACAATTTCGGAGGTACGTTGCCTCGGTCTACTGGGAACTTATCTTCCAATTTGTACCTTTTGACATTCTGGTCCAATCAGCTGACGGGAACCCTCCCTTCTAGCATCGGGAATCTAAACAACCTGGAATATCTAGATATCGCCGGGAACCCATTGACGGGTATGCTCCCAATAGAAATTGGTAACCTCCACAAGTTGAAGATCCTACGAGCACACGACAGCAATTACTCCGGGGAAATCCCATCTTCTCTTGGAAATTTGACTATGTTGACGATACTGACATTGTTTAGGAACAGATTCAGTGGGAGCATTCCGGCAAGCCTCGGAAATTGTCAAAACTTGATCAGTTTGGATCTATCTAGAAACAACCTGAGTGGAACTATACCATCACAAGTCTTAGGTATTTCTTCCTTATCATACTTTCTCGATTTATCTCAAAACAAATTAACAGGCACCCTAGCAGATGAAGTCGGTCACCTGAAGAACCTAGCAATATTATTCGTGTACGGGAACAGTCTTTCTGGCCAAGTCCCGAGCACTCTCGGCGGATGCACAAGCTTGGTGTCATTGGACATTGGGAATAATATGTTTGAAGGCAATATCTCCACGTTTCTATCTCCTCTTAAAGGACTTCAACATCTAGACTTGTCGCAGAATAACTTCTCCGGCTGGATCCCGAAATTCTTAGGAGATTTCCAGCTCGCATACCTCAACCTATCTTTCAACCATTTCGAGGGAGAAGTTTAGGAGTCTTCCTAAATGCTACAGGGGTCTCGATCATGGAAAATTACAATCTCTGTGGTGGACTTCCAACATTGAACTTAACAAGCTGTCCTACTTCTAAGCTGAAGCGTGGAAGAAAAAAACTGTGGTTGAAGATCCTTGTAACTGTCGCCAGTGGGATTGTTGTCCTGTTTGTTCTGCTTTTGTTGCTTGCCTGGCATCATTGCATGAACAGAAAAAGAAGAAGGAACTTGAACTCACAGTTCAGGTTTGTTCCCAAATACCCTTTTCCACAAATTTCATACGAAGATATAATCAGGGCGACCGATGGGCTTAATCAAAATAGCTTGACCGGCGTCGGTGGTTTTGGTTCCGTGTATAAGGGCCCATGGAAATTCTGATAATGTGGTAGCCATTAAGGTTCTCGGCCTCCGAATTCGAGCAACTTTAAAAAGTTTTTTGGCAGAGTGTAAGGTATTAAAGTAGATAAGACACCGAAATCTCGATAAGATTTATACTGTCTGCTCGACCATTGACTTCCAAGGTAATTATTTTAAGACGCTGGTGTATGAGCACATGAAAAATGGAAGCCTGGAAGATTGGCAGCATTCTAAAGGTATATCTGAAGGAGTGCGCCTGAAGTTAAGTTTAAGGCAGATGCTTAGTATTGCCGTGGACATTGCTTGTATTGTGGAGTATCTGCATCATGAGTGTGACATAACGGTTATTCACTGTGATTTGAAGCCGAGCAATGTCCTTCTGGATGTAGAGATGGCAGCGCACATCGGTGATTTCGGCCTCACGAGAATTCTCTCTGCCGATGATGTTATTGTGCAAGTAAGCTCGATGGGAGTGAGAGGGACAGTCGGCTACAGCCCTCCAGGTGCGTGAATTTTTACGTAAATGTGGTTTTGGATGTTTGTTAGCTCGTACTCAGTAATATAGGTCGTTTAACATGAAATATTGTAGAGTACGGAATGGGAAGTCAAGTGTCGAGGGAAGGCGATGTTTACAGTTTTGGAATTCTTCTGCTGGAGATGTTTATGGCAAAGAGGCCGACCGACGACGTTCTAGGATGCATGGAAGATCCGAAGCCACTGTAAGGGCGCGTTGCCAGAAAGAAAGGGAGAAATAGCTGACCCTTGTCTTTTTTAAAATGAGTTTGGAGAAGGATCGAGCGCCCGTGCTCCGCGGAGGATTCAAGAATGTCTAGAGAAAGTGTTCGAAATTGGACTCGCGTGTTGTAGCGAGTCGCCCGGAGAAAGGATGGACATCCGTGTGGCTGCAGCAAAACTACGATCCATCAAATCTCTGTTGCGTTAAAGCGCTGAATCCCAAATGCCGCCCATATGTGGCCGTTGAGATTCAAACTCGAGATATCGAAACTGAATCCATCGTATCCCAGACCGCTTGTATGTTTGCTGGTGGTATCCACCTGAATAAAAGAAGTGTGATGCTCTGTTTATATCAAGTCTTGTGTTTGGAATGTGATTTCTTTTGTTATACATATATGTACTCAGTGTGAGATTACTAAAATAAAAGTTTTTATTGAATTAATCAACTTATACATTCGGTAAAACCAATCTGAGGAATGATTTGGGTTAGGCTTAACCAAATGTCCAAGCCCAATAATAAATGCATTCGGCTCGGTCCGATTCGAGCCGGCAGGTCGGGCGGGCTTTTCGAGCCCGTTCTTCGTGCTTACGGGGCATGCATCATCCTCGATTATGGGATAACACCACCATCGAATTCAAATGCATCGACAACAAAAATAATGAATTTGATGATGCTTTTTTATGATAAAAAGTGACAAAAAGAGGAAGACTGATGGGACAAAACTGAGTAAAAAAATGAGCTCAATGGTCATAAAATCGATCATGTATATTCGTTGTATAAACAAAATTTGGTGAAAACTAGGACTACTGTTATAAGCACTTCGATGAAGCATCCGAACATCTCGTGCTCGTGATCGGATTAGAGTACACGTCATATCAGACATCAGACATCATATTTTAATCTTTAGTTAGATTACTAATAAGCACAAACTCATCATATCAGGCATCACAAATTTCAATAACCGATTAATAAAAATCATCATGAATATTATCCGCAAGTATTTATACTTACATTTACCTTACAGATATAACATCGATCTCACAAGACTAATCACTTTGGCAACCAATCACAAAGTATCATTACGTGAAGTCTCCCTAATCTCGGATTCTCAAGATAAAATATTGAAGAAGGATATGATAAAAATTTATCTATAGCTGACCTCCATAAAGCACTAACAATGAACCAAATGCAAGAATCAATACACATTTGGGCAGAAACGCCTATATATCATTATATCCAAGTATCCAAACATACCATCAACAAGATCAAAAAAATCTCACATGTCACTCTAAGCGAGCCACATTGGCGAGCAAGCGGTCAAAGCACAAATATGAGATTTCTAACTTACCGAGAACACATGCAAATGAGAGAAAACTTTAATTGCCATTTTGGCTGAGCCACGTTGATAGCTGAGCCATCATAACACAAATCTAAAGTAACTCACCCAGATGCTCGGGCTCAAAGCACGTCTCCTGTCACACGCTGACAGTCAAACGCTTACAACACTACATTTTATAATTTGTTTTCTCTTTCAATATTGTGATTCAAATACTTTCGGCATATTAAAACGCTTTAGAGAACTATATTTTAAGATATTAGAAACCAACATATGTCATGCGTGTTACATCAAATGTATGAACAAGGTTGGCTCATACAAATGATCACTTCATCAGCCACACTAAGCCTACTTGACTTGGTAACACTTGTTGAAAATGTATTTTCTCCTAAGAATAATATTGTAAGTTGACCATCAATATTATCGATAAAAAAATCACAAAGGCTGATAGATTGATTTTTTCTAAAATGAGTGCACCAAATAATATGAGATTAAATCACAATATTAAAAATAAAAAATACATGATAATTTCTCTTAATATATTGTGTTGGGTTACATATCAAATTAGTATTAATATTAGTCGACGCGATGATCTGTTCTCACTTTAATGACTGTTCACTTTTATCGACACGACGTGTTGGGTTACATATTAAGGTGTTAATATTGTGTTGGATTGGTATATGTCTGTTCACTTTTAATGACTTCTAAGATTAGTCGACGTGATGATCTGGAATGTGGCGTCGGTTTATATACAACCATCTATTATGTATATAAGATCAGAAAACCTTAATTACCGAAGATTTTAAAAGTCTTATTTTAAAATAATCATATTCCCAAAAATTCGTTCAGTCGCGAAACCAAATCAAGGAATTAATTGTGTTGCACAAAATATCATTTACCTTCAATCAAATTGAGGTTACTTGGACACCACATGTAAAAATAAATAAATTTCGTAATGAAACTTATGATACAAAACATTTGAAAAACAAGGATATGTGACCTGCGTTGTCCTACCTCGATAAAAACCATGATTATTTTCTTTATGCACTATTCTTTTCTACTTGTTGCGACGAATGGTGAATTCTGCAAACAACATAAAAAAATTGGTGTTTGTTTGTAAGAGTAAGGGCAGGTGGAAGAGACCACCTATAACATGTGATAGACCGTTGATAACCGGCTTACATTAACACGGGCCTAAGACTTATATGAACGTTAATGGGATATATTCTTGTCTGTAATCTCAGGACTCCCAAGTCATCGACCATTAAGGTTCTCGATCCCCGAAATCACGAAGCTTCGAAAAGTTTTATGGAAAAAGCTTGGGCATGAAGTTTTAGACGTACAAGGAAACACAAAAATGATAGGAGCTTCCTGAAATGATTTGACAGAAAACAAAGATGAAGTGGATGAAATTAAAGAATGCCATTCTTTAAGATCAACAAGCAGTTAATCAGAGATATTTGTTAGACTTTAGGAATAGACATGCATGCATGCTTGTAAAATTATTGAGAATATGTAATTTGCCAAAAATTATCGAAATTATACCAAAAATAAGTATATGAATGTGTGTAGAACTTGTATGTTGTATTTAATATTATAAAATTACTTTAGAAATTAATAATTACGCAACATCGCGTTTCTAATTGGACATGGAAAAAGCAAGGAAAGAAAACGATGACGACGTGGATGCAATTCTTTAAGATGAACAAGCAGGGAGAGTGATAAGAACTTAGCTTTGACAAGATGACGTGGGTCAACAAGCAGGCAGTAGCAGTTAATAATGTCTTCCTTTTTTTAATTTAATTAAATGGAACCCACACGCAAACCAACATCGAAATTATTAACAAAATAATTAAAATGATAGAGAATTCAGGAGTCCGTACATAAGAGAGATGTTTTTAATTAATTTGGAGACCAAAAATTAATAAAAGTTTGATAATTTATTTCTTTCAGATTTGATCCCATGTTGTGTGTTGATTTTCTAGTCTATAATAAAAGAATTAATTGGTAACTACAACATTTATTTCTTTCAGATTTGATACCCAATCTATATAAATTAGCAATGGCTTCTGCTCAATATTTTTATTATAATAAACACATATTCCTTTCCAATGGCTGCTTCCACCCCTGCTGCGAAAACAATTCTCATCCTTGTTCTAGTAGTGATGTCTGCGGCTATGAAAGCGGATGGATTTCTGACGCCGGCGCAGTCGAGGCAGTGTCGCCTCATTTGTCACCTCCAACACATCTTATCAGGATATAACGAGGTCCTCGTGGCATATTGCATCTATGACAAGTGCCTCCAGTCTCCGATCTCCGAACCTTCCGATGACCCTCTTGAAATGCCTGGCATTAAATGTGATATCAATTGCGTCGAGTCTAATTGCCTGTCTCTGTCGGGTAAAGATAAGATAATATACCTTTTTCTTCATATGAACAGAGGGTGTTAATCGTGATTGCTAACTCTTTGTGCTTTTTAAAACATACAGATGTCAAGGGGATTAAAGCATGCATCTGGTCATGCATCAACAAATGTGGTTAGAACGTTGTATTTTGCATCTTATTCCAAATAAATAAAGAATGCTTGCAATTTCCAATCTTCCCAAAATAACAATGCGTTTTATTTCTTTTAATTACTTACAAAAATTAACATTTTAAAAGAATGAAAAATTCATTTGTTTCTTGGCTGTGTCCAAAATAATTTAAGTAAGAAATCAGATATCCAAAAACATAGTAAATAAAAGGGAAAAAAACTAAAATATTAACTAAAACAAGACAGTAAAAATAAAAAACATTAATGGTACTTCTTCAATATATTTAGCATATGAAGATTAACTAAAAGTGTCACGGTCAATCCCTAAAGACTACTAACCTTCTCCTATTAACTCCTAAACTAAACATGGCCGCCATTCACAGCCTTGGTTGGATCATTTCTGCTCATCTCTCTCGTATGTCCAACTCGGTTGCTTAACAAACTCCACTCTTTCATTTGGAATCGAATCATCCCATCGTCAAACCCCATTTATTTCTGGCACCTTTATCAGCATCCGACTCATCTATACGTTTTAAATATTGGTTCGGAAACACATATGATACGTAGAACAAGTCGATTTCTGAGTGTAAAACGGGGAATGTGTGTAACAACTTTCAAGTAACAACTTTTATGATCATTATTTTCATGCACCAGCAAATATGTGTGTAGAACGTTGTATTTTGCAAATATTCTCCTCAAATAAATAATAATATGCAGAAACTTTTCTTATTCCAAATAAGAAAAAATAAAAATAAGTTTTATTTTTTTTAATTACTTAGAAAAAATAATAATTTAAAAGAAAGATGATGAAAAGATTCATTTGTGTCCAAAAGAATTTAGGTAAGAAATCAGATATCAAAAAATGTAATAAAAGGAAAAAAAAAGTAAAATATTAACTCATACTAGACAGTAAAAATGAAAATATTAATGGCAGCCCATTCACAGCCTTGGCTGGATCCCATCTCTCCCGTACGGTTGCTTAACAACTCCATTCATTCAGTTGGAAATAATCGAATCATCCCATCGTCACCACCCATTTATTTCTGGCACATTTATCAGCATCCGACTCATACAAATGTTGGTTCGGAAACCCATATAATACGTCGAACAAGTGGGTTTCTTAGTATAAAAAGGGGAATGTGTGTTGCTTCCATCATCCTAACATCCTTCTACTTCAGCATTTTTCCCATTGACGATGGATTCAGCCAAAGTTTCATTTGTGATGTGCATGTTCATTGTTTGCTCAATGCTCGTAAACGGGGTTGGTGGAAAGAGCAATGTATGGGAAACCCAGGCTCCCCTTTCTTATTGCTGTTAGTAGCGTTATATTTGTTTTGTTAGGTGCAGTAGTGATGTTTCTTGATGTAGAGCCTCGCGTTTTGATTCCTGGAAGGTCCATGTAATCTATTTGGGCGGCAGGCAACGTACGGATGGTACCGAGATGGAATTGCATCGCAAACTACTCACGTCAGTTTTAGGAAGGTAATTACACATGATCGTTTTTTGCTTGGGTTTTGATTCAGACTGGATTGAGACTTGGAAATCACCGGAAAAATGTTAATTATCATGTTTGAAGCAACGAGAAGGCGGATGAGGCGATTGTGTATAGCTACAAATGGGGTTCTCAGGATTTGCAGCCAAGATTACCGAAGCACAAGCGCAAAGGCTTTCGGGTAATTCCTTATTTTTACCTGCTTCAGTCCAAGAATTTTTTTTTTTGGGGGGGGGGGGAGCAAGCCCGAGCAACACTACATGTTATGAGGTGTCTGCTTTCATCATTTTAGAATTACCCGAGGTCATCAAAGTCCTGCCGAACACAATGCATAGGATGCAGACGACGCGGAGCTGAGATTTTCTCGGCGTACCCGATCTTCATGCCCCTTCAAGCAGCCTAAATCAGAGCAACCTCGGAGATGGAGTTATCGTTGGCATTCTCGACACGGGTATATGGCCAGAGTCGAGATCGTTCAATGACGAAGTGCTAGGACCAGTCCCAACAAGGTCGAGAGGTTCTTGCGATTGGGGCAGCGAATCTGGCTCTTCAAATCTCTGCGATAAGAAAATTATCGGATCCCGTTGGTACATCAACGGACTCCTTGCAGAGTTCAGCCCACCTTCAAACACATCCGAGTTCCTTTCCCCTAGAGACGCTGTAGGACACGGGACACATACTGCGAGCACAGCAGCAGGTTCGGTGGTGAGCAATGTGACCTTTGAAGGAGTCGGCACAGGAAATGCACGTGGAGGTGCCACACTAGCTAGACTAGCCATCTACAAGGTCTGCTGAAAAATGTTCGATGGTGGAGTATGCACAACCGTTGACGTCCTGAAGGCCTTTGACGATGCGATCCACGACGGAGTCCATGTCTTATCATTATCACTTGGGCCAGGGCAAGATATAATTGAAACTGAGGAATTAGACGGAATTGCAGTCGGTTCCTTGCATGCCGTCATGGAGGGAATAACTGTTGTCTGCGCCGCAGGGAACTCCGGACCGTCCCCTCAGTCCGTTACGAACACGGCCCCCTGGATCATCACGGTTGCCGCAGGTACTATGGACAGAGCTTTCCAGGCACCCATTACTCTCGGAAACAATGAAACTGTTTGGGTAAGTCAGATAGCTTTGTTTGAATATTCCTTTTATGAATTGTGTAAAGCTGACACAATTCAATCGTTTGAAGGGACAAGCCATTTACACTGGAAAGCCGATCGGCTTTGAGAGCTTGACCTTCATGCCAGACATCTTGGCATATGAAAATGACTCCACCTCTGATCGGTAAATAAGCAAAAGTTCATCCATCCATTTTGTATCTGAAATTCTTTTAGTTCCTTCTCATATCCGCAATTCCATTTTCTTTCAGAGGTTGCGATGCGGAGGAGTTCCGCTGGGTCGCTGGAAAAGTGGTATTCTCCTCCATAAATCCCCACCCCTGCAATCTAATTTCTGCCATTTTAGTTGGAAAGAAGGTCAAGTCCTGTCACGGTCTCGGCGTCATAGTTGCCAAGGATCCTGAAGATAACGTGAACAGTTTTTTCCATGACTTCCCCTTAATCCATGTGGACTATGAGATCGGCACCCGCATCCTACACTACATACGATCCGAAAAGCCCCGACCGTGAGGCTTAGCCAAAGCAGGACGCTCATCGGCAAATCCATCACTCCCGGGGTAGCTTTTTTCTCTTCTAGGGGGCTGAACTATGTTGCCCCAGCAATCCTTAAGGTGAGACCTGCCCTCATTCAATCGAACACGCATTCCAGAACAGTCATTTCATTTTTTTGTTTGAGTCAATCTTACTGCTGTGCAGCCGGACATTACAGCTCCAGGAGTGAACATTTTAGCTGCAGTTCCTTCTATTTACGACAAAGCTGACAACGGGCATGCTATATTATTGGGGACATCAATGTCCACTCCGCATGTAGCAGGGATCGTCGTTATCCTCAAGTCCCTGCATCCAGATTGGTCCCCGGGGGCCAATGTCCATGTTGCGGCAGCCATGGTGTACAGACCATTGCCCTATCCTCTAAAAGCATCTCTGCAGAAGCGCGCTGATCCATTTGACATGGGCGGGGGGATCGTCAACCCCAGGGCCGCCGCAGAACCCGGCCTGATCTACGACATGAGCTTGACCGATTATACTCAATATTTATGTGCAATGGGCGACGAAAACTCTTCCTTGTCCCGGTTCATACACGAGGCCCAATGCCCGAGGACAAAGCCAACGATCCTGGACATAAACCTTCCGTCGATCACAATCCCAGAACTGGAGAATGTCATGACAGTGAGGAGGACGGTCACGAATGTCGGACATCCAAAATCGGTGTACCAGGTCGAGGTCGAGCCGCCCCTGGGTACAGCGGTTAAGGTAAGGCCTGGTGTCCTTGTTTTTGGACCGGGGATCCGCAAGCTGAGCTTCAAGGTAGAGGTGACGGCTACGGCCACGGAGAAGACGGACGCAGGGTACTACTTTGGGAGCATGACGTGGAGAGATGGACTTCATTCGGTCAGGATTCCTATTGCCGTGAGGATAGTGACAAGATGGCTGTTTTCGACGTCGCCCTGAAGCATATATTCTCACAATAACGTTTATACAAGCGATGGAGACCAGATAGATTAAGCAATATGGGCTTTGAGTATGTTCATAGGCTGATGCCAGTTTAATGGATTCAGTCAACGGATTTATAATTACATAAAAATAATACTTAATCGAACGAATATGCGAGTTTATTGAACCGGTTTAGGCTTGATAACATTATTTGTGATTAATTCCTGCTTCGGATTCATTAGGATGATGCTCTCCATTTCATAACGGAGAATCTCTATTTTAAGGACATAACTAGTCCTCTTTTTTTAATCCAACGTTTGTTTATTAATTTTAATATTATAAAATTACTTTACTACCCTTAATATATTAAGAATTTAATAATTACGCAACATCGCGTTTCTAATTCGGATTAGGAAAAAGCAAGGAAAGAAAACGAAGATGACGTGGATGCAATTCTTTAAAGATGAACAAGCAGGCAGTTGTTAATAAGAGATGTATGTTAGAGAGAGAGAGAGAGAGAGAGAGACTAGTTTCTTATGCTCTGTTTAGCCAATTCTTAGTTTCTGCCATGAGTCAGGAAAGAATTTCTATTTATGAATCATCATCAAAATTCATAAATAGAAATTCATTAAATAATCGGGAATATAATGACGTGGGACTTAGCTTTGACAAGATGACGTGGATCAACAAGCAGTTAATAATGCCGGCTGACTGAATGGGGAATGGATGTAGGAACAACATTCATGTCTTCCTTTTTTCAGTTTAATTAGATGGAAACCACACACAAACCAACATCACAATTATTAAAATGATAGAATTCAGGAATCCGTACATGCGTAGAGAAATGTTTTTAATTAATTTGGAGACCAAAAATTAATAAAAGTTTGATAATTTATTTCTTTCAGATTTGATCCCATGTTGTGTGTTGATTTTCTAGTCTATAAAAGAATTAATGGTAACTACAACATTTATTTCTTTCAGATTTGATACCCAATGAATGCATTCCAATCCATATAAATTAGCAATAATAGCTTTTGCTCAATTTTATTATAATAAACACATATTCCTTTCCAATGGCTTCCACCAAATCTATCCCTGCTGCGAAAACAATTCTCATCCTTGTTCTAGTTGTGATGTCTGCGGCTATGAAAGCGGATGGATTTTTGTCTCCGTCGCAGTCGAGGCAGTGTCGCCTCATTTGTCACCTCCAACACATCTTATCAGGATATAACGAGGTCCTCGTGGCATATTGCATCTATGACAAGTGCCTCCAGTCTCCGATCTCCGAACCTTCCGATGACCCTCTTGAAATCCCTGGCATTAGATGTGATATGAATTGCGTCGAGTCTAATTGCCTGTCTCTTTCGGGTAAAAAGATAAGGTAATATACCTTTCTTCATATGAACAGAGGGTGTTAATCGTGATTGCTAACTCTTTGTGCTTTTTAATACATACAGATGTCAAGGGGATTAAAGCATGCATCTGGTCATGCATCAGCAATTGTGGGTAGAACGTCGTATTTTGCATCTTATTCCAAATAAATAATGAATGCTTGCAATTTCCAATCTTCCCAAAACAACAATGCGTTTTGTTTCTTTTAATTACTTACAAAAATTAATAATTTAAAAGAAAGAAAACTTCATTTTGTTTCTTGGCTGTGTCCAAAATAATTTATGTAAAAGGAAAAAAAAAACTAAAATATTAACTAAAGCAAGGCAGTAAAAATTTAAAACATTAATGGTACTTCTTCAATATATTTAGCATAAGAAGATTAACTAAAAGTGTCACGGTCAATCCCTAAAGACTACTAACCTTCTCCTATTAACTCCTAAACTAAACCTGGCAGCACATTCACAGCCTTGGTTGGATCATTTCTGCTCATCTCTCTCGTGTGTCCAACTCGGTTGCTTAACAAACTCCATTCTTTCAATTGGAATTGATTCATCCCATCGTCACCTCCATTTATTTACGACACCTTTATCAGCATCCGACTCATCTACACATTTTAAATGTTGGTTCGGAAACACATGTTACGTAGAACAAGTCGATTTCTGAGAATAAAAAGGGGAGTGTGTATTGCTTCCATCATCCTAACATCCTTCTGCCTTAGCATTTGTCCCATCGACGGTGGATTCATCCAGAGTTTTGTTCGTGATGTGCATGTTCATTGTTTGCTCCATGCTCGTAGAGGTGGTCGGTGGAAAGAGCAATGTATGAGAAACCCAGCCTCCCCTTTCTTGTTGATGTTAGTAGTATTATATTTGTTTCGTTAGGCAATATTTAATAGTAATAAATATTAATAAATATTTGATTAGTAATAAATAGTACTCGATCCATTTCTTGATATAAATTATCATTCATTAGTTCATAATATCAAAGACAATTAATTAAGGACTTATTTCATTAACAATTCCGAATTAATTCTACATTTCTTAATTAAGCATGTGTGAAGAATCTGAATGGATTAACTTATATTCTCTAATTAATTACGGTTTTAAGTTGGATTTTGCAGCATTATTCTCAATGGATTAATTTGTATTTCCAAACTGATACACGAATTAACAATGTTATCCAAGTTAATTGTACTCTAAGGAAATATATTGGTGTATGCGATTTGTTATCTATATAAACAACTGACTATCTATCCATAAATCAATACACACATCAAAGACAATGGCCCCAAACTGCAACATCCTTTCGGTCCTTTTCCTTCTGTTGTTGTCGATAAGCCCCAGTTTTGAATCTGATGACACTGCATCAAGATAGAAGAAATATCCATCTATCCCCGTGATTGCCTCGATATCCATCATCGTCATCCTTGTAATAAGACACGACAATTATTCTGAGGCCCCGAAGGGCTGCTTGGTTGTCTTCCTGTACTTAGCCATTTTCTGCAATACTAGAAATAAGTATGTTCAATGGGTGATTTTTCGTGTACTTCCATCATTCGTTTCTGTTTCTTTTAAGTTTATTGGCTACCACATTTATTTCCTTACCACTTCACGACGTTATCGCAACGTGTTATTCATTGAAAGTGAATCCTAATATGGCTGACCATGTCGATAACGCTCTTGATATGGCCTTACTTACGGTTTTGGTCAAGAGAGGCGTCTTGGTATTGAAGTTGTACTTGAGTTTCCTCATGGATTTTGGCCATTTGAGATTTCCTGGAAGGAAAGCATACGGCATCCTGGTGTTGCCTGTCGAGGGATGGTCGAGGACACCACAATGGGGCCGACTCATTTGCATCAACGTGTCGGGCTCTATTCTTCCTGAGACATTCAGTCAAAGAAAGTTTGGTACTTCCTCAAGGAAGATACCAAGGCATCATCATCGAAAGTGTCGTCGATCGAGTTATAATGCTCCGTCAAGTAGTCAAAAGCCTTGAGATGATTCTTCGCATGCCTCGTGACGTCATGATATTTGATACTGGGGCTTATCGTAAACAAGAGAAGGAAAAGATTGAAAAGATGATGGAGTTTGAAGGCATTGTGTATGATAGTATATTAACTACACCATAATAGTTGGTTTATATAGAGAACAAATGGTTGTCGGAACTATTTGATTGGTTGGTATTCAACAATATTTTGCTTTAGAAAATAATTAATTTTATAACCTAACTTATTTTCCTTATTATTATATAATTAAGTTTGAAATTAAAGTGAATGTTGTTTGCTTCTAATTAGTTTTGAAATAGAAGTTAATACTCTAACAATCATCATAATCAAATTTTTGTTGTGATTGTCAAGACATCCTAAGTGTAATAACACTTACTATGTGTTGTATGAATAGGCACTGACATTGTGTGAACACATTGCACTGACGTTGCCCATGACACGTACGATGTCACGGGACTTCCGTGCATCGGACTTTAGCCACAACCTATTGTTAACACCCACAACTTGGTAACATTATTTCATAGCACCGAACATAACCACACGCTAGTGCAAGTTCACAATAACAAATCCTTAAGGGTCGAGGCTAAAACCACATGTAATATTGTAATGACCGCCAAATAAGTGTATGAAAAGAAAACGTTTATAAGTTAAGCGAGTTAGAAGGAACGAGTTATATTCCCTTAAGATAAATGGCAAATACACGAAGAAATATCACCCAGAAATACATAAGGACAATGAACTAAAAAAACAAAATTCAAAGCAGCTTGATATAAATTGGATCCATTTCTTAATATAAATTATCATCCATTAGTTCATAATATCAAATACCATTAATGTCAGGATGCATGGTAATTACTAGGATGTCGTGTTTATTAGTAAGGATTGCAAAATGAGATTCCAAGGGATACGATTTAAAAGAATATAACTGGTGAAAACTGACAGCACCTGGTATGAGTCTAATACCCCATCTATCTAAACCTTCTTTTTATGTATCTCCAAAGTTACATCATCCGAGTATCACCACCAATCACTGGAGCAGCAATTGCCCTCTTGAGGACCACCAACTCGCATTCAATATCACTTTGTTGACTACACAAACTATCAATCGCCTCATTCACCGAAATAAGAGAGGTTTCTAGGTGAGCCATCCCTGCCCAAAGTTCCTCCAATACGTTAAATATTGGAACGAGATCCTCATAAGGGGGATCACCCACCGACCACTCTAAGTGACCAAACCTCTCCGTGATCGGCATCGTCATCTCCACACAAAACCGCGCCCTGATACCAACTGTCATAGGGGTAATTTCCCTATCAAGTAAATTCCCTCTGTGGGTGTCGTGTCTCGCCCTTGAGCACGACCAGCCTATGCACAAATGAAGCTCACAAGTGTTTTAGGTGAAGGACACCTTTTTCTTTATGTTTCATTAAGAATCCCAAATACAAGTTAATATGCCTACGCCCCTTTACAACAAATTCATCGGGAAAATCCCATCTTCTCTAGGAAATTTGACTATGTTGACGATACTGTCGTTGGCGGGGAACGCATTCAGTGGGAATATTCCAGCAAGCCTCGGAAATTGCCAAAACTTGATCGCTTTGGATATATCTGAAAACAACCTGAGTGGGACTATACCATCACAAGTCTTGGGTATTTCTTCCTTATCATATGCTCTGGATTTATCTCAGAACAAATTAACAGGCACCCTGCCAGATGAAGTCGGTGATCTGAAGAACCTAGCAATATTATATGTGCACGGGAACAGATTGTCTGGACAAGTCCCGGAAACTCTAGGTGGATGCGCCAGCTTGGTGTACTTGGACATTGGGAATAATATCTTTGAAGGAAACATTACCCCGTTTCTATCTCCTCTAAAAGGACTTCAAGAAATAGACTTATCACAGAATAACTTCTCTGGCCGGGTACCGAAATTCTTAGGAGACTTCCAGCTCACATACCTCAACCTATCATTCAACCACTTCGAGGGAGAAGTTCCGAACAGAGGAGTCTTCCTAAATGCCACGAGGGTCTCGATAATGGGAAATTACAAACTCTGTGGCGGGATTCCAGCATTGAACTTACCATTCTGTCCGACTTCTAAACTGAAGCGCAGAAGGAAAAAAATGTTGTCGGAGATCCTCATCGCGATTGCCAGTGGCATTGCTTTCCAGTTCGTTCTGCTTTTGCTACTTGCATCGCATCGTTGCATGAAAAGAAAAAGGAGGAGACACTTGAGGTCGCAGTCTGGGTTGGTTCCCAAAGGTCCATTTCCACAAATTTCGTACGAGGATATAATCAAGGCGACCAGTGGGCTAAATCAAAATTACTTGATCGGTGTCGGCGGTTTTGGTTCCGTGTATAAGGGGATCCTTGGAAATTCTGATGATGTGGTAGCCATTAAGGTTCTCGATCTCCGAACTCGCGCAGCTTCAAAGAGTTTTGTGACAGAGTGTGAGGTATTGAAGAAGATCAGGCACCAAAATATCGTTAAGATTTTTACTGTATGCTCGACCATCGACTTTCGAGGTAATGATTTTAAGGCATTTGTGTATGAGTACATGGAAAACGGAAACCTAGAAGATTGGTTGCATCCTAAAGTTACACACGAGGGAGTGCGCCGAAACTTAAGTTTAAGGCACAGGCTTAGTATTGCCGTGGACATTGCATATGCTGTGGAGTATCTGCATCATGAGTGTGACATGCCGATGATTCACTGTGATTTGAAGCCGAGCAATGTTCTCCTGGATGTGGAGATGACAGCAAAGGTCGGTGATTTCGGACTCACGAGAATTCTCTCTGCCGATGATGTTGTTGTGCAAGTAAGCTCGACAGGAGCGAGAGGGACGGTCGGTTACAGTCCTCCAGGTGCGTGAATTTTAATGTAAATGTGGTTTTGGATATTTATTAGCTCGTACTCATGCTGTTTAACGCGAAATGTTGTAGAGTACGGAATGGTAAGGCAAGTGTCCAGGAAAGGCGATGTTTACAGTTTTGGCATTCTTCTGCTGGAGATGTTTACGGGAAAGAGGCCGACCGACGACATGTTCCAGGATGCTTGGAACATTCGAAGCCACTGCGAGGCCGCGTTGCCGGAAAGAACGGGAGAAGTAGCAGACTCTTGTCTGTTTTCAAATGAGTTTGGAGAAGGATCGAGCGCCCTTGCTCCGCGAAGGATTACAGAAGGTCTGGCGAAAGTGTTCGAAATCGGAGTCGCATGTTGTAGTGAGTCGCCGGGAGAAAGGATGGACATCCGCGTGGCTGCAGCAAAACTACGATCCATCAAATCTCTGGCGGGATTGTAACCCGAATGGCAGCCTAAGGATTGCATCCCCGACTGGTGGTATGTTTGGTGGTGGTAGCGGAAATAACTCAATCCCATTATATTGTCTCTATCTATTTGCCAACTGAATGAATGAATGAAGGATGATGCTCTGTTTATATCAAATCTTGTGTTTTGTTCATCATCAAATTGATTTCTATCATTCCTCTTTGCCCCGGGGGGTTAAATTGATTAAGGTAATTTAAACATTTGAAACATTGACATGCTTCATTATTAATTACCTTAGTAAGCATAATAATATTAACATGAGTTAAATGCATTCTAATTATGTTTGTGGTCCTAACAATATCACCCAATAGTAAGTTACAAAATTATTCTAGGCATGATAAGTATTTTTGTGTTTGGACTCCTGTTTTTTCTGCTTTTGTTTCTTGCATCGTATCGTTGCATGGACAGAAAAAGAAGAAACGTAAAGTCACAGTTCGGGTTGGTTTCCAAAGGCCCTTTTCCGCAAATTACGTATGAGGATATACTCGAGGCGACTGGTGGGCTCAATCAAAATAACTTGATTGGTGTCGGTGGTTTTGGTTCGGTGTATAAGGGGATCCTTGGAAATTCTGATAATGTGGTAGCCCTTCATTCCTCGGATTTACCTCTGTATTGCTCGGAAGAGTGCCTTGAGGTCGATTATTAATTGCTTGTGCTAATTGTCCGACTTGGGCTTCCAAATTCCGAAGTGAAGCCGATTGGTTCTGCAAAAGAGTGTCGGTTTTGGAAATATATTTAACCAATAATTCTTCAATACCTGACATTTTTTCTCGTGATTGCGGCTTTTGCTGATGAGGTCCTGGTGGAGGAGTTGGTTTTCCTGATTGTTGATTTCCCCACGAGAAGTTCGGGTGGTTCCTCCATCCCGGATTGTACGTATTCGAAAAGGGGTTGTTCCTCGAGTTGGCTCCCAAGTAGTTGGCTGACTCAGCACCTGTGAAACATTGACCAGGAGCATGATTTTCTCCACACCTCTCACACGGATAATGAATAGGATGACTAGGACCCTTTAGTGCATTTAGCTCCCGAGTTAACGCATCCACTTTAGCATTGAGGGTAGCAACTTTATCAACTGAATGTACTCCAGCTACTCCTCGGGCACGCGATACACCATGACCGTTATTAGCCATCTGCTCGAATAGCTCCAGTGCTTCCTCCGACTGCTTGTTTAGTATTGTTCCCCCTGCAGCTGCATCTATCGTTAAGCGAAGTGTATCAGTTAAGCCATCATAAAAAATTTGCACTAACATCCATTGAGGTATCTCGTGATGTGGGCACACTCGTAGGAACTCCTTAAATCTCTCCCATGCCTCATAAAGTGACTCCGTTCCATGTTGTCGAAACGAAGTGATATCATTCCGCATCTTAATGGTCTTGCTGGGCGGGAAATACTTTGATAGGAATTTTCTGGACATCTCTTCTCAGTTGGTGATGGACCCTTCTGGCAAAGAATAGAGCCATGTTCGTGCTTTGTCCCTCAACGAGAATGGGAAGAGCCTCATCCGAATGGCCTCACTCGATACACCATTATAGCGGAATGTGTCGCAAATTTCTAGGAAGTTGGTGATGTGCCCATGTGGATCCTCCGATGGAGATCCCCCGAAACTCGAATTTTGTAGCATGGTGATAACCGCCGGTTTGATTTCAAATGTGTTGGCTTGGATGGTCGGCTTCACTATGCTAGAGCGTTCATGCACATGGGGCTGGGCATAATCCCGCATGATTCTCGGTTTAACGTCTTGATTGTTGTTCTCCATTGTTTGTCGGCGTGAAAAATTTCAATTAAGGTATTGATATTGTGTTGGATTGGTATAGGTCTGTTCACTTTTTTTGACTTCTAAGATTAATCGACGTGATGATCTGGAATGTAGTGTCGGTTTATATACAGCCATCTATTATGTATATAAGATCAGAAAACCTTAATTACCGAAGATTTTAAAAGTTTTATTTTAAAATAATCATATTCCCAAAAATTCGCTCAGTCACGAAACCAAATTAGAGAATTAATTGTGTTGCACAAAATGTATATTCAATCAAATCATTTATCTTAAATCAAATTATGGTTATTTGGACACCACACGTAAAAAAATAAGTTTCGTAATTAAACTTATGATACAAAATATTTGAAAAACAAGGATATGCGACTGGCGTTGACCTACCTTGATAGAAGCCTTGATTATTTGGTTTCTGCTCTGTGAATTCTGCAAACAACATAAAAAAATTGGTGTTTGTTTGTTAGATTAAGGGCAGGTGGAAGAGACCACCTATAACATGTGATAGACCTTTGATAACCGGCTTACATTAACACGGGCCTACGACTTATATGAACGTTAATGGGATATATTCTTGTCTGTAATCTCAAGACACCGAAGTCATCGACCATTAAAGTTCTCGACCTCCGAAATCACGAAGCTTCGAAAAGTTTTATGGAAAAAGCATGGGCAAGAAGTTTTAGACGTACAAGGAAACACAAAAATGCTAGGAGCTTCTTGGAATGATTTGACAGAAAACAAAGATGAAGTGGATGAAATTAAAGAATGCCATTCTTTAAGATCAACAAGCAGTTAATCAGAGATATTTGTTAGACTTTAGGAATAGACATGCATGCATGCTTGTAAAATTATTGAGAATATGTAATTTGCCAAAAATTATCGAAATTATACCAAAAATAAGTATATGAATGTGTGTAGAACTTGTATTTTGCAAGTTTCAAATATTCTCCTCAAATAATAATATGCAGAAACTTTTCTTATTCCAATTAAGAATGTTGTGCTGCTTGCAATTTCCAATCTTCCCTGCGTTTTATTAATATATTTTTTAATTACTTAGAAAAATTAATAATTTAAAAGAAAGAAATCAGATATCCAAAAACATGATAAAAGGAAAAACACAACACTAAAATATTAACTAAAAATAGGACAGTGAAAATAATAAAAAAAAAAATATTAATGGTGCCTCTTCAATATATTTAGCATTGAAGATTAACTAAGAGTGCCACGGTCAACACCTAAAGATTAACATCTCCTCCTAAACTAAACATGGCAGCCCATTCACAGCCTTGGTTGGACTTAGTCAAGATAAATTGATCGGTGTCGATGGTTTTGGTTCCGTGTATAAGGGGATGCTTGGTAATTCTGATAATGTTGTGGCCATTAAGGTTCTTGACCTCCTCCGAAATCGCGCAGCTTCGAAAACTTTTATGGCAGAGTGTGATGTATATATTAAAGAAAATCAGACACTATTAAGGTTTCTACTGTCTACTGGATCATCGACTTCCGAGGTAACGATTTTTGAGGTGATTGTGTATGAGCACATGGAGAAAGCCTGGGCGTCAAGTTTCAAGTAAACTTACAAAAATGATAAGAGATTTGACAGAAAAAGAAGATGACGAGGATGCAATTCTTTAAGATGAACAAGCATTGACAAGATGACGTGGATCAACAAGCAGGCAGTAGTTGTTAATGATGCTGGCTGACTGAATGGGGAATGAGTGAACGAACAACATTCATGTCTTCCTTTTTTCAGTTTAATTGCGGGGGATGAGATGGAAACCATCAAAATTATTACCAAACATAAGATGATAAAAATTGACAAAAAAAAAGTAAATACAATATTTGGTTCCGATCTAATTTTCAAGTAACAATTTTTATGATCAAAATAACTAACTAAAATAAATAAATCAATTAATGGAATCGGTTAGATTGATAATTTATTTCTTTCGGATTTGATTCCATGTTGCGTGATGAGCTGATTCTAGTCTATAAAGAATTAATGGTGGTCAATTTGTAGTAATAATAATAATTATCACATTTCAGACTTGATACCCAATGAATGCTTTCCAATCCATATAAATTAGCAATAATAGCTTTTGCTCAATTTATATAATAAACACCTATTACATTGCAATGGCTTCCATCCCAGCAGCGAAAACAATTGTCATCCTTCTTCTAGTTGTGATGTCTGCAGCTATGAAAGCGGATGGATTTTTGACACCGGCCCAGTCGAGGCAGTGTCGCCTCATTTGTCACCTCCAACACATCTTATCAGGATATAACGAGGTCCTCGTGGCATATTGCATCTATGACAAGTGCCTCCCGTCTCCGATCTCCGAACCTTCCGATGACCCTCTTGAAATGCCTGGCATTAAATGTGATATCAATTGCGTCGAGTCTAATTGCCTGTCTCTTTCGGGTAAAGATAAGATATATACCTTTTTCATCATATGAACAGAGGGTGTTAATCGTGATTGCTAACTCTTTGTGCTTTTTAATACAGATGTCAAGGGGATTAAAGCATGCATCTGGTCATGCATCAACAAATGTGGGTAGAACGTTGTATTTTGCATCTTATTCCAAATAAATAAAGAATGCCTGCAATTTCCAATCTTCCCAAAATAACAATGCGTTTTATTTCTTTTAATTACGTATAAAAATTAATAATTTAAAAGAAAGAAAATTTCATTTGTTTATTGGCTGTGTCCGAAAGAATTTAAGTAAGAAATCAGATAGATATCCAAAAACATAATAAAAGGAAAAAAAAAACTAAAATATTAACTAAAACAAGACAGTAAAAATAAAAAAATTTAATGGTACTTCTTCAATATATTTTGCATATGAAGATTAACTAAAAGTGTCACGGTCAATCCCTAAAGAAAGACTACTAACCTTGTCCTATTAACTCCTAAACTAAACATGGCCGCCATTCACAGCCTTGGTTGGATCATTTCTGCTCATCTCTCTCGTATGTCCAACTCGGTTGCTTAACAAACTCCACTCTTTCATTTGGAATCGAATCATCCCATCGTCAAACCCCATTTATTTCTGGCACCTTTATCAGCATCCGACTCATCTATACGTTTTAAATATTGGTTCGGAAACACATATGATACGTAGAACAAGTCGATTTCTGAGTGTAAAAAGGGGAATGTGTGTAACAACTTTCAAGTAACAACTTTTATGATCATTATTTTCATGCACCAGCAAATATGTGTGTAGAACGTTGTATTTTGCAAATATTCTCCTCAAATAAATAATAATATGCAGAAACTTTTCTTATTCCAAATAAGAAAAAATAAAAATAAGTTTTATTTTTTTTAATTACTTAGAAAAAATAATAATTTAAAAGAAAGATGATGAAAAAATTCATTTTTGTCCAAAAGAATTTAGGTAGGAAATAAGATATCAAAAAATGTAATAAAAGGAAAAAAAAAGTAAAATATTAACTCATACTAGACAGTAAAAATAAAAATATTAATGGCAGCCCATTCACAGCCTTGGCTGGATCCCATCTCTCCCGTACGGTTGCTTAACAACTCCATTCATTCAATTGGAAATAATCGAATCATCCCATCGTCACCACCCATTTATTTCTGGCACCTTTATCAGTATCCGACTCATACAATGTTGGTTCGGAAACCCATATAATACGTAGAACAAGTGGATTTATTAGTATAAAAAGGGGAATGTGTGTTGCTTCCATCATCCTAACATCCTTCTACTTCAGCATTTTTCCCATTGACGATGGATTCGGCCAAAGTTTCATTTGTGATGTGCATGTTCATTGTTTGCTCAATGCTCGTAGAGGGGGTTGGTGGAAAGAGCAATGTATGAGAAACCCAGGCTCCCCTTTCTTATTGCTGTTAGTAGCATTATATTTGTTTCGTTAGGTGCAGTAGTGATGTTTCTTGATGCAGAGCCTCGCGTTTTGATTCCTGGCAGGTCCATGTAATCTATTTGGCCAGCAGGCAACGTACGGATGGTACCGAGATGGAATTGCATCGCAAACTACTCACGTCAGTTTTAGGAAGGTAATTACACATGATCGTTTTTTGCTTGGGTTTTGATTCAGACTGGATTGAGACTTGGAAATCACCGGAAAAATGTTAATTATCATGTTTGAAGCAACGAGAAGGCGGATGAGGCGATTGTGTATAGCTACAAATGGGCGTTCTCAGGATTTGCAGCCAAGATTACCGAAGCACAAGCGCAAAGGCTTTCGGGTAATTCCTTATTTTTACCTGCTTCAGTCCAAGAATTTTTTTTTTTTTGGGGGGGGGGGGGGAGCAAGCCCGAGCAACACTACATGTTATGTGGTGTCTGCTTTCATCATTTCAGAATTACCCAAGGTCATCAAAGTCCTGCCGAACACAATGCATAGGATGCAGACGACGCGGAGTTGGGACTTTCTTGGCGTACCCGACCTTCATGCCCCTTCAAGCAGCCTAAACAAGAACAACCTCGGAGATGGAGTTATCATCGGCATTCTCGACACGGGTATATGGCCAGAGTCGAGATCGTTCAATGACGAAGTGCTAGGACCAGTCCCAACAAGGTGGAGAGGTTCTTGCGATTGGGGCAGCGAATCTGGCTCTTCAAATTTCTGCAATAAGAAAATTATCGGATCCCGTGGGTACATCAACGGACTCCTTGCAGAGTTCAGCCCACCTTCAAACACATCCGAGTTCCTTTCCCCTAGAGACGCTGTAGGACACGGGACACATACTGCGAGCACAGCAGCAGGTTCGGTGGTGAGCAATGTGACCTTTGAAGGAGTCGGCACAGGAAATGCACGTGGAGGTGCCACACTGGCTGGACTAGCCATCTACAAGGTCTGCTGGAAAATGTTCGTTGGAGGAGGACCATGCACAACTGTTGACGTCCTGAAGGCCTTTGACGATGCGATCCACGACAGAGTCCATGTCTTATCGTTATCACTTGGGCCAGGGCAAGATATAATTGAAACTGAGGAATTAGACGGAATTGCAGTCGGTTCCTTGCATGCCATCATGGAGGGAATAACTGTTGTCTGCGCCGCAGGGAACTCCGGACCGTCCCCTCAGTCCGTTACGAACACGGCCCCCTGGATCATCACGGTTGCTGTAGGTACTATGGACAGAGCATTCCAGGCACCCATTACTCTCGGAAACAATGAAACTGTTTGGGTAAGTCAGATAGCTTTGTTTTAATATTCCTTTTATGAATGTGTAAAGCTGACACATTTCAATCGTTTGAAGGGACAAGCCACTTACACTGGAAAGACGATCGGCTTTGAGGGCTTGATCTTTGTGCCAGACTTCTTGGTATACGAAAATGACTCCACCTCTGATCGGTAAATAAGCAAAAGGTCATCCATCCATTTTATATCTGAAATTTTTTGAGTTGCTTTTCATATCCGCAATTCCATTTTCTTTCAGAGGTTGCGATGTGGAGGAGTTCCGCTCGATCGCTGGAAAAGTGGTAATCCAGTCGCGATCAAAACTCGAAATCCAAAACCAATGTTGTTTGTGGCCGCATATTTCCAAAGCATTTGTTTTTACGTAAATACCATGTCGGCCCACCCGAAATAGCCCACAACCCCAACTCAACGACATGATACCCACCCGTGGCATAGCCCAGTCCGCATATTTCTTTGATCGTCGACCCTAAAGGCTGTGACAGTCGAAGCCGCGGTGGAAGGCCATCATCAGTCACCAGCCCCTATAATTTATCATGGAAGGGAGGCAGAGGAGGCAATGTTTTCATAACCACCGACAAGATTAAGGAAATCACTTGGTAATAATCTCCTTAGAGTCCAAGTCAGTCGAGACTGTCCTCTTCTCAAACATTTTTCCCTCAGCAAAAAGTGATCCCGTAACTCACGTTCATTTATATAAAGGATTACGCGGAATCTACCTTTTAGAAAAAATAACGAATTAAAAATATAATTATATTTAAAATATTGATATGATTTTGACGAGCCAGAAGCCTAAATTTTTACAACTATAAAAGTGCTCCAAATGAAAAACTATAATCAAAAGTTTGTTGGAGTTTTTTACTCGAAAGTAATTTTCTCGTAGACTCCGAGTCATGGCGGGTCTACTTTTCCAAAGTCTTATTCATTTAAACTTTTATGTGCATGATTTATGATTTAAATAAACTTAAATGATAAAAAAAATCTTATATTGTGAATTATATGATTTTAATTATATTTTCTCCGTTTTCATCATGTCCGACCTAATTCAACTTTAAAATTAATTGATAATAAAAAAAATGACCCATTAGATATATATGTTAGTTTAGTAGGCAATTTTTATTTAACAGTTTATAAACCCTTTCAACAAAGTCATAGTTGCTCATTTTCCTTTAATTGCAGTTTACTATGATCGTAAATCCGGAAAAATAAAACTTTTGACTATTTGTAAGCCCTGCCGTTCAACAATATAAATTATGTATGTGTCTATTGTGATATTTAAATTCTGTACGGCTAATAGTAACCCAGTTCTCACAATTTAATACGTACTAAATTTCATTGGTAATGATTTTTTTTTTTCCCATGACCATCTCCCTTTCATTTTTACATTGATATTTTTCTATGTTTTTGTTTGTGATCATGTCACACAAATTCGAATGAAAATAAAAATTCCTCCATTCGTGAGATTTACGTTAGAAAGGAGTGGTTACATTATGAATATAAAATATTTTACATAAAGCCGTAATGTTTGGGTTTGTCGTGAAATGGGGAGGTTATAAATGCAAAAAACATGCCACCAAAGAGTAGAGTTAGTTACTCACTATTACTAATACTAGTCATCAAAAATTTGACTATGTTGACGGAACTTTGGTTGGCGGGGAATGGATTCAGTGGGAGTATTCCCGTAAGCCTGGAAAATGCCAAAACTTGATCGTTTTGGATCTATCAGAAAACAACCTAAGTGGGACTATACCATCGCAAGTCTTGGGTATTTCTTTCTTATCATACTTTCTCGATTTATCTCAAAATAAATTAACAGGTGCCCTGCCGGATGAAGTCGGGTGATCTGAAGAACTTAGCAAATTTAGACGTGCACGGAAATAGACTGTCTGGACATGTCCCGAGCACTCTCGGTGGATGCACCAGCTGTGTCATTGAACATTGGGCAAAATATGTTTGAAGGCAACATAACCGCGTTTCTATCTCCTCTGAAAGGACTTCAACAACTAGATTTATCACAGAATAACTTCTCTGGCCGGGTACCGAAATTCTTAGGAGACTTCCAGCTCACATACCTCAACTTATCTTTCAACCATTTCGAGGGAGATGTCCCAAATAAAGGAGTTTTCCTAAATGCCACAGAGATATCGATCATGGGAAATTATAAACTCTGTGGCGAGATTCCAGCATTGAACTTACCAAGCTGTCCTACTTCTAAACAGAAGCGAGGAAGAAGAACCTCGTTGATAATCGTCATCGTGGTTGCCAGCGGGATTGCTTTCCTGTCTGTTCTACTTCTATTGATTGCATCGCATCGTTGCATGGAGAGAAAAAGAAGAAGAAACATTAAGTCGCGGTCTGGGTTGGTTCCCAAAAGCCCTTTTCCACAAATTTCGTATGAGGATATACTCGGGTCAACGGATGGGCTCAACCCTGATAACTTTATCGGTGTCGGTGGTTTTGGTTCCGTGTATAAGGGGATCCTTGCAAATTCTGATAATGTGGTAGCCATTAAGGTTCTGGACCTTCGAACTTGAGCGGCTTCAAAGAGTTTTATGGCAGAGTGTGAGATATTAAAGAAGATAAGACACCGAAATCTCGTTAAAATTACTACTGTCTGCTCGACCATCAACTTACAAGGTAATGATTTTAAGGCGCTTGTGTAAGAGTACATGGAAAAAGGAAGCCTGGAAGATTGGTTGCACCCTGAAGGTATATCCGAGGGAGTGCACCTGAAGTTAAGTTTAAGGCATAGGCTGAGTATTGCCGTGGACATTGCATGTGCCGTGGAGTATCTGCATCGCGAGTGTGACATAACAGTGATTCACTGTGATTTGAAAGCCAAGCAATGTTCTCCTGGATGCGGAGATGACAGCAAAGGTCGGTGATTTCGGACTCACGAGAATTCTCGCTGCCAATGATGTCGTTGGGCAATTAAGCTCGACGGGAGTGAGAGGGACAGTCGGGTACAGCGCTCCAGGTGCGTGAATTTTGATGTAAATGTAGTTTTGGCTATTTGTGAGCTGGTACTCTAGTAATATAGGCCGTTTAACGCGAAATGTTGTAGAGTACGGAATGGGAAGGCAAGTGTCGCTGGAAGGCGATGTTTACAGTTTTGGAATTCTTCTGCTGGAGATGTTTACGGGAAAGTAGCCGACCGACGACATGTTCCAGGATGCTTGGAACATCTGAAGCCACTGCGAGGCCGCGTTGCCGGATAGAGTGGGAGAAGTAGCAGACCCTTGTCTGTTTTTAAATGAGTTTGGTGTAGGATCGAGCGCCCGTGCTCCGCGAAGGATTCTAGAATGTCTGGCGATGGTGTTCGAAATCAGAGTCGCGTGTTGTAGCGAGTGTCCTGGAGAAAGGATGGACATCCACGTGGCCGCAGCGAACTGCGATCCCTAAAATCTCTGGGGGGCTGATGCTCCGTCGTTGAGATTCGAACTTGAAATATCTAAAATGAATCCTCCGTATCCCAGACAGCTTGTATGTTTGCTGGTGGTAGCTGAAATAGCACGACTCCAATTGTTATGTATTTGCCATCCTGAATGAAGAATCATATGAAGTTCTGTCCATCAAATTGATTTCCATCATTCTTCTTTTTTTTTTTTTTTGGTTTACGACTTTGGCGATCATATGTTGAAATTAGAATTATTGAAGCTCTTGGACAATACACTTTTTGATCTCATCAATATCGAAAATTGAATGAATTCAAATGTGTATTTTCATGATTGAGTTTAAATATAAAATGCTAAATTAAATATATATACTCTGGTTAACGTGTAAAGCTTCTTGTGTCATACAAATTATTGCCCAAAGGGGTAGAAATTTTCAATAATTAAAAAAAAATTGTTCTTTTAAACGGTCAAATTGCCTCTAGGATTTTCCTTTTCAAAACTTGTTCATTTTATTTGACGCCTTGCCTAATTTAATTAAATAAAAAATTGTTTTATATACAAGAAAAGCGATAAAATCGACTCATTTTAACATACGTGGCGATTTATTGTATGCAGTGGCTAATAAACCTTTGATTTTCTTCTCTCTTTTCCTTTTTTAACAAGTTTAGTGATCTTGACTTTGGCATCTAGTTGTGTTCGTTCTAAGTTTAATGTACCGTTCATTAAAAGTCATTTGTTTGACGTTCAATCAAACCGTTCATGGCCAGCCTCTATGGTCATATATTCTGGCCCTCCCTCCCTGGGCATATAGCCCAATCAATCCCTAAGGGCACGGCAGTCCCAGTCAATCCTCGTCGTGTGCTTCTCAAACATTTTCCCCCGAGCAAAACTATCCGCTAACTCACGTTCATTTATATAAGGTTTATACGTTATCTACTATTTAGAAAAAATAATACTGACATTATGAATTAAAAATATGATTAACTTTTGATATTAATTTGATGACGAGACTATACACAAACCTAAACTTATGAGATAATTATTTTGTTAAAAATAATTATTGAATTACGAAATTTAATTAATAATAATTTTATTGGTTTTTGTGTTGATGATCCTTTTAGATGACTTCGTTATGGCATCTTGTCCAATAGTAAGCTAACATATCTTATGAACATTTATCGGCATTTCCTTTAAAAGAGACAAAAATGGTTTTATGAACTATTTGTCCCACTCTCTTTAACGAAGAAAGAACAAATATCATCGGTATTGGGAAATCGGGTGTTTCGATGAGAAATCTAGTCTTCGAAATTTTTATGAGTTTTGTATAATAAAATATATTCCATATAGGTTTTTTGTGTATTAATATGACATTGGTATACATAAAAAAAACTTAACAACTCATTTTCCTTTTCATAAGTAAGAGACTCGTCTTCATTCGGCTATCCGTAATTACGTGACATCAAACAAACGGTTACGAACGCATCCTCCTGGTATTCGAGAACGCAATCCTCATTACGTGTTGCGCAAGAAGTCGCGTCCATCTGAACCTACGAAAAAAGAAAGGCGAGATTGTGATTACGGAAAGAATTGAGCCCGTAAGGTGACAAAAGAGTGAGTGATGCTGTGAAGGCCATCAAAAGTCGAAGTCGATTAGGAGTCATCAAAAATAGTTTTGTACAAATTCATGATCACCTTAAAGAAAAATATTACTAAATAACAGTATTAATATTACGCAACACCAGTAGAAGGAATGATACGTTTGACTTAATTCCTTTCTAAGTTATTCTTTTATTATTAAAAATTATTTGATATTATATCAAAATTTATAATATTGGAAAATATCATAATTTAGGTAAGATAATTGATCAATTAAAAAAATATATTTCTTAATTGATAAGGTTCGTAAAATATAATGAATTTAATACATGTGACCACGGCCAGATTTGTGAGGGCGAAAAGCGGCTCATGGCCCAAGAAGGAAGTTTCCAGAGGTTCATAGAGCGGTTCGAGTCGCCTTCACCTTTTTCAAGATGGCTCCATAAAAATGTTAGTACTGATTATCCTAAATAAGCTATTACGGAATCGTCACCGACTTATTTATAAAACGGTTTAAGTCGGGATAACCGTTTAGTTCGGGTATCCGTAATTACTAACTCTTTCACTACACAACGGGCGTTGACCTGGCTCTCTGATTAATTCCAATAATTCCACAAGCATAGGCCTCTGTTTCCTTTACTCTCCCATACCACCCGGATTTGTGAGGATATCCATCCATCATGGAGGATATTTAGTTCAAAGTAATATTTTTTTTATAGAAGAAAAATCTGATTCATTACAACAAACTTAAGACCCACCCAACCCATCTATTATAGAAATTCTTCTTAATTTTTTTTTAACTTTATGGTAATTTTTCATTTTTTTTAAATCATCTCATATAAATTTTTATTACTAATTTTTGACATTTTTTTATAATACAGTACTAAACAGTACTATTGATTAGTAAAAGCTTAACAACGGGACCGTGGGCTTAGTAAAAGTTTAGTACTAATGTATATGCTTTTACTAAATTCTGCTAATGGATCCTTAAAAATGTACAAAAGTTTGTCCGTTAATGATTTCTCGTTAAGATTTATACTGTCTACTTGACCATTGACTTCCGAGGTAATGATTTTTAAGGCGCTTGTGTATGAACACACGGTAAAGGGAAGCCTGGAAGATTGGCTACATCCTGAAGTTATATCCGAGGGAGTGTGCCGGAAGTTAAGCTTGAGGCATAGGCTGAGTATTGCCGTGGACATAGCTTGTGCTATGGAGTATCTGCATCACGAGTGTGATGTGCATGTGATTCACTGCGATTTGAAGCCAAGCAATGTCCTCCTGGATACGGAGATGATAGCAAAGGTCGGTGATTTCGGGCTCATGAGAATTCTCTCTGCCAATGATGTTGTGCAAGTAAGCTCGACGGGAGTGAGAGGCACAGTCGGCTACAGCCCTCCAGGTGCATGAATTTTTATATAAATGTGGTTCCGGATATTTGTACGCTCGTACTCAGTAAAATAGGCCATTTAACACGAAATATTATAGAGTACGGAATGGGAAGGCTACGACAGTCGAAGCGGTGAGGGCATTGAGGGGCCATCATCAGTCACCAGCCCCTATAATTTATGATGGAAGGCCAGGCTGAGGAGGAAATGGTCAAAAGGCAATGTTTTTCATAACCACCCGACAAGATTAAGGAAATCAAGTGTTAAAATTAAAGATTAATCTCCTTAGAGTCCAAGTCGGTCGTGGCTGTCTGCTTCTCAAACATTTTCCCCTAGCAGAAGTAACCCCATAACTCACGTTCATTTATATAAAGGATTACGCGTAATCTACTATTTAGAAAAAATTAATAAAAAATAATACTTATATTACGAATTAAAAATATAATTATATTTAAAATATTGATATGATTTAAATTTTTACGACTATAAAAGTGCTCCTAATGGAAACCTGAAACATTTTTATTCGAACTAAATAATTATTTATTTACGAAATTAAATAATAAAACAGATGTTAATAATTTGATTGGTTTTTGTGTTTTCATCTTTTGATACGACTTCGTTATGGTTTCCATCGTTACATATTGTGAAAAAAGTCACGTCCATCATCTGAACCTACGAAAAAAAGATGGATGAGATTGTGATTACAGAGAAAGTTTCGCCCGTAAAGTCGCTTAGAAGTCATCAAAAATTTGTCGGAGATTATTGTCGGAGTTTGACTTCAAAGTAATTTTCTCATAGACTCCGAGTCATCCTCGCCGGTCTACTTTTCCAAAGTCTCCCATATTTGAACTTTTCTGTACGTGATTTATGGTAATAATAGCTGTCCAAAATTCTGGAGAGACTAAATTAACACAAATATAAAATCTCGGGTGGGTCCATCCCAATCCCACCATAGAAGCCCAATGTAATTCGACTTTAAAATTAATTAACAATAAAGGGAGTGAAAAAAAATGATTTTTCAAAAATTTTATGAGTTTTGTATAATAAAACTATATTTCACATGGGGGGCATAAAAGCTTTTCCATTATAAGAGAATTTATCACATAAGCATACATTACAAACAAAAAACGAGATATACAATTTCATTAGTAAGGGGCGAGTCTTCATTCCGTTATCCGTAGCTATGTAATATCGAGCACGCTTCTGGATGCATCACCTAATATTCAAGAACGATATCCCCGTACGTGCAGCGCAAGAAATCGCGTCAATTACGAGCATGTGAAGTGTTTATCCCCTTGTGATATATGTGTGTTGGATAGGTTTTGATGATGAGACTGACATGCCGTGTTACCGAAGTCAAACATCTGTTATACAGAAGCTTCTCACGTTGAGGACTTCTTGTAAGAAATATTTTTGCAATTAAATAATTAGTTAATGATTATTTAATTACGAAATAAAAGTTTTTTATCAAGATATTAGTTTGATCAATTTGTATAGATTGCATTTCAAAATAATTTCCTTAGGAATTATATTTCTCAAAAAAGGAAACATAATCTTCCATGTATGGAAAGGTTCTATAAGGTTGCCTGCAACCTTACGTGCTTTTATACTAATACCAAGTGACCGTTATCTGGGATGCTAATCATCATCATCTGTCTAGATACATTTAGTTTAGTGTCCTGAATAGAATGACATCTATCTTTATTCATATGAAAGTTAATCTTTTATTATTTCCATTTACAGAAAGTTGTTGATTATATTCAGCTCCAACCTTCTGTAGTACAATATTCATGGGAATTATATCATAGCTTGATGCTATTTGATAAGATTAAATACCTAAACCAATATATGCTATAGGAGTGATGAAATTGTAAATTATATATTATATTTTTATCTAATTCCTCTGTTTCTATTTTTGCAGAAGGCTGATAGAGAAGATTACCTTCCACTTTTGACTGAGACTATATTTATATAAATAGGATCATTAAGCCATGCTCTCCAACAACTTTTGAGCATTATTATTCTTGTATAATTCTGAGTGCGTGTGCTGAGTTTTGTAGCTTCTTTTGTTCGAATTTGAGTTAGTCACATACAAGGAGCACTAGCTGAGGAAGGTTGTATCGTTGGCAAAACCTTCTGGGAGAGTGACTTGGGGGCCACAAAGGACTCGGTTGGAAGCTGCAGGAGACGTTGTTGGAAGCGTGCAGTAGATGGTCGAAGAGGGGAATGTGCAGTGGGCCTGAGAGAAGTGCTAAATCCCGAGAGCACAGAAGGTGAAGGACTAACCGTCTTCTGTGGTGTAGTGTTCTATGTGTGCAGGAGAAGCCTTGGGCAAGGGCGTTGTGTTTGCTCGGAGAAGCCTAGAGCAAAGGCGTTGTGTATGCTCAGTCGAGATATCGAGGGATCGCGCACGTGAAGTCGCAGCAGAGAGCTGTGCAGGTGGAGACGCCGCCGGAATGAAAAGTCTCGGAGGAAGTCACGGCAGGTTGCTGTGCAGGAAAGGACATCGCCTGAGAGAAAGTCCAACCAAACGTTACTTTTGTCAGTCACACCAACGTGTGCAACTAGTCACCCCTATACAGAACTTAACAGTCTGTGCTTAATTCAAGTCATTTCTAATACAAACCATTTTGGTTTGTTAAAGATTGACACACTTTTGGTACAGAACGCGATGGTCTTTGCTACACCTTCTGTGATATAAAATCCTTGGATCTGCGCTATAGAAGGTTAACAGTTTTTGTACAGAATCTCTTCATCTGAGATATAAAGGGTTAACACATTCGATACATAACCTTCTAGTCTGTATTGTGTCTTAGCTACTTCGATACAGAATCTTCTAGTATGAATTGTGTCTTAACAAGGCATACAACGACAACTTACTGTAAAGTACTCACCTCAGCAGAATGGCGTTACTGAGAGGAAGAACGGGACTATTGTTGAGATGGCTCAAAGTATGCTCAAAGGCAAGAGTCTTCTGAATTCTTTGGATTTTTGAAATTCTTTTATTAGGCAATTCAAAATCAAAATATTGTCTTTCCAATTGTAGATTTGGAAAAATTATATTTTCGTTATGGAAGTTAACAATTGTTTGCATCGACGTTTTACTGCAATGCAAGATATAATGAACTGTGGTTTTTGGATAGTAGGTGTAGCAATCATGTGACAGGAAATAAGGAAAACTTTGTGGAGATCGCCAATAGCTACAACTCACTGTTAGAGCTTGGAGACAGCAAAAAGATGAAGATTGAAGGAAAGGAAATCATCGCTGTGAAAGCAACAAATGGTGAAAAAGAGCGGATTAATTATGTGTTTTAATCTCCAGGCATTGCTTTGAATCTTTTGAGCATGGGATATGATGAAGAATGGTTATAAGGTTAACGTTGTTGATAGTCAATGTCAGATCTTTGACAAAAATGAGAAGATAATTGCTGGAGTGAAAATGACGACAAATAACTTGTTTCCACAGTAGATGAATTCATCCTTGAATGTTGCATTAAGAGTGAAGTTGTTGTTGAAGCTCAATTATGGCATCTACGAAATGGACATTTGAATCACATGGGCTTAACGTTGTTTATAGAAAGGAATTTGGTCATAGGTCCTCCAAAAAACCCAGTCAACAGGAACATGCATCTGTGAAGGGTATGTGTATGGGAAGCAACATCGTCTTTCTTTTATCGATACCTTTTGGAGAGCTAAAACCCCCCTTGAATTGGTGCTGACATCTGTAGTCCAACCCAAACTCCAACGATTGGTAACAAGAGATACTTTCTTTTATTTGTCGATGATTACACTCGTATAATATGTGTATACTTTCTTGAAAAGAAATAAGAGGCTTTCACTAATTTCTTGAGTTTCAAAGCCAATGCAAAGAATCAAAGTGCATATCAAATAAAGACTTTGAGGACATATCGTAGAGGATAATTCATTTACAAGTTGTTTCTAGATTATTGCAAGCAGCAAGGCATCTAGCGACAACTTACTATAAAGTACTCACCTCAGCAGAATGGTGTTACTGAGAGGAAGAACGTGATTATTGCTGAGATGGCTCGAAGTATGCTCAAAGGGAAAGGTCTTTTAAATTCATTGTCTGCCGAAGATGTGAACACAACGACTTACATTCTCAATCGATCACTGACGAAAGCCATTCAAAACAGGATGTCTTATGAAGCATGGCATAGGAGGAAACCCATGGTTGATCACTTGAAGGTATTTGGATGTGTTGCATATGTTCTTTTGACGAAGAAAAAGGAGAAGTTTGATGAGAAAAGTGAGAAGCTAATCTTTATTGGTTACAATAAAGAATCTAAAGGTTATCGTTTGATTGACCCAAAGACTAACAAAGAAGTGGGAGAACGAGTCTTCTCAGACTCAGCCAACGTTTTCTTATCCAGAAGCACCAGCAGTAGTGCCTTCCTCAAATCTCATAGATACAATAGCAACAAGTTCATCAAGAGTAAATTAAGAGAATGAAGATTATGCTGGTGATATGCAAACAATGAGGTATCGCATGATCGGCATTGTCAGAAGGGGGATCACCCACCAGCCTCTCTAAGCGACTAAACCTCTCCATGATCGGCATCGTCATCACCACACAAAACCGCGCTCTTACATTGTCCTCCATCCATCCATTTCTTTAACTTACTACATTGTCAAAAGTTTCGCGAGGTGCTCTTCCTTTATTTTAAGTTAAATAATTTTATGGTGCTCGCGTGTGATTTACGATTGAAAAGAAGATATACTTTCATTTGATCTCTGGTAGGTGGACGTGATTGTTGATATTCGAACAAGAGATCTTCAATGTCCGAATGTCCTATTTGAAAGAGATCGTGTGATCAATTTGTATAGATTACATTTCAACATAATTCCATTAGGAATTATATTTCTCAAAGAAGGAAATATAATCTCCTGTTGTGACCGTTATTTGGATTGCTAATCATCACCATCAGTCTAGATACATTTATTTTAGTGTCCTAAAGAGAATGGCATCAATCTTCATTCATATAGAAGTTAATCTTTTATTATTTCCATTTATAGAAGGTTATTGATCAGATTCAGCCACAACCTTCTGTAGTGCAGTATTCATGAGAATTATGTCTTATCTTGTTGTTATTTGATATGATTAATTACCTACACGAATATATGCTATGGGAGTGATGAAATTGTAAATTATATATTATATTTTTATCTAATTCCTCTGTTTCTATTTTTGCAGAAGGCTGATAGTAAAGATTACCTTCCACTTTTGACTGAGACTATATTTATATAAATAGGATCATTAAGCCATGCTCTCCAACAACTTTTGAGCATTATTATTCTTGTATAATTCTGAGAGCGTGTGCTGAGTTTTGTAGCTTCTTTTGTTCGAATTTGAGTTAGTCACACATGAGCAGCACTAGCTGCGGAAGGTTGTATCGTTGGTGAAATCTTCTGGGAGAGTGACTCGAGAGGTCACGAGGGACTCGATTGGAAGCTGCAGGTGACGTTGTTGGAAGTGTGCGGCAGGTGATCGACGTTGGCAACGTACAGTGGGCCGGAGAGAAGGGCTGAACCCCTGGAGCACAGAAGGTGAGGGACTAACCGGTTTCTATGGTGTAGTGTTCTGCGTGTGTAAGAGAAGCCTAGAGCAAAGGCGTTGTGTATGCTCGGAGAAACCTAGAGCAAAGGCAATGTGTATGCCCGGAGAAGCCTTGAGTAAAGGCGTTGTGTATGCTCAGTCGAGATCTCAAGGGATCGCGCACGGGAAGTCACGGCTGAGAGCTGTACAGGTGGAGACATCGCCAGAATGAAAAGTCTCAGAGGAAGTCACAGCCGGTTGCTGTACAGGAGAGGACACTGCCTAAGAGAAACGTCCGACCAAACGTTACTTTTGTTAGTCACACCAGCATGTGCAACTGGTTACCCCAGTACAGACCTTTACAATTTGTGCTTAACTCAAGTCATTTCTAGTACGGACCGTTTTGGTTTGTTAAAGATTAACACACTTTTTGTACAAAACCGTACGGTTTATGCTATACCATCTGAGAAACAGAATCCTTGGATATGTGTTATAGGATATTGACGCTTTTGGTACATAATCTCTTGATCTGAGGGTTAACACTTCGATACAGAACTTTCTGATATGGATTATGCCTGCGTTACTATAGTATAGAATCTTCTGGTCTGTGCTGCGTAACAAGTTCCTATGGTACTAATCTTCTGGTCTGTACTCTGTCACTGAGAATTTTGTGGAACTGAACCTTTTAATCCATCCTTGAATGTTGCATTGAAGAGTGAAGTTGTTGATGAAGATTAGTTATGGCATCTACGATATGGACATTTGAATCACAAGGGTCTAACGTTATTTAGAGAGAGGAATATGGTCATAGGTCCTCCAAAAAATCCAACTAATAGCAATGTGCATCTATGCAGGATGTGTGTATGGGAGGGGAAGCAACATCGTCTTTCTTTTCCCAATATCCCTTGGAGTGCTAAAACCCCTCTTGAATTAGGGCATGCTGATATCTGTGCTCCAACCCAAACTCCAACAATCAGTGAGAGGAGATACTTTCTCTTATTTGTCGATGATCACACTCGTATGATATGGGTGTACTTTCTTGAGTTTCAAAGCGAATGCAAAGAAGCAAAGTGGATATCAAATAAAGACTTTGAGGACATATCATTGAGCAGAATTTATTTACAAGCCGTTTCTAGATTATTGCAAGTAGCCAGGCATACATCGACAACTTATTGTAAAGTACTCACCTCTGCAGAATGGCATTGCTGAGAGGAAGAACAGGACTAATGTTGAGATGGCTCAAAGTATGCTCAAAGGCAAGGGTCTTTCGAATTCAATGTGGGCCGAAGTTGTGAACACAACGGCGTACATTCTCCATCGATCACCAAAGAAAGCCATTCAAAACAAGACACCTTATGAAGCATGGCATAAGAGGAAACCCACGGTTGATCACTTGAAGGTATTTGGATGTGTTGCATATGCTCTTTTGGCGAAGAAAAAGGAGAAGTTTGATGAGAAGAGTGAGAAGCTAATCTTTATTGGTTATAGTGAAGAATCTAAAGGTTATCGTTTGTTTGGCCCAACGACTAACAATCTTGTGATTTCAAGATATGTTATTTTCAATGAGAATGCAGCGTGAAAGAGGGAGAACGAGTCTTCTCAGACTAGCCAACTTTTTCTTATCCAGAAGCACCAGTAGTAATGCCTTCCTCTAATCTCATAGATACAACAACAGCTAGTTCCTCAATAGTAAATTCAGAGAATGAAGATTATGTTGGTGATATACAACCAAGGAGGTATTGCTAACTGAAGTTTACGAGCAAGCTAATTTTGCACTTGCTATGTTTGAGCCGTAGAATATTGAAGAGGTCGAAAAAGAAGAAAAGTGGAGAAATGCAATGAAAGAAGAGATGTTTAATATCGAGAAAAATGATACTTGGTCTCTAGTAGACCTTCCTAAAAGAAAAGAAGCAATTGGCTTAAAATGAGTGTTCAAAATAAAATTCAATGAAGATGTAAGTATACAGAAGCACAAAGCTCGTCTCGTAGCAAACCGTTACTTACAACAGGCTGGAGTTGATTTCACTGAGACATTCGTCCTTGTAGCCAGAATGAAAACTATTCGAAGTGTGCGGTCGCACAAATGGAGATTGAAATTGCCGTTAGGTCAATTATATATATATGGCATTTTAATTATTTCATTTATATGAAATTAATTAACTATAGGAAGCTACCATTTGAGTCCCAAGGGCTGTGTGCCACCTTGGTCGTCATGAGAGGGATTGTGTATCCTCGATGCGTTCAACGAGCGGTTGTGAATCGTCTGAGGATGGCTAAGTGAATTCCTATGCTGATCGCAGTAATTAGTTGCTAACCCATCGGCAAGAAACCGTTCTTGTTATGTCTTTTTGCAGGGAATTCTTAAACTTACAGAGTTTGAGCAGTTAGACACACACTTGTGAGTGCTCGCTACAAGTCTCGTGCCTATAGGATAGAACAAGATTTGGGAACCCGCCGGAGTGGAAAGAGGTTCTCCCGAGCACAGGGGTGCTGTGCAGAAATCTCATCCTCCTGATATAGAGGGACAATAGAACAAGTTACGTGGGAGTCGTGGGTACTGGGTGTGCAGTGCAATGAGTCATGACTTTAGTAACCGTGCACGTCCGAACTGAGTGTAGGACGGACATCCCGACTTTTCTATGTGAAAAGTCAGAAACGAGGGGTTACATTATGAATATAAAATTGTTCATAAAACGTAATGTTGGGTTTGTCGTGAAATGGGGAGGTTATAAATGGCAAAAAAAAGATGCCACCAAAGAGTAGAGTTGGGTTACTCAATACTTTCTAATACTAGTCATCAAAAATAATTATGGTTTCACGCTCTGCTTTTATAATATTATTCACTTGCCTCATGCTTTCTTTTTTTATCCAGGCAGCAGCGGTGGCTAAGACCAACGAATCCGACCAGGCTGCATTGCTCGAGTTTAGGGGCCGCATACCCGATGACCCCGATGGTGTGTTCACCTCGTGGAATGATACCGTCCACTTCTCTTGGAAATTTGACCATGTTGACAATGCTGGTGTTGGGAGGGAGCGCATTCAGTGGGAGTATTCCCGCAAGTCTCGGAAATTGCCAAAAGTTGATCGCTTTGGATCTCTCCGAGAACAACCTGAGCGGAGCTATACCAGTGCAAGTTTTAGGTATTTCTTCCTTATCATACTTTCTTGATTTATCTCAGAACAAATTAATTGGTGCTCTGCCAGATGAAGTCGGTGATCTGAAGAACTTAGCAAATTTAGACGTGCACGGGAATATACTGTCTGGACAGGTCCCGAGCACTCTCGGTGGATGCACCAGCTTGGTGTGGTTGGACATTGGGAATAATCTGTTTGAAGGCAACATCACCTCATTTCTATCTCATCTGAAAGATCTTCAACATCTAGACTTATCGCAGAATAACTTCTCTGGCTGGGTATCGAAATTCTTAGGAGACTTCCAGCTCACATACCTCAACCTATCATTCAACCATTTCGAGGGAGAAGTTCCAAATAAAGGAGTTTTCCTAAATGCCACGGGGGTCTCGGTAATGGGAAATTACAAACTCTGTGGTGGGATTCCGGCGTTGAACTTACCAAGATGTCCTACTTCTAAACTAAAGCACGGAAGGAAAAAAATGTTGTCAAAGATTCTCATCACGATTGCCAGTGGGATTGCTTTCCTGTTCGTTCTGCTTTTGCTGCTTGCATCGCATCGTTGCATGAACAGGAAAAGGAGGAGAAACGTGAGGTCACAGTCTGGGTTGGTTCCCAAAGGCCCATTTCCACAAATTACATACGAGGATATAATCAAGGCGACCAGTGGGCTCAATCAAAATAACTTGATTGGTGTCGGTGGTTTTGGTTCCGTGTATAAGGGGATCCTTGGAAATTCTGATAATGTTGTAGCCATTAAGGTTCTCGACCTCCGAACTCGAGCAGCTTCAAAGAGTTTTGTGGCCGAGTGTGAGGTATTGAAGAAGATCAGACACCGAAATCTCGTTAAGATTTCTACTGTCTGCTCGACTATCGACTTTCGAGGTAATGATTTTAAGGCACTTGTGTATGAGTACATGGAAAATGGAAGCCTGGAAGATTGGCTGCATCCTAAAGTTACATCCGAGGGAGTTAGCCGAAAGTTAAGTTTAAGGCATAGGTTGACTATTGCTGCGGACATTGCAAGTGCTGTGGAGTATCTACATCAAGAGTGTGATGTGCCGGTGATTCACTGTGATTTGAAGCCGGGCAATGTCCTCCTAGATGCGGAGATGACAGCAAAAGTTGGTGATTTCGGCCTCACGAAAATTCTCTACACCGATGATGTTGTTGTGCAAGTAAGCTCGACGGGAGTGAGAGGCACAGTCGGCTACAACCCTCCAGGTGCTTGAATTTTTATGTAAACGTGGTTTTCGATAATTGTTAGCTCATTCGCAGTAATGTAGGCGGCTTTACACGAAATATTGTAGAGTATGGAATGGGAAGCCAAGTTTCGAGGGAAGGCGATGTTTACAGTTTTGGGATTCTTCTGCTGGAGATGTTTACGGGAAAGAGGCCGACCGACGACATGTTCCTGGATGCTTGGAACATCCGAAGCCACTGCAAGGCCACATTGCCAGAAAGAGCGGGAGAAGTAGCAGACCCTTGTCTGTTTTTAAATGAGTTTGGAGTAGGATCGAGCGTCCGTGCTCCAAGAAGGATTCAAGAATGTCTGGCGAAGATGTTTGAAATCGGAGTCGCATGTTGTAGTGAGTGGCCAGAAGAAAGGATGGACATCCGCGTGGCCGCAGCAAAACAACGATCCATCAAATCTGTGGTGGGCTGAAGCTCCGGATCCCGAATACTGCTCAGATGTAACGTAGTCGTTGAGATTCGAACCCAGACAGAATGTACGTTTGCTGGTGGTAGCTGAAATAGCTCGACTCCAGTTATTATCTATTTGCCACCCTGAATCTGAATCATATGATGCTCTGTTTATCTCAAATCTTCATCAAATTGGTGTCTTAAAAGAGCAAATGTAAAGCTCAACCGGTTGCAATAAGATTTAGATATATATTCCAAATTGTTATGTACACAAGATCACTGTTGCAAACATGGCTCCCGTATATTAAAATATATAATATTTGAAAACATAGTAATTTTGGTAAGATAATTGATCACCGGAAAAAAATATTTATTTAAAAATTGATAAGGTCAGTAAAATATAATGAATTTAATACATGTGAGATTGAGATCACGCGTAAGAGCGGCCCGATTTGTGACGGCAAAAAGCATAGCATGGCCCGAGAAGGAAGTCTCGAGAGGTTCAGGGAGGGGTTCATGTCGCCTTTACCTATCGAATATGGTTGCATAAAAAGGTTGGTGTTGTTTAACCTAAGCTATTACGGAGTCGCCACCGACTTATTTATAAAACGGTTTAAGTTGGAAAAACTGGTTCGAGGATTCCCAATTACTAACTCTTACGCTAGACATGAAAAAAGTGGTATTTGCTAAAAAAAAGTTGTGTTTCTGTTTTACGGGCGTTGAACCTTGCTTTGTGATTAATTCCAATAATTCCACACGGCATGCCTCTGTTTCCTTTACTCTGCCATACAACCCGATTTGTGAGGATATCCATCGTGGAGGATATTTAGTTCAAAGTAATATATTTTTTTATAAAAAAAAAGAAAGAAAAAAAATCTGATACAAAAAACATAACCAAACATAGGACCCACCCCACCCATATATTTTAGAAGAATGTCATGGAAGCATGAAAGCCCAAACTCATAGTCAACTATATCCTAAGCCAACAAGTAACTAAAGTTATTTAAAATTAAATGCATATTTTTTTTGCAAATAAATGAATATTGTGATTTGATTTGTGATTTGATTTCAATTGGTAAAGTTGAGTTTAAGGCATAGACTTGGTATAGCTGTGGACATAGCAAGTGTTGTGGAGTGTCTGCATCATGAGTGTGACGTGCCGGTGATTCACTGCGATTTGAAGCCGAGCAATGTTCTCCTAGATCCGGAGATGATAGCAAAGGTTGGGGATTTCGGCCTTACAAGAATTCCCTCAGTTGATGATGCTGTTGTGCAAGTAAGCTCGATGGGATTGAGAGGGACAGTCGGCTACAGCTTCCAGGTGCATCAATTTATGTAAATGTGGTTTTGGATATTTGTCAACTCGTACTCAGTAATATAAGCAGCCGTTGATATATTGTAGAGTACGGAATGGGAAGGCAAGTGTCGAGGGAAGGCGATGTTTACATTATATAATTGATATAATTCATGTTGCTTTTCTTATTTCACCATCTCCCTTCCATTTACATAAAAATGAAAGGGAGGCAGTCCCGGCGTTACAAGCAGCTTCCCCGGCCAAGTTCTTCAGATTCGCAACCAATAATGCCTACGGGTGGCTTCACCAATGCACATTTGCTGCAAAAAAACAGACAAACAAATAACCAACTACAGAAGGTTGAACCTCCCTTACCGCGTACGCCTCTGTTGACTCCTTCTCTTCGACTAACTCTGTATGCCGACTCGCCAACCAGCGACACTTCTCCCAAGGCCCTGTTGCATGCAGTCCGACGTTACAGACAATGTTTCGATCGAGTCCTTCGGATCCGTAATTACCAGCGTCTCCGAAGCGGCTTCAAAATGCTGTAGTCACCTCCTGCGAGAACGCTCGCCTGGAGAATCCGTCCTGCACACTCACACACACGCTAAAGCACCACAATAACGTTGCTGAAATGTCAAGACTCACCATGCTTTTTTGAAAAATTAGACTGAACTATGGTTTTTAATCTTTTCACTTGTACAACGGTTCTAACCTTCTGTTTTTAAGGAAATTTATTTTTCTAAAATAAAAGCCGACCAGATTCATTTTCAAGATACCTAAAATGATTGGGAACAATTTCTATTTGATTTCGCAATGATCAAATTATCCAATCACCAGATATTGTATTATAGATTGTTGGAGCCAGATTTAGTCAACAACCTTCTATAGTTGGAAAGAAAAAATATTTTATTTCCAACCTGGGAATTCTGATTATAGGCTCGTGCATATATCCGTTAGGGACTATTCAAAGTTATTTTTGTTTAATTTGATGTTTTAGTACCTAGATAATGCCTTATAGAACGTTCGGCCGTAATTGAGAGTCAACTTTCTATGGATGGAAATAATCAATCATTTCTTTCCAAAATGAGATAATTCATTCCAGATAAGTTTATCAATGTATCTGGACGAAATTCATGTGAAAAATTTATATGAAAGTGATTTCTAAATAGCGTTATTCTTTACAAAAGGTTTGATAGAATTTTTAAAAAATAATAAAATAATTTTTTTGATTTGGAAAAATATGTTAATTTTAACTTTTAATCATTTTTTTTGTTTTACCAGATAGGTATTTAATATTAATTCAAATAATATTTTTAAGAATATTCCTCATTTGAATTAATAAAATAATTAAGATAATCAATAATTAATTAACCATTAATTAATTATTAAAAATATCTAATTATGAAAATATTTTCTAATCACGTTATTTGATCTGAAATGATCATTGGAAGATGGAGAAAATATTTTCTTAATATTTTTCATTTATTACGAAGCATATCATTTTTTTACAACTTCTGTAAAGTCATAGCATGTCAAACCTGCTGTGGACACACTATCAAAACCATATCAACAAACTCTCCCTTTTTGATAATTAAGAAACATTCATCCATAAGAGATATGTTAATGCGAGTTCACGTATCAAACTCCCCCTCAGATAGAAACTGTAATAGTCTAACACTATATAGAAGCTTGAACAAGCTTTTTCTTTTGCATATTGCAAAAGTTTCTGTACAAGCATATAGCTTGAACATATCATAGGGACAAGGCTCCTGTATATTTAGCCCGATAGTAGCATGTGCTTCTGCACTCCCAACAAAAATGAGTTGTACTCAAATTTTGCATGCCCTATAGAAGGTTGATATCCCTCATAGTAAGTTTAACCTTCTATCCCGCTAAATATTCAAGAATTCTTGAGGTTTTGAGAATTAGCTTTGGCTATATCTCTTTAAATCTCACCTCCCCCTTAATCGTTACTTCCTATTTCTCCAAATATCTCCGAGGTCTCTCCCCCTTTTTGTCATATCAGAAAGAGTATAAGGTAAAAACGGAGAAGAATGGCTATGCAGAAGGTAAACCATAATTGCAGAAGGTAGAAACAGTCCATTTAGAAACGGTTTAGGCGTGTCTTAGAGACACTTATACATAAAAACCATAGCAAGACCATTAAAATTCCTATAAGATCTGGTCTAAGGTACTGATGTAAGAACAATAGAAGGCTTCCGGTGATGAAAGAATAGATTTTGGCTTTGATGATTTCTCCCAATTTGACATATCTGATTTTCTTGTCGAGCATGAAAATAATAATGTTATTTAATTTTATTTCTCTCGATGTGTTTATTTATTTTTAAAACAAAATTGTAGGATTACCTAATTATATGTTTTGAGTATTTTTGTTGTCGTTATGATTGTTTTTATTTTCTTTAATGCTTTTGTATATAATTAAAGGGAGGATATATAAAAGGTGATTGAACGAAACATATATCTCCAAAATTCTTTTTCACCCATGATATCCAGAAGAGTGGTAATATTGATGTTCAACAAATATGTTCATCAGAAAATCTGGCAAATTTATTCACAAAGGCTTTGCCTACAATAATTTTTGAAAGACTGGTGCATAAAATTAGAATGCGCAAACTTGGAGATTTAAAGTAATCTTACTACTATATACAGTAATGTTTTATCCTTTACCATGGTTCTCTTCCACGGGATTTTCTTGAAAATGTTTTTAACGAGGCAGTATCGTAATGGACCTTTAACGGAGAGTATTGTAAACATAATGTGAATGCCTATTTATTGTAATCATTTATTATTCATTCGGTTACAATTCTTTAGATTTTTTCCGCTGTAAAATCTCTACAAAGAAGAAGAAGTGGGACGGACAGTCTGTGATGCGTTGGCAAAGATCAAATTAAGTTTGACCCCCCGAGAGTTTGGAAATTGTTGATAACTTGACGACCGGAGGAGTAAAACTATTCTTCTCCATAGTCATCTCTCGTCTACTTTTCAAACATTAAAACAAACATTAGTAAATGAAGATATATTTATATATAAAAAGATGCAACTCGAGATTTATAGTACAGCGGGGGAAGTGGAAAGTTACTACTTATCATCTATCAAACATAATTATGGGTGGATTCACTACAATCCCCCTCTGCTTTTATCATATTATCATATTATTCACTTGTCTCCTCCTGTTTTCTCTGATTGTTGTCCAGGGAGCAGCACTGGTTAAGGCCAACGAAACCGACCGGGCTGCGTTGCTCGAGTTCAGGGGCCGGATACTTGACGACCCCGACGGGGTACTCAGCTCTTGGAATGACACCGTCCACTTCTGTCGTTGGCCTGGCATAACTTGCAGCAGGAGACGTCCCCGCGTCACCAAATTAGTGCTCCCTGGCTACAAACTGGGGGGCTCCTTGTCTCCCTACATCGGGAATCTCAGCTTCCTCAGGATATTAGACCTCAACGACAATGGTTTTGCAGGCGAAATCCCCCCTGAAATCGGGAACTTGCGTCAGCTGGCAGGGTTGGGCCTGGATAATAACTCGTTTTCGGGTCAGCTCCCGGAGAACATCTCTGGTTGCACAAGCCTACAAGGTATCCTTCTGGGGAACAACCAGCTTGTTGGAGAAATACCTCGTGGATTATCCGCTCTGTCGAAGCTTGGACTCTTCCATGTCAGCAAAAACAAAATCACCGGGAGTTTCCCTGATTTCTTCGGCAACTTATCGTCTCTGAAGGACGTAAGCGGAGAATTTAATGGTTTCAGCGGCCCCATCCCAGCATCTTTTGGGCAATTGCGAAGGTTGGAATGGATTAATCTCGCAGGAAACTACTTTTCCGGTTTGGTACCCGCCTCGATTTTCAACATAACCTCTCTGACGGTAATAGCCTTCACGGAGAACAAACTCAAGGGAGGTCTCCCTATGGATCTCGGAATCACTCTTCCCAATCTCCAGTTCATCAATTTCAATGCTAATCAGTTGACCGGACCAATTCCCCCTTCAATAACAGCAAACGCAACGAACTTACGGGGCATAGGGTTGACCCGGAACAATTTCACCGGATTGGTACCTGATCTCAAAAATCTTAACCAGTTGAGGCGGCTTCATATTGGTAATAATCAATTGGGAAACGTCGAGTCGGGGAACTTGAAATTCATTGAGTCCCTCAATTCCACCGAGCTACGTGTTCTGGATTTCAGCGGAAACAATTTCGGAGGTGCGCTGCCTCGGTCTATTGGGAACATGCTTCCAATTTGAAGTATTTGGCATTCTGGTCCAATCAGCTGACGGGGACCCTCCCTTCAGGCATCGGGAATCTTCACAACCTGGAAGTTCTACGTATTAGCTGGAATCCGTTGAATGGTATGCTCCCAAAGGAAATCGGTAACCTCCACAAGTTGAAGGACCTACGAGCGTACTACAACAAATTCATCGGGGAAATCCCATCTTCTCTTGGAAATTTGACCATGTTGACAATGCTGGTGTTGGGAGGGAGCGCATTCAGTGGGAGTATTCCCGCAAGTCTCGGAAATTGCCAAAAGTTGATCGCTTTGGATCTCTCCGAGAACAACCTGAGCGGAGCTATACCAGTGCAAGTTTTAGGTATTTCTTCCTTATCATACTTTCTCGATTTATCTCAGAATAAATTAACATGCACACTGCCAGATGAAGTCGGCAATCTGAAGAACTTAGCAATATTAGACGTGCACGGGAACTGACTATCTGGTCCAGTCCCGAAAACTCTTGGTGGATGCACCAGCTTGGTGGTTTTGGACATTGGGAATAATATGTTCCAAGGCAACATCACCCCGTTTCTATCTCCTCTGAAAGGACTTCAACAACTAGACTTATCACAGAATAACTTCTCTGGCCGGGTACCGAAATTCTTAGGAGACTTTCAGCTCACATACCTCAACTTATCTTTCAACCATTTCGAAGGAAAAGTTCCAAATAACGGAGTTTTCCTAAATGCCACAAGGATCTCGATCATGGAAAATTACAAACTCTGTGGCGAGATTTCTGCATTGAACTTACCAAGATGTCCTACATCGAAACGGAAACACGGAAGAAAAACCATGTTGAAGATCAACATTGCGGTTGCCGGTGGGATTGCTTTCCTGTTTGTTGTGCTTTTGTTGATTGCATCGCGTCGTTGCATGGACAGAAAAAGAAAAAGAAACGTAAAGTCGAAGTCTTGGTTGGTTCACATATGCCCTTTTCCACAAATTTCGTATGAGGATATACTCGGGGCGACTGATGGGCTCAATCAAGATAACTTGATCGGTGCCGGTGGTTTTGGTTCCGTGTATAAGGGGATCCTTGGAAACTCCGGTAATGTGGTGGCCATTAAGGTTCTCGACCTCCGAACTAGAGCAGTTTCGAAAAGTTTTATGGCAGAGTGTGAGGTATTAAAGAAAATCAGACATCGAAATCTACTTAAGATTTCTACTGTCTGCTCGACCATCGACTTCCGAGGTAATGATTTTAAGGCGCTTGTGTATGAGTACATGGAAAATGGAAGCCTGGACGATTGGTTGCATCCTAAAGTTTCACATGAGGGATTGTGCCGGATGTTAAGTTTAAGGCATAGGCTAAGTATTGCCGTGGACATTGCTTGTGCCGTGGAGTATCTCCACCATGATTGTGACATGCTGTTGATTCACTGCGACCTGAAGCCAAGCAATGTTCTCCTGGACTCGGATATGACAGCACACGTCAGTGATTTCGGCCTCACAAGAATTCTCTCTGCTGATGATGTTGTTGTTCAAGTAAGCTCGATGGGAGTCAGAGGGACAGTCGGCTACAGCCCTCCAGGTGTGTCGATTTTATGTAAATGTGTTTGCCAATAATTGTTAGCTTGTACTCGAAGTATAGGCCACTTAATTCAAATATTTGTAGAGTATGGAATGGGAAGCCAAGTGTTGAGGGAAGGTGATATTTACAGCTACGGAATTCTTCTGCTGGAGATGTTTATTGGAAAGAGGCCAACCGACGACCTGTTCCAGAATGCGTGGAACATTCGAAGCCACTGCGAGGCCGCATTGCCGGAAAGCTTGGGCGAAATAGCAGACCCTCGTCTGTTTTAAAATGAGTTTGGAGAAGGATCGATCGCCCGTGCTCCCCGAACGATTATAGAAGGTCTATCGAAGGTGTTTGAAATCGGAGTCGCATGTTGTAGTGAGTCGCCTGGAGAAAGGATGGACATCCGCGTGGCCGCTGGGAAATTACGATCCATCAAATCTCTGGTGGGATGAAGCTCCGAAGCCAGAATACGAGCCTGATGGATTGTACCCCCGACTGGTTGTATGTTTTGGTGGTGGTAGCTGAAATAACTCAATCCCATTATTATCTCCATCTCTTTGCCACCTGAATGAATGAATGAAGGATAATGCTCTGTTTATATTAAATCTTGTGTTAAGTTCATCAAATCGATTTCTATCATTTCTTCTGTGTTCCTGGAGAAAGAGCACAAGTTCTCCCTTACCATTAATCCTTGCAAGAGCACGTGCCATCGTTGAAATGGTGAAACCAGTTTCGATCCCGAACGATGATCTCCCTTCCATAGATCTTCGATATGAGCTTCATCGCCAGGTGACAATCTGCGCAGATTCGCAGATTCTTCACCACCCTTATCGGGACTCCTGCACCCGTGTTGATGAGCATGAAAGCCATGGCTATCTTTTCGCTGTGATAGGACAGTGCGAACTCCTTCTCCTCGTCCTCAAAGTCGACAAACACGTTCCTCGTATGAGGGACGTACCCTTCTAATCTCAAGGAATTCGTGATCTCGGCGAGCTTCACGCAAATTCACTCGCCCTGAGGATGAGATTTTTCACCCATCGTGAACTCGTGAATCTGGTTCCCTAGTTCAACGAGGCTGTGGCCATGTACATTTCCAATCATTAGGAACGTACAAGTTTAATGCTAAACATGTTTAGGCAGAAAACACTAAAATAAACAGTAATTTTTAGTAATTAATTAACCAGTGAAATATGTACTAAAAATGTTTTAGGAAGAAAACACTAAATTAAAGTTTAGTACTCAAAATGTTTTAGAAAAAAAAGGTATTAAAAATCAATGGTACTTACTTTGAAAAATGTCCTCAAAATGAATACTAAATTTCCTTGGGTTGCGTCGGACTTTAGTACTTGGTCTTCAAATTTTAGTACAAATGTATGGGGTTTGTACTTAAAAACGTCAAATGGACTTAGAAAATGTACCATTTATGAACATTAAAATTTTAGTACTTTATTTTAATTCAAGATATCTGTTAGGGTTGAATTAGTACAGTAGTTTTTAGGTTATAAAATTAACGAAGCCTAGGTTCAAGGTTCTACCTAATCGAAACCTGATGAGCCGATAGCTACCACCCGTATATTTTCAAAATTATTAATTTAAACTTAAATATTTTTAACTTTTTTTTAAAGAACTTATCATTTCAAAAATTCATGTCATATTAATTTTTGGCCCGTCTAAAGTCACTAAGAAGGTGATGTTAAATAAGACGGAAATAGTGAGTTTAAGTCGGTCATCGCTGTCTAATCTTTAATCTTTTTCTCCCACAGCAAAAAGTGTATCCCTGAACTCAAGAGATTTATAAGGTTATACGGTTAGTTTTAAAAAAGAAATTTACAAAATATGATGAAGTTTTCAAAATATCGAATTTACAATTGATAGGGCGGGTTTTGAAAATCCATCTTTCAATTTAAAAAAAGAAAGGATTTTCAAAACCCGCCATGCCCCTCATTTGAAAAAAAGAGAGGAGGCGAGAGGGAGGGGAGAGGGAAGACTAAGTACGGTGACGAGCACAAAATAACTGAAGGGCGATTTTAAAAGGCCAAATTTTAATTTTAATTTTTTTAATGTTGTCCAAACTCGCCCTGGATTAAATAATCATCAATAGCAAATTTTATTTAAATAAAATAAATCATATTTAATGTTTATAATTACATTAGAATAATACTCGATGCCATTTTGTTGGACACCAATATATTTTAGAAATTATTAAGTTTTTTTTAAAGATTCATGTCGTATTAATTTTTGGCCCGTGGTGTCAGGAGCAGTCAAAGTCACTAAGAAGCGGACGAAGATAAATAAGACGGAGAGCAAAAAGGAAAGTATCATTCACGGCTCCATCGACTCCAAAGTCAGTCAAGTCATCGGTTGTCTACTTAACTTAGAACAAGTCATTGAATAACAACCAGAAGCAAAAAGTGGGGACAGACAGTCTGTGATGCTGAGGCAAAGGCAGTCAGTCTAGAAAAACCAAAAACAAAATCAATCTCTTCCCATGGCCTTATCTATCCATAATCGTTCGATTTCTTATTTCGATTTTAGCATTCACGAGGAGCACGAAGATTATTTCCTAGCCTAATATTTGGTATTCGATTCGTTCTGACGTCTGCATTGGCGTGATTGAGCGACAGTGGTGTAGTTGCTAGGAGTTTCAGAGGAGCAGGAAGTTGAGGCAACGAGTAGTTGGGAAACCAATCCTTTACTGTGCTTTTTTTTATATCGATTGTCGGTTTAGAAGCAGCTAAACGTACTTGTAAGTATGTTTAACTACGCACGGTTTACTAATCTTTTTTTATTTTTAATACATGTATAGTACTAAACGTGTACATAGACATTACTAAAAAGTTACTGTCCAGTTTTAGTATTTTTTTCTAAGTAATTATTAATAATTTTTCGTACATTTTTATAAAAATATCCATGACTCATGGGAAAGACTCTTCCACCAGTGGCCAGTATTGAAGATAAAGAATATCTGCATGGCCCCATTGCCATTGCCGACTTGTCGATTCTGTCGATATTTGTTCGTAGGACCAACTCCTTCGGACGTCAGACATTTAATGCGACCGAAAAATTGGTTTAAGTAGTAATAGTTGGACATCACACGCATATCAATATGAATTCCTTGATTCATATGGCCTTTGCCCTAGAATAATATGTTGATAAATCATAAGGATGGTGACGAGCACAAAAAAAAAACTGAAGGGCAATTTTGAAGGCCGAATTTTAGTTAATTAATTTTTTTAATGTTGCTCAAACTTTCTCCGAGACTAAAGAATTATCAACATCAAAATTTATTTAAATAAAATAAATCATATATTTTAGAAATTATTAGTTTTTTAAAAACTTTTTTAAAGATTCATCTCGTATTAATTTTTAGCCCGTCAAAGGTGCCGCCCAATCAATCTCCTTTGACTCCAAAGTCAGCCAGTCATCGTGTGTACTAAGAAACGTCAATGGACTTAGAAGAACGCAACCATTTATGAACAGTAAAATTTTAGTACTTTACAAATTCAAGATATCTTTTAAGATTGAATTAGTACAGTAGGTTTTATGTTTCCACCTTCAAGAAACTACCCAACCGAAATTATTAATTTAGACTTAATTTGTTTTAACTTATTTAAAAAAAGAACTTATCCTTTTAAAAATTCATATCATATTAATTTTTGGCCCGTCAATGGTGCCGCCTGGAGTCAAAAGTCACTGAGAAGCTGACGACAAATAAGATGGAAATAGTGAGTTTAAGTTGGTCATCGTTATCTAATCTTTAATCATTTTCTCCCACAGCAAAAAAAGTATGTCCCATGACTCAAGAGATTTGTACGGTTATAAGGTTAATTTTAAAAAAAGTTCTACAAAGTTTTAGGAAGAATGTACTAAAATAAATAGTAATTTTTTAGTAATTAACTAAACAGTGAAATGTATAAGTTTAGTACTAAAAATGTATGGGTTTTCGGGCTTTGTACAATTTTAGTACAAATGTATGGGGTCAATGGACTTAGAAAAATGTACCATTTACGCACAATAAAATTTTAGTAGTTTACTAATTCAAGATATCTTTTAGTAGTTTTTAGGTTATAAAGTCAAGAATGCTAGGTTCGAGGTTCCACCATCCCGAAACTACCTTACCGAAACCGATGACCACCACCCGTATAATTTAGAAATTATTAATTTAAACTTAGTTTTCTAAAACTTTTTTTAAATAACTTATCTTTTTAAAAATTCGTGTCATATTAATATTTGACCCGTCAAAGGTGTCGCCATGTGTCAAAAGTCACTAAGAAGCCGACACGACGAAAATAGTGAGTTTAATCGTTTTTCTCCCCCACAGCAAAAAAAAAAAGTATTATCCCATAACTCACGTTCATCCTCAGAAAAGTCATGGAATGGGAGGAGAGTGTGGATATAACATCGCTACCCCTCAACAGAAGTGTCGTTTTACTTTTAGTCACGTTATTTTACGGACGTTATCCGCTACAACAATCTTTAATATCCTAGAGCTAATCCCGTTGATCGAGCTTCACAGCTTGGTAGTGTAAAAACCTATAAGGTTTTGTACCAACTTTCTGCAACAACAAGCACCTTTAAGGATATTGACTAGACTTTGCCGATCACATCTTGGCTAGTCAAATCCGTAGGGACTTAATAACAGAAGCCTTAAGGTTGTACATCAACCTTCTGTTGATACTCAAGGTTTTGTGGTTGCCTAACCTTCCTCTGCTGGGGTTATTATTTATGGAAAGTCCAAAAGGGTTAATTATTCGTTTCATGCAAAGAAGACAATCACACGAATTTATGTTGGCCTAAATGTAACAGTCGAGAGTTTGTGGAGGTTGGTAATGTCCTAAGAAATCTGTTCCAAGAAGGCAGGGACATGGGATGAATATGCCACATGGCATGTGTTTGCTCCGGAAGTGACCGCTGGACAAGCTGGATCCAAACACACCGAAAATTTCTGGCACTACGAGCAACTGGTACTCGAAAGTTCCTATCGTGCGGATGCACGCCAGAAGTGTCGTAACTTGCAAGGTGGAGCAGGAGTTGAGAATGCCGCCGGAGTGGAAAGAGGTCCTCCCGAGCATAGGGGTGCGGTACAGAAGTCTCGACCTCCTGATATAGAAGGACGGTAGAGCAAGTTACGTAGGAGCCGTCGGAGCTGAAAATTCCACCTTACACAATGGATGTGCAGTGCAGTGAGATCACATATGATAACCGTGCACGTCTAAACTATGTGAACAATTATTAATTTAAACTAAAAAAATTTTTAATGGTATTAATTTCTGGCCCGTCAAAGGTGCCGCCGGAGGAGTCAAAGTCCGCGCTATGAAGCCGATGGAGATAGTGAGAGTGAAAGGGAAGTATTATTATTCACGGCAATCAATCTCCTCCATTGACTCCAAAGTCAGTCACTCATCGCTTATCTACTTAACTTAGAACAAGTCAACTGAATAACAACAAGAATTCGGGGATTTCATTTCTGACTCTGGGTTTTGAAGTTTTGGGACGAAGTCCATGTCTATCTCCTTGATAATCTCCCTCGACTGATGGATGATCTTATCATCTTTTTTTCCCCGGGCCTCGATTCCAGAGTGAATGTGTTTATCCTTTCTATGTTTTGTCGAGCCCCCAAGCCTGAGCTCGGGCCGACTTTCCTGATCCGATGAGCACTACAGCAGCACGAATGTGGGGTAATAAAGTCGTAGCACTTGGAATGTGGCCGGATCAGAGGAGTAAATGTCGGATGAAAGTAAAGTAACAAGTTTATATGACCGAATTTCGGAATCTCACACTTCTCACGAGAAAAGTGAAGACAGTAGCGGGCTTGTATGTAAGAAAAGTGAAGACATAAAAAAGAAGAAATAATGCGAGTTCACAGGCTTTCGGATTGATATGTTGCAATCCATGTTATTGCCGTGTAGATAATGATCATGGAAGTCGAAATGCATCCGCGGTGACTCGAAATCGTGCCGGCCGTAAACAAGCTCGGGCATTATCATGTCATTTTCATGGGTTTTTTCATGACATGCTTTCCTCACGCCGGGAATATGTATGTTCGTGATGTAGTGCTCCCAATCCACTCTCCTCACGTCCATGGGGTAATCCATCCTCTCTCTCGCCGACATTTCCTTGATTAACTTCTCTGATGTTGCGGTTGTCAAACCTGCAAACAGTGAAACCGAAACAAATCCTTAGGTCTCCTCTGCGCATGAGCCTCGACTAAGGAATTAGCTTTTATGAAAGATGACCACTTTGGTTGGTTGTTTGCGACTAATGATCGGTTTCCTTTGAACTATGGGCAGTGGTTTCCATGGAGTACCTTACTCGGTTTGAAGAAGTAGGGCTCGTATACACACGCAATGCGAGTTGATTCCTTCAATGATCCTCTTGTTCTTCCTTGAACCCGCTCTCGCTGGTATTCAAACTGTATACGTAACATGCCCTCCTCCACGAGGAACTGAAGTTTATCAATAGAATCCACGAATTTCATCTCCGCCACCGGAATGCTAGTTCCGTTGGCATCCCACAAGAGGTGCAGAAGTGAAGTGAGTGCGGATACTCTTGAACAGATTGAACACAATGAGAGGGTTAACAGCCGATGAGATTATATTGTACGTTGGCACGCCAGGGTTCGTAGATTTCCCATGCTTCGCCATGACAGCCACCATTGCATTTACCAATAGATCCAATGGAACCTGAATGAAAACGAAAGACAGAAACGAAAACAAAAATAACCTGCTTAATGTCCGCGACTTCATGTCTAGACTAACGGGGACAAAATGAACTCTTACAATGTCGAGCACTACTTCGGGGTTGCCAACCAAACCAGGAAGTTGACCTTTGCCGTAAGAGATGATGACTGGCTCCAGGACTCTGCAGATTTAGGAATATAATTTTTCAGATCCCAATGAAGTAAGAATAACTTTTATTTGGTAGATACCAAGAAATGTATTCTTTCATACTTGTTCCCTTCGATCCAACCAGGGAATGGCTTCCTGATAGGTGCTCTCAAACCACGCTTGGCCGGACTATTACGACAGGTAGTTGGCCTCTTGAGCGATGAATTACCATCTCCCCCATGGCTTTGGAAAGCTCATAGCAGTTCTTGAATCCATATGATTGTGCCCAAGCTAAATCCTACTTCTCTCATTTTCTGGGATACCTTGCTCTCGGGGAAGCGTCGCGGGTCAAGTCCACAGCAAGCTTTATCTCCGCGTCCACATCTAGCATTGACAACATTGCTTGTCGACTCTCCTGGAGCTCCTCCAGAAATAACCCGTTTGGTTGTTCCATTGACAAATGCTACGTGATACAAAATAAAACCAAATTCATAAACTCAAGACTAAAAAGCGAATGTTTTTTTTTTTTGTACTTAGCCAACACGAATCATATACCTGTGGATACATGCATGAAAACGTGAAGTTTCTTGCAATTCTTTTGCTAACTCCAACATCCGATGGGTCCCAACAACATTCATTCTCAAGATCAGCATCGTATCGGCTATCAAAAATCTGTATCGGCTGCAGAATGCACAATAACATCCACCTCTTCAATTATTCGGTTCATCATTTCAGCGTCTTCTATTCCGAGATTAGGCTCCATAATGTCACCCGCAACAGGAATCAGCTTGCTAAGCATGAATTTCTTGTACTGATCTCCGAACTTCTGACGATGGTGTTGAAATGCTTCGCATTCAATTATCTACGAACAGGAATTATTTTATCCAACAATCACTCGAGGGATAAAGTTATCAACGTTAAAACAAATTCAAAATAACAATTCGTCCATTACACTGTAAAATTGTATTCAAAACTTTACCTTTCATGAGCTGATCATGTTTCTAAATCGATGACAACAATCAATCTTGTATTCTTCAAATTTAGTTTGATGGTGACAATGTAAACTTAAGGTTTTATGGAACAAATTTACCTCGCTTATGAATCTCTTGATGGCGGTTTCATCATCCTCTGCCCGGATCAATAGATATATTTTACTGAAATTTGGAGACATCCGCATGATCTTTTCTACGAACACTGCAGAATCAAAAGAAACGAATTTTGGAAGCCTCATTGGAAACCCCGACCATTGCGAATGAAGTGAGAAAAATGAAACGGTGTGCGAAACCCTTGGGAAGAACGAAATATGATACAGGTCACCTGTTGGAATTTATACCTTTGGCGAGAACACCGGTTGCACCGGTGACGAAGTAGGTCTTCCCTTCGAGGAAGTCACTGATCCCGATACCATCGCTCGACGCCTGCACAGACTTCAAGTCATCCGACACCACTGGAGTCGTCATGGCTGCAGACAGTCCGGTGATCTTTTGGGGAAAGTTTTGACTACCAAAAGCACCACGAGAAACGGGATCCTTCTCTCCATGCGCTCTAGTCCCACATCTTCAAAGGGCTCGAGCGTCTCAAGGACGCCAAAGGGTTGGAATATGTGCAACAGGGGGCAAAACGAGCGCTACATTATGGTATGAGAAGGTAGGAATTTGGAGGCTTACGGAATGAATCATTCCTCGGCTTCTGCTGTGACTAAACCTTTGCTGACGTCCTTTTGGATGCAGACGAAAGGAAGAATTGCGAGGAGGCTTCCATTTATAGTAATAAAACTAACCGACACGGGGTGTTTGGTTTCCGGGGTTAGAGCAGGAGTTGGGAATGCCGCCGGAATGGAAAGAGGTCTTCCCAAGCATAGGGGTGCTGTGTAGAAGTCTCTACCCTCCTGATACAGAAGAATAATAGATCAAAGTTGCGTAGGAACTGTCGGAGCTGAAATTCCACCCTAGGTATTGGATGTGCAGTGGCAGTGAGTCACAACTATGGTAACTATGCACGTTTGAATTATGTGAACAATTATTAATTTAAACTAACAAATTTTTTAATGGTATTAATTTTTGGCCCGTCAAAGGTGCCAGCAGTCAAAAGTCACTAAGAAGCTGACGATAAATAAGATTGGAAATAGTGAGTTTAAGTTAGTCATCGTTATCTAATCTTTAGTCATTTTCTCCCACAGCAAAAAAATATGTCCCATGACTCAAGAGATTTGTACGGTTATAACGGTTAATTTTAAAAAGCTTTACAAAGTTTTAGGAAGAATGTACAAAAATAAACAGTAATTTTTTAGTAATTAACTAAACAGTGAAATGTATAAGTTTAGTACTAAAAATGTATGGGTTATTCGGGCTTTGTACGATTTAAGTACAAATGTATGGGGTCAATGGACTTAGAAAAATGTACCATTTACGCACAATAAAATTTTAGTAGTTTACTAATTCAAGATATCTTTTAGTAGTTTTTAGGTTATAAAGTCAAGAAGGTTCAAGATTCCACCGTCCCGAAACTACCTTAACCGAAACCGATGACCACCACACCCGTATAATTTAGAAATTATTAATTTAAAACTTAGTTTTCTAAAACTTTTTTTAAATAACTTATCTTTTTAAAAATTCATGTCAAATTAATATTTGACCCGTCAAATGTGTCGCCATGTGTCAAAGTCACTAAGAACCGACACGAAGAAAATAGTGAGTTTAAATCGTTTTTCTCCCCCACAGCAAAAAAAAAAAGTATTATCCCATAACTCACGTTCATCCTCAGAAAAGTCATGGAATGGGAGGAGAGTGTGGATATAACATCGCTAACACTCAACAGAAGTGTCGTTTTACTTTTAGTCACGTTATTTTACGGACGTTATCCGCTACAACAATCTTTAATTATCCTAGAGCTAATCCCGTTGATCGAGCTTTAACTTATCACAGCTTGGTAGTCCTAAAAACCTATAAGGTTTTTTACCAACTTTCTACTACAAGAAGTGCCTTTGTAGGACATAGACTAGACTTTGCCGATCACGCCTTGGCTAGTGAAATCTGCAGGGATTTAATAGCAGAAGCCTTAAAGGTTGTACATTAACCATCTGCGGATACTCAAGGTTTTGTGGTCTATAGAAGCCTAACCTTCCGCTGTTGGGTTTATTATTTATGAAAAGTCCAAAAGTCCAAAAGGGTTAATTATTCATTTCATGCAAAGAAGACAATCACACGAATTTATGTTGGCCTAAATGTAACAGTCGAGAGTTTGTGGAGGTTGGTAATGTCCTAAGAAATCTGTTCCAAGAAGGAAGGTGGGGACATGGGATGGATATGCCGCATAGCATATGTTTACTCTGGAAGTGACCGCTGGACAAGCTGGATCCAAACACACCGAAAATTTCTGGCACTACGAGCAACTGGTACTCGAAAGTTCATACCGTGTGGATGTGCCCCAGAAGTCCTAGTACATGCATGGGTGGAGCAGGAGTTGGGAATGCCGCCGGAATGGAAAGAGGTCTTCTGGAGCATAGGGGTGCTGTGTAGAATTTTCGACCTACTGATACAGAAGAACAATAGATCAAATTGCGTATGAGCCGTCGGAGTTGAAAATTCCACCCTAGGGCATTGAATGTGCAGTGCAGTGAGTCACAACTATGGTAACCGAGCACGTCTGAACTATGTGAACAATTATTAATTCAAACTAAAAAAAAATTTTAATGGTATTAATTTTTGGCCCGTCAAAGGTGCCGCTAGAGGAGTCAAAAGTCACGCTATGAAGCCGATGGAGATAGTGAGAGTGAAAGGGAAGTATTGTTTAGTTCACGGAAATCAATCTCCTCCATTGACTCCAAAGTCAGTCACTCATCGCTTAACTACTTAACTAAGAACAAGTCATTGAATAACAACAAGAAGCAAAAAGTGGGGACAGAGTTTGTGATTGGGGGGGGGGGGGGGGGGGGGGGGGGGGGGGGGGGGGGGGGGGGGGGGGGGGGGGGGCGGGCGGGGGGGGGGGGGGGGGGGGGGGGGGCGGGGGGGGGGGGGGGGGGGGGGGCGGGGGGCAAAGGCAGGCAGGCAGTCTAGAAAAAAAAACATATTAAGTTATATGTGATTGCAAAATTAAATTATTTTAAATTAAATTTTTGAAATTAGATTAGCAAACATATTTTTATGAGTGTGAGAAATTAGATGAGAAACATGGAGGAGGAGGAGGAGGAAAAAAGTTAATTTTTTTAGTAAAATTATTAATAATTTTTAGTACATTTTATAAACACTAAACTTGTACATTTCAATATTTAGTACCTTACTAAAAATACTGTTTATTTTAATAATAAACAAACTTGTACATTTCTAATCATTTTGGAACATACAAGTTTAATAATAAACATGTTTAGGAAGTAAGTAGTAAAATAAACAATAATTTTTAGTAATTAACAAAGTAGTGAAATGTAATAAGTTTAAGCACGTAATGTTTTTCAGAAAAAACCCATTAAGAATCCAATAGGCACTTACTTAGAAAAAATGGTAATAAAAAAGAACAGTTTCCTATACTAAATATCTTTTCTTGGGTTGTGTCGGACTTTTGTACCAAATAACATCTTTGTGGCTTTTTTTTTTTTTTATATTTACGTTATTTTTAAGATACAAAATTGCCATATTGGGTTTGTTACTAAAAAAAAATGTGTCGATGGACTAAGAAAAATAATGCACCATTTTATTAACAATAAAATTTTAAATAGTTTACTAATTCAACATAACTTTTTTTTAGTAGTTTTTTTTAAGGTTAATAAAGTTAAGGAAGCCTAGGTTTGAGGGGTATTTCAACCAATCAACAAACCAAACCAATCATAACCAATCACAACCGTCCGGAAACTACCCTAACACACCGGAAAACCCGAATGACCCCACAATGACCCCCAACGAGTCCACCACCCGGGGTATTTTAGAAATTATTAATATTAAACTTTTTTTAATAAAATAATTTTATCCTTTTAAAAATTTCATGTCATAGTTTAATTATTATAATTTTGGCCCTTCAAAAGGTGTCGCCCATGAAGTCAAAAGTCACTAAGAAGCCGATGATAGAATACGTACGAGAAAATAGTGGGTTTAAGTCAGTCCCATCGACTGTCTAATCTTTAATCTATTTTCTCCCTATAGCAGTCATGGAATGGGGGAGAGTGTGGATATAACATCGGTGTCCCGGGTGGATCCCGTTTTCGGATTCCATTTAAAATGAATATCCTCACTTGACGATAACGCTTTGGATTTTGAAAAACATGTCGGAGTCCGTGCTACAAACCTATTTTAAGTTCATGTTAGTAAAAAATGTAGAGAATTGTTTAGGTTCGGGAATTAGGGATTACTTAATCGCATTCATCGTATTATTACTTTTTTTATATCTTATTTTCATTATATTGGTTTTAGAATATTTATAAGTGGATGGCCTACACTTTCCTAGCTATCAATAATGATACCTCGCTAGAACGGTAACACTTAACATCAGATCTAATTCTTGTAGTTGAACTAAGGCGAGCACTCTACTTTCAACAAGTAAGAAATAACAAAAAGTAGAGATATCAGATCCTGAATTCTTCTGATTTTTTATTAAATGTAATATAATATTATGATTGTGGTAATCTAACATAGGTGTTGTTAGCTATGTTCTGAATTCCTTGTTGCTTACAAGTCTATATTCCGAAAACCATCTGGTTTCCAAATAGTTAATGGTCAGGTTGTGTTAGTATTTAATTTGATATAATTTCACGTTGCTTTTCATGTTTCATTCATTCCACCTTCTCCCTTCCGTTTACACTCATAAAATAATGAAATTTACCATCAATGAATCACTTAATCGAGACAATGATGCGAGTTTATTGGACACCCCCATATATTTAATAGAAAATTATTAATTTAAAACTAAGAATTTTATAATCGTATTAATTTTTTGTCCCGTCAAAGGTGCCGCCAGAGGAGTCAAAAGTCACGCTATGGAAGCCGACGGAGATGGTGAGAGTCAACGGCAAACAATCTGCTTCCATTTAACTCCAAAATCAGTCAATTAACTCGCCATGTCAACTTAAAACTTTGAAAAAGTCATTGAATAACGAACAAACAAGAAGAAGAAGCAAAGTGGGGACAGACAGTCTGTGATGGGGGAGGCAAAGGCAGGCAGTCTAGAAGAGAGAGGAAATGCTGGTGGCTAACTGAGATATAATTCAACAGAAATCCATTCTTATATTCACTTTCTTATGTTTGTTCATTTCTCTCGTAGGAGTGTAGTAATGAGGGGACCCTCCTCAACATGGGATCTGAAGAACCAACTAGTGTTGGACGCTGAGGTGACTAACCAACTTTAGACCTAATGAGCATTTATATATTTAACCATCATTAATAAGTTTTTAATGGGTTATCATATTGAAAGTAGCCAACGCCAACTGTCCTAAAAGCTCGAACTGTTAGGTGAATGCGTGGTATATTATATATTTTATTTTCACAATGTGAGTCCTAAAATTAAAATGATTGATTGAATGAATCCACTTTTAGAAGCAGAACTGATTGTAATCTTTAAGTATGGATATCGTGTTTATTAAGGATCGCAAAATGAGATTCAAAGGCATATGATTTAAGAATATACCTTCTAATTTTAGGTATCTCCTAAGGTACATCCGAGTATTAACTTGGAGATCCCTCATTCAATCTCCAACGGCACTAGCTTATCAAGTGTTGTTGTAATCTTGACGACTTTAGCACCCGGCATTGCCTCATTGTTGTAAGGTCAGTAGACGTTCATTAAAAGTCATTTGTTTGACGTTCAATCGAAAAGTAATCCAGTCGCCATCAAGATCACGAAATCCAAAACCAATGTTGTTCGTTGCCGCATATTTCCAATGTGTTTTTACAATAACAAGGTGTTGTCTAGTCTAACCGTCCATCACTTGGATTGGTATAGGTCTATTCACTTTTAATTACTTCTAAGAGTAGTCGACGTGATGATCTAGAATGTGACGTCTGTTTATATGTAACCATCTATTATGTATATAAAATGATTGACGCATTTAGTACAAAACCTTCGAATCTGTACTATGCAACATAGTCACTCTAGTACATAACCTTCTGGTCTGTGCTGTGCAACTCTGTCACTCTAATAGAACCTTTTGGTCTGTGTTGTGCAACGAGTGGCCTTTGGCGTAGGACCTTCTGGTCTGTGCTATAGAAGGTCGATCTCATATCACCTTCTATAACCGCTACTATGTTACGTATCACCTTTTGTAATTTCTACTACATTATGTTTGAGTGGTTTATTGAAAAGGACTTAAAAATTCTTAATTGGACTTTAACACAAATTCACCCCCTCTTAGTGTAACAATCCCGAAATTCATAGGAAACTTCCAGCTCAAATACCTCAATCTATCTTTCAACTATTTCGAGGAGAAGTTCCTAATAAAGGAGTCTTCCTAAATGCCACAGGGATATTATTCAAGGGAAATTACAAATTCCGTGGTGGGATTTCAAGCATTGAACTTACCACGTTGTCCTACTTCAAAACTAAAGTGTGGAAGAAACATAATGTTGTCAAAGATCTTCATTACGATCACTGGTGGGATTGTCGTCCTCTTCGTTCTGCTTTTTCACAATTTGGGTGGTTGGTTCTCAAATACCCTTTTCCACAAATTTTGTACGAGGATATACTCAGGGCGACCGGTGGGCTTAATGAAAATAACTTGATCGCTGCCAGTGGTTTTGGTTCCATGTATAAGGGCATTCTTGGAAATTCTGATAATGTGGTAGCCATAGGTTCTTGACCTCCGAACTCAAGCGGCTCCAAAATGTTTTATGAGAGAGTGTAAGATATTAAAGAAGATACAGACACCGAAATCTCGTTAAGATTTCTATAATATGCTCGACCATCGACTTCCAAGGTAATGATTTTAAGGATCTGGTGTATGAATACAAGAAAAATGGAATCCTGGAAAGATTGGTTGCATCCAAAAGGTATATATGAAGGACGTGCGCACTGAAGTTTTACCGATGGAAAAATTATTTATGTTCATATTTTCATCATCTTTACCGCAGCTTTTTATAAAATAAAAAAAATACTGATTCAAAAACTTTGGTTTCTCATATTAAGAATTATAAAAACTCAGGGAAAAAAATTTAGATTCGGTTTTAAAATTTACTAACCTTTTCCTTCAATTTTTAGATCTATATTTTAGATTTAGTTTTTAATTAAAGCTTTAAAATGAACCAAAACACACAAAGGAAATCTTCAATAATAATACTTTTTCTAAAATTGTTTATTTGATACGGAGTTTGGCTGATTGTAATTAAATAAAATAGTGCAAATAAAAATTGGTTGTACATGGAAGAAAGTGATAGTAATCTTGACTTTGGATGATCCGGTTGGTGGTCGTATTGTACAGAAGGTTTAGTTAGTGTCTACGTTCATTAAAGTCCAATTTGTTTGACGTTAGTTTGTATAAAAGAAAGCCAATCTAGGTCGTGATCTTGAAATCGAATCATTCATGGCCCCAAAAAAAATCATTAACGAACTGGTCACATCTTGTTCTTTATGCCCCATTGCCTCGGGACGTAGTATTGATTTATATCTGTTTTTAGGTTACGTATATGTGTGTATAACGATACTTTTATGTTTAGCTTGATTTCCAGAGGTATGCCCCTCTGAGCTTTTGTAACAGACATTTTTTTATGAGTTATATCATCATTAATTATATATAAAAATTGAACCCACAGAAAATTTAAAGTGGGTAAATTAAATTATTTTAATTTTTTTATATTAATTATTATACAAAAAAGTAAGAGGGTCATTGCCCACCTCCCGAGTCCCCCCGGTTCCGCCTCTTGTTCATGGCCATATATTCTCAGAATGTGGTCTTTTTACACGACCAGTTTCATCCTCGGCCCACTGAAGTAGTAGTTAGCCCACAAACCCCAAACATCAACAGGATATGATACCACTCACTGGCATAGCCCAATCCCTAAGGGTACGGCATTCAGTCATCAGCTTCCTGTTAGGAGTATTCAACATCGACAACAACGGGTTTGCTGGCGAGAGAATCCCCCCTGAATATCCGGGAACCTAGCATCGGTTTGACAGTGTTGACGATGGTATAAATAAACTCATTTTCGGCGCCAGCTTCCAGGAGAAACCATCCTCGGGCTGTAACCAACACCTACGGGAGATCTGGACTGGGAAACAGCAAGCTTGTTGGAGAAAATACCTCGGTGGATTATCTGTCTTGTCGAAGCATTCGCAATCTTCATAGTCGACGAAAAAACCATTTCACCGGAAGAGGAAGTGTCCCTGATTATCTTCCAGCAACATATCGTCTCTGGCAGGCAGTTAGCGTAATGGGGAATGATTTCAGCGGCCAATCCCAGCATCTCTTGGGCGATTTGCGAAGGTATGCGATGGATTAGTCCATCCCAAGAAACCTACCTTTTTCCGGTATCGGTACCCGCCACCCACCTCGATTTTCAACATTAACCTCTCTAGACCGTTAATAGATTTCTCTGAACAATAAACTCTTCGTGGGAGGTTCTCCGCTCTGGATTGTGTGACTCACTACTTCCCCAATCTCCTTGCACTTCCAGTTTCAGTAGGAATCAGTTGGAACCGGGACCCTATTCCTCCCTTTCAATAGCGAACGCAACACAACTTACGGTAGCCGTACCAGTTGATCCAGAACAATTTCACCAGATCGGTACCTGATCTCAAAAATCTCAATCAGCTAGTGGTTGCTTCTAGTGTGCAGATAAAATCAATTGGGAAGCGGCACGTCAGGGGGACTTGATATTTCATCGGAGTCCCTCAATATCCACCAAGGCTGTTTGGGTCCTGGAACTCAGTTCAAAACAATTTCGGTGGAACGTTGCATAGGTCTATTGGTGAACCACCGTTCTTCCAACTTGAACTTTTTGTCATTCGGTTTCAAAAACAGCTGACGGGGACATCCTCCCTTCTAGCATCGGAAATCTTCACAACCTGGAAGCTCTATTCATCCCGGCTGGAACCCATTGACGGGTATGCTCCCAAAGGGAAATCCGGTAACCTCCACAAGTTGAAGTGAACTTACAAGCAACAGTACAACAAATTCATCGGGGAAGGGAAATCCCATCTTCTCTAGGAAATTTATGACTATGATTGACGATATTGGTCGTTCTTGGCGGGAGCGGGATTCATGTGGCAGTATTCCGGCAAGCCTCGGAAAATTGCCAAAACTTGATCGGTTTTTTTGGATACTAATCTAAAAACAATCTGAGTGGGACCTAATACCATCACAATGTCTTGGGTATTTCTTCCCATTTATCATATGCTCTGTCTCGATTTAATCTCAGAACACAAATTAAACCCGACACACTGCCAGAAGATGTCGGTGATCAGAAGAACCCTAGCAATATTATAATGCTGCTCACGGGGAAACAGATTGTCTGGACAAGTCCCGGAAACCTCCTAGGTGGAGGATGCACCAGCTTGGTGCTATTACTTGGACATTGGGAATACATAATATGTTTAGAAGGAAACATCCACCAAGTTTCTATACTCCTCTGAAATGGACTTCAAGAAACTAGACTTATCAGCAGGAAATAAACTTCTCTTGCCGGGGTACCGAAATTCTTAGAGAGGAAATTCCAGCTCACAATCATCAATCTATCTTTCCAAACCATTTCGAGGAGAGAAGTTCCGAATACAAAATAAAGGAGTTTTCCTAAATGTTTTTTATTTTTTCCCACGAGGGTCCTCTAGGTAATGGTGAAATTACAAACTCTGTGGCGGGATCTCCACAGCATTGAACTTACCAATTATGCCATACTTTTAAACTGAATCGCGGATAGGAATAAAATCGATTGTCTAAGATCCTTTATCCCTGATCGCCAGTTGGTGACTGCTTTCCTCCCGTTCCATTTCTGCTTATTTGGTGCTTGCATCTCATCGTTGCCAGGGAACAGAAAAAGTGAGGACAAACGTGAGGACCGACAGTTAGGGTTGGTTCCCAGAGGCCCATTTGCCACAAATTTCGTACTGAGGATATAATCAATGCGACCGATGGGGCTCAATCAAAATAACTATGATCAGTGGTCGGAGGTTTTGGAGTTTTGTGTTATAAGCGGGATCTCTATGGAAATTCTGGTAATGTTGTAGCCGATTTAAGGTTCTCGACCTCGCGAACTCAAGCAGAGCTTCAAAGAAGGTTTTCTGTAGGCAGAGGATGTGAGGTATTGAAAGGAAGATCAGATACCGACAAATCTCGTTAAAGATTTCTTACTGTGACTGCTCGACCATGGTGGGCGACTACCGTCATGGCAATGATTTTAAAGGCGATCTGTGTATGAGTACATGGAAAATGGAAACCTAGAAGATTGGCTGCATCCATAAAGTTTACAACACGACGGGAAGGTGTGCCGGTTATTAAGTTTTAAGGCACAGGCTTAGTATAAAATAACACACTATTGCCTGTGGGACATCTTGCATGGTTGGCCGTGGAAGTATCTGCAATCACGAGTGTGAACATGCCGGTGATTCATCCGTGATTTGAAGCCCAGAGCAATTGTTCTCCTGGATGTGGAGATAGACAGCACTAATAGGTCTGGTGATTTCGGACTCACGAGAATTCTTTCTGCCGGTGATGTTTGTTGTGACAAGTAAGCTCGACAGGAGTGAGAGGAACGGTCCCGGGGCTACAGTCCTCCAGGTTCGTGAGAATTGTTAATGTTAAATGTGGTTATTCGGATATTTGTTAGTCTCGTACTCAGTAATAATAGGCCGTTTAACGCGAAATGTTGTGAAAGAGTAACGGAATGGGAAGGCAAGTGATCGAGGGAAGGTGATGTTTTACAGTTTATTGGAATTCTTCTGCTGGAGATGTTTTACAGGACATAGAGGCCCCACCGACGACATGTTCACAGGATGCGTGTGAACATCCGAAGCCCATTGCGACGGCCAGGGGGATACTAAAAGGAGCGGCGGAAGAAGTAGCAGACCCTTGTGACACTGTTTCTAAATGATGTTTGGTAGTAGGGATCGAGCGCGCCGCCACTCCGCGAAAGATTATAGAGATGCTCTGGCGAAGGTGTTCGAAATCGGCAGTCGCATTGTTGTAGTGAGTCCCCTCTGTGCAGAAAAGAAAAGGCATGTGACATTCCGTAGAGGGCACGCAGCGTAACACTACGATCCATCAAATCTCTATGGCGGGCTGATGCTGCCGAATCCGGAAAGCCAGTCTGAAGGATTGTATCCCCGATCGCTTTGCTTGTTTGCTGGTGAGTAGCCGAAATAAACTCAAATCCAAGTATTTTGTCTCTGCTTGTTCCTCGTTTTGATATTAGCCACCGTGCTGGAATGAAGAAGCATACGATGCTCTGTATTTCTTCTTTATTTTAAATCAATTCTCATATTGGTTCATCAATCTTGTATTTCTATCATTCTTCCTTTGCCCTGGGGTTGAGTTTGATTGGATTTAGATTATCTTCCAAGATGTCCTACTTCAGAAATGGAAGCACAGATGAAAAAACTTGTTGAAGACCGTCATCGCGGTCCGCCAGCGGGGGGGAAGATTGCTTTCCTGTTTGTACTGCTTTTGTTGATTGCATCCGCATCGTTGCCATGCGACAGAAAAAAAGAATGAAACGTGAGAGTCGCATTCTGGGTTTGGTTCCTAGTAAAAAGCGTTTTTCCACAAATTTTTCGTACGAAGGATTTACTCGGAGCGAACCAGTGGGCCTTCAATCAAGATAAACTTGTATAAGGTGTAAATTCTGATAATGCTTGTTAGCCCATTAAAGGCTCTCGACCTCCGAAGATCGCTCTCTAGCTTCGAAAAGTTTTATTGGCGAAAGGCAGAGTGTGAGGTATTGAAGTGAAAATTAAGACAACCGTAAATCTCGTTAAGGTTTCCATTGTGATCATCCGGTACTTCCGATGGTAAATGATTTTAAGGCGGAGCACATGGAAAACAACAGCTTGGGCGATGAACAGGCAAGCAGTTAGATAGGAAGTCCAGAATGGGGAATGAAACATTTCACTGTCCTATTGAAGTATCTTTCTTTTCTAAGTTTAATGCGGGATCATCCCCACCACCAGGCCACTATCCCAAGCCAGGAGAAGAACTATGCCACGTAGCCCTTGCAAGTATTGCACCACAAAGTCGGTCATGGTGCTTGAACCTTAACTAATCCATGGTGTACTCTCAGAGATACTACTAGCAAGAGCATAAACCGAGTTCATTCCATGAATTCTTGGAGAATGCCTGGGAAGGCGCACCAATGACACTACTACAGTACTTGCCGTCTCTTGAAGAGACTTTTTCCCTGTCTTACATTCCTTCCATACATACTGATGGATGGACCATCTCTATGGTTAGCTTTCGTCACATTGAGGAAGCTTAGCAGGAAAATGCATGTCCTTACAATGACCACCTCCTCCGCTACTCTTCATCATCTCCAGCAGGATAGTTGTTGGACGAATCCTCCACTAGTTATTGGCTCTCTCTTCGCCTTTGCATGTCCCCACCTGAGTCCCAATCCTCCACCTCTGCTACAACAATAAATATCAATACATTATGAGTGGTAAGGCCTACCTACCAAATAGGTCTCCAGTCCAGTAAACCAGATATGGCTAATTGATGGATAAAGTTGACAGCAAACACAAGTGCCAAATTTGCATTCCCCCAGTTCACTTTTCACGCCGCAGAGTCTTCAGAGGAAATCCATTGTGAAACAAATAACCCAAAATGGCCCTCTTTCCGTGACTTCTCAATAATCGTCCATGTTATCGTGTATGGAGAAAAGAGAGTTAAGAGGTGTGTACGCATTAGGGTGGACAGTAAAAAAAAACCAAAATGTTAAGGTTTTATCATCACAAAGGGAAAGCACGTTACTGAAATGAGCAGATGAATATCCGCGATCGAAATACCTGCATTTGGGTAATCTAGAGTATTTTATTATCTATCCCAGTTAGCCCAAGTTCGTAGGGGCCGTTTTGTAAGCCTCAACAGCATCAAAAACTAGGATTAAACATAGTCACCTCTTTCTAATAGTTCTTCCCACCATTAGAATTGTTGTCCTGTCCCGAAAAGGAAAAAATAGAAATAGCGGAGATTGTGCGTTCACCAAATGCAAAATAAGCCTACGCCACTTATGGCTCATCAACTGTACGCCAGCGCCCTCCCGGATCCTAGCGACGCACGAGGCGGTACGGACGACAAGAGGATCCGGGCCCGCTCCCCGAACGGCCCAATCGGTCTGTCGGCGGACTCGTCACGACTTCGAACGTCGGATTGGGCCCAATCGTGGTTGGGTCATTCCCCCGAGTTCCTACATGGGGTATGCGGAGGAGCATTTCGCAATTCTGTCCCCATGTCCTTTGAGAGCAGCAGACGAGGCGAGAGCGGACAAGTCTGCAGGTTAAAGGCTCGCTGTAGGTAGTTTTAGGGAAAACCCAGGGATGCGGCTTCGTGTCGCCGGTTAACCCATCCATGATGGCTCCGATCCGATTTTTTTGTTAAGTTGTTATTCTGACTCGTAGAAAAGATGTTGCTTTGCTTAACCTAGGGTATAAGCTTATTACGGAGTGCCCAACCCGAGCATTATTTTGAAGCTGTTTAAGTCGAAAAAAAAAACAGTTATGGTTCCGGGGTATTCCTATTTATTATACTTCTTACATTGCTGACATGTGCAAAAAGGTTGGCCATGTTGCACCAAAAGTTTGGCTTTTGATTTACGGGGGGGGGGGGATGTGTGTGGACCCGATCCGGTGGGGCATGACTAGACTCCGGACGTCCATGTCAATGTTTTGAAACGGTGCGTTGTAACCCGATTCGGAGCTTTTATTGGCCCGAACTCATGTTGTATTTGTTTCACAAACAACATGCGACGATAAAACCTACGGGCCTATAGGCTTAGCGGGACAATCACAAACAATTATTTAGATTAAAAGACGAGCGGGGAGAAGGGTGGTGACTAGTCGGACCCTATACACATTTGGGCCCCACGGCCACGTATACATGTGGAGATAAATAAAATCGGGCAGGCCCGTCACCTCCCTCGATGTAACCTGAAGCCCGCCGGGATGGCATGTCATCGGTCGGGCTCGTCAGTTGGGGCCCGCTTGCGAGACGTGCTTCCTCCCCGCCTCCTCTAGTCCTTTTCGAAATTCGTTTTGTCAGAAACTCCCGTGAAAGGCTCGGTTTGGATTTTCATGTCAACATCAAAACCAGAATGCGGTGGTTAGAAAATTCATAATTGAATATTGAAAACAATTAAAATTAATTATTGTCAAGATCGAATGTTGAGACTTACCGGGCGATTTGTGTGGCCTCGTTGATTGTCGATCTTCTCCGTGATGTCGAAACGATTAACTAGGCGTTGTATGTGGCCCCTCTGATATTGATCTTCAGGGATGTTTGAAAAATGGATGTCTGGGGCGCTTTGTGTAGCCCGTTGATGTTGATCTTCCGTGATGTCGATAAGATAATGGGACGTTGCTTGTGCGGCCCGTTGATATTGATCTTCGGTGATGTCGAAGAATGGATGTCCCTTGGTAATGAATTCCCTCCGTTGTTTTTACATGCAAAACAAAGTGAAAAGGAGAGAGATCTATGCAAAGCCATTAGTGAAACGTGTTAAATTGAATGAGTTTAAATTTAACCGAACCGAAACAAGTAAGGAAATGACTTATCCAACCGTTTGAAATGGATGAGGAGATCGAGGACAACTGTGATCATTCGAGAAAAACCCTCCAAATAAATGGCTAGAGAGGTTCCATTGTCCGGTCCGTATTTGATCTCCTTACAAGTTATGAATCCTAACTACGAGAGTGAAAGCATATCGATGTAGAATGTTCGAATATATATGACCAAAGAGACAAACGTAGGTAGCTTGATGCCATCGAAAGAAAAGTTAGATGACCAATCTCGTTTCGAGCCGTTTACTTGAATTGTGACAAAAGATGGACGATAGCTTAAAAAATATCATAATCTTATCGTAAACTTCTTTCCACAAATATTGTGAATATAGTTAAAAAACTTAATATATAATACATGGATGGTGCTAGTCAAAATTAGAAAAATAATATACATTGTGATGTGTTTCCAGTAAGGCAAAGAGTGGTGGTTGTTCACACACTGACATGTTCTAGTCGGACAGCTTACACGGGAGTGAGATTGACCCCCGTTGACCGTGTGCTGAACTTATTTCAAAATAAGAAATGTAAAACATAAAAGTTGTAAAAGCTTGAATGTTTAAACTTTAAGGTTCTAATTTTAGATCCATTCACGGAGTTCCATAATGAGAGAGTTTATGTCCCTTTCTGGTGCACAGGACCTACTCATTTCTGCCACTTTTGGAAAGGCAATAGGCAAAGGGAAGGGTGTGGGGGAAGAGGTCTTATATCGTTCTTCCCCCTGAATTATTAGACCAACTAAGATGGAACTGAATGTAAAACCTCAAAAGAGTGTGGAAATTGTGTAGAAAAAACTGAAAATATGGTTCTGGAAACAGTAATTTTATAAACATTCCCAATTCGTGGTTTAAAAAATACATTATTATTTGCATGTTGCAGCAAGTACTTGTCTGTGCGGGTGCAAGAGATGCACAATGACATCTTGCTGTCCACTGCATTCCCCTAACTATTTGACCAGATTTTGTTAGCTCGAATAAAAAAATTATCCAAACAATGAAAGAATTTAGGCCATTAAATTTTAGGTGAAAATTGGAGCCTTGTGTGAGGGATCGTGTGTTAAAGTTATGTCCAAGAAACAGAAGCAGACAGTACAGCTCTTGAACAAAACATCGTAGCTTCTGCCAAAGTCAACAAAACCTTAATCGAAATGGCCTCAAATGGAAAAGTTTTTAAAACATGATAGGTTGTAGATTAATTAGAAGATGTAATGATTATACAGTTATTTCAGGTAATTCCAAGGCTACATTAAACCAAGTTCAGGTTCAATGGAATGCAGCTGGCGCTGCTATTACGCGATTATGCACGAAACAGAGCAGCTTTCGATCTTTCAACATTCAACGATTCAAAAACCTATCAGGTAAAATGCATTCCTTTTATGGAAAGGTTGTCAGCAGAAGAATTGTTCCTTGTTAAAAAAGGAAGCTAAAGAATTAAAAATCAATTCATCCCGTGCAGATGAGGCAGTAAATTATGCATAGAAAACCATAAAGGCAACGACAGCAGCAAAGTTCCAGCACACTGTATATCCGAAAGAATTTAGTCCATAAACTCAGGCTATACATCGCTCGAATTTAGATGCATAAAGCTATCCACAGCGACTAGAATATGAGAAAGGAAGAAGAATGGACACTGACTAAGCTCAATATCCGATCACTGGACAGGAAGAGCAGCGCCCCAAGAACGGACTGTGCCGACACTTGGGGAAGGTTTTTCTCTTTTGAAAAGTTTCCTCCTCCTTCTTGGTGAGTCTCTCCTTTCCTCCCTTTAGCAAGTGGAACATCATGAGAGGTGAGTGGAGAATATTTTTTCTCATCATGGAGAGTTAGTGTAGAGAAAAAGTTAGAGCATCATGAAGCATCATGGAGAAGTTAGTGGAGAATGCTTTCTTAATCATGGTGGTAAGGAGCGGTCCCTATGAACATCATCCTCCCCCAATTTGGGGTGTTCGAACAGTTTGCCCCTCCTTGCGGGAGAATTCTGAGAGAAGATTTTTTCTCGCTAAAAGGGTACGGTCATAGATACCCCAAATTGTTAACTTTGAAGTGTTCTTTGATAGATCGGTACCTTGGGATCTACAATCAAGAAAATGTTAGTAACAAATGCATTCCCGTTGATGTACTGGGTGATAATCAAACATGGTGATGATTATGAAAGTTCATGCATGTCATATTTTACTTTGGTGAAGCTTATTAAGATTGCTCTAATTGAGCAAGATCAAAGGAAGGGCTTCTAACTTTCTCTTCCCCCCATGGTTTTTCTTTTTATACTCTCAATTCTGATAACGCTATCTCAGTTGGATTTTAGAATTCCCTTGACTATGGGATGCTCATGTACCAGTCGAAAGAGTCTTTATCTAGGTTGAAAATGGTAGTTTTGGTCGTAAGGCCTTTGGATGGGAGTGAATTCTGAAATTTGAGGTCATTATTGATTATTGAACGAGTCCAAGCGACCCTGCATCGCGAAGCTGTTGTGTAACACAATGGTTCCAACCGTCCAATGCGAATAATTCTCCATCTAACCTGACAGCCAGGGCCCATTGAGGACGTAAATAAATGGTAACGGGATGTGCGCCGTTGGGGGATTGATTGGCCCGATCCAACGTAGAGACAGGGCTTATGTCAGTGTTGGAAGTCTTGTTGTTGGGAGTGATCTTCTCGTTTTGTCCAGGAGATAAGCACCTTCGCTTTTGACGAGAGCCGTATCATGGTCGGCCCTGGTGCTTTTAATTTGCTCTATTTGATTTTATCTTGTGCTTATGTTTTTGACGACCTTGGTCTTTGCGCTTAATTTTGCCTCTTTCTTTGCTTTTCGTGCAGGGATTTGCCCCATTTTATTTCTTGTCTCTTTGCTTTGTTGGAGGACGCCTTGGATTCCTTGGGGATTTATATTTTCCTTGATGGTTTATGAGGATTTCCCCCTGTGTTTCGATGTTGTCCATTGTGGCCAGGGAGCAGTCAGTGGACTAAGGGCAACGACAACTGACCGTGCTGCGTTGCTCGAGTCAGGTTCAGGGGACGGACTACCCTATGCGACCCGACGATGTATTCACCTAATGGAAAGACACCGTCCACTTCTGTCATTGGCCTGGCCATGAAACTTGCAGCAGGAGACGTCCCCGTGTTACCGACTTGGTGACTTCCCCGGACTCCAGAGCGTTGGTGGCTCTTGTCACCCTAACATTGGGAATCCTCCAGCTTCCTCAGGATATTAAACCTCAGACAACAAACGGTTTTGTCGGCGAAATCCCCCCTGAATTTGGGAACTTTGCGTCGGTTGACGGAGGTTAGCTCATGGATAATAACTCGTTACCTCGCGGTCAGCTCCCGGAGAACCGCTGATCCCATCTCGGGCTGCACAAACCTACGAGTGATCTGGACTAGGACAACTAGCAACCTTGTTGGAGAAATAACATCGTGGATTATCCGCGTCTTGTCGGAGCTTCAGAGAACTTACTGTCCTAGTCCAACAAAAAACCATTTCACAGGGGAAGTTCCCTGCTTTCTTCAGCAACTTCTCCTCTCTGGGAGTTCATTGGTGGAATGCAAAAATAGTTTCAGCGGACCCCATCCCAGCATCTCTTGGGCAAATTGCGAATGGTTGCAATGGGATTAGTATCGGACAAAACTTACTTTTCCGGGTACTGATACCCGGTCTCGATTTTCAACATAACCACTCATGATGGTAATAGGGTTCCCGATTAACAAACATCCAGGGAGGTCTCCCTCTGGATCTCGGAATCCACTCTTTCCAGATCTCCAGTTCTTCAGTTTTCCCTGCTAATCAGCTTGATCGGACTCTATTCCCCCTCTCAATTAGCGAATGCGGACCAAACTTACAGACCCTTACAGTTGCCCTGGATGAACAATTTCACCGGATTGGTACATGATCTCAAAAATCTCAATCAGTTGACGTTGGCTTACTATTGCAACCAATCAATTGTGGAAACGGACACGTCAGGGGACATTGAAATTCAGTCTTAAAACAATTTCGGAGGTTATTACGTTGCCTCCGGTCTACTGGGAACTTATCTTCCAATTTGTAACCTTTTGACATTCTGGTCCAATCAGCTGAAGGGAACCCCTCCCTTTCCTAGCATCGTGGAAATCTAAACAACCTGGAAATATCTAAGATATCGCCGGCGAAACCCATTGACGGGGTATGCTCCCAATAGAAATTTGGTAACCTTACGCCCACACAGTTGAAGATCCATAACGAGCACACGACAGCAATTACTCCGGTGGAAATCCCATCTTCTCTTGGAAATTTGACTATGTTGAACGATAACTGACATTGTTTAAGGAACAGATTTCAGTGGGAGAGCATTCCGGCAAGCCTCGGAAATTGTCAAAACTTATCAGTTTTGGGTCTAACTAGAAACAACACTGAGTGAGAACTACTACCAGCGCACAAGTCTTACGTATTTCTTCCTTATCATACCTTTCCTTTCTCGATTTATATCATAACAGAATTAACAGGCGCCCTGCCAAATGAAGTCGGCCCACACTGAAGAACCTAGCAATATTATTAGTGTTACGGGAACAGTCTTGTCTGGGCCAAGTTGTATCCGAGCCACTCTCGGCGGATGGATGCACAAGCTTGGTGTCATTAGGACATTGGAAATAATATGTTTGATATGGGCAACATCTCCGCATTTCTTAATCGTCCCCTAAAACGGACTTTCAATATCTGAGAACTTGTCCAACAGAACTAACTTCTCCGGCTGGATCCCGATAAATTCTTAGGAGACTTCCATCTCGCATACCTCAACCTATCTTTCAAACTAATACATTTCGAGGGAGAAGTTTCCGGAAATAAAGGAGTCTTCCTAAATGCTACAGGCGTTTCTCGATCAATGGGAAATTACAATTCTCTGTGGCGGGATTCCCAACATTGAACTTAACAAGCTGTCCTACTTCTAAACTGAAGGCGTGGAAGAAAAAAACAGTGGTTGGAGATCCTTGTAACTGTCTGCAGTGGGATTGTTTGTCCTGTTTGTTCTGCTTTTCTTGTATGCTTGCCTGGCCATCATTGCATGAACAATAAAAAGAAGAAGGAACTTGAAACTCACCAGTTCAGGTTTGTTTCCCAAAGACCCTTTTCCCACAAATTTCATACAAGGATATAATCAGAGAGCGAACCGATGGGCCTTAATCAAAATAGCTTGATCGCGGGGTTCATTTTGTAGGTTGATCGTCTATGCGTAGGTTTCACGGTTCCCGTGTATAAGGAGAATTCTTGAGAAATTTCTGATTTTGTGGTAGCCATTAAGGTTCTCGACCCTACCCCTCCCGAAACCTCGAGCTGCTATCAAATGAGTTTTTGAATGTGCAGAGTGTGTAAAGGTATTGAAGAAGATCAGATCAGCCCGACCGAAAATCTCGATAAGATTTTCTACTGTCTGCTCGACAATCGAACTTCCGATGGTAATGATCTTTAACGGCGCTTGGGATAGCAAAGTACATGAAGGAAAAAGTGAAGCCTGGAAGATTGGCTTGCCCATCCTAAAGTTATATCTGAAGGACTGCGCACTGAAGTTAAGTTTAAGGCAGTATGCCTTAGTATTCGCCGTGGACATTGCTTGTGCTGTGGGAGTATCCCTGCATCGATGAGTGTGACATAATGGTGATTCACTGCGAATTGAAGCCGAGCAATGTCCTTCTGGATGCAGCAGAATGACAGCCGCACATAGAGTGAGTTTGGCCTACACGAGAATTCTCTCTGCCGATGATGTTATTGTGTGAAAGTCAAGCTCGATGGGAGTGAAGAAGGACGACAATGTCGGCTACAGCCCTCACACGAGTGCCGTGAATTTTTACGTTACAATGTGGTTTTGGATGTTTTGTTTAGCTCGTACTTAGTAATACTAGGTCGTTTAAACAAGAAAATATTGCTAGAAAGTACAGACATGGTTGCGAAGTCAAGTGTCGACGGGATGGAGCGTATGGTTGTACAGTTTTGGAATTCTTCTGCCCGGAGATGTTTAACGTGGAAAGAGGCCGAACCCGACCGACATTGTTCCATTGATGCTATGGAACAAATTACCGAAAGCCACTGCTGAGGCCGTGTTGATCGGAGAAGAACGGGCAGAAATAGGCAGACACCCTTGTCTGTTTTTAATACCCAATGATGTTTTTAGGGAGGAAGGATCCAATGCGCCCGTGCTCTGCGAAGGATTCAATGAAAAAGAAGTCTCCTTCGGAAAGTGTTTTCGAGTCAATTGGTAGTCGCCGTGTTGTAGCGAGTCGCCCAGCAGAAAGGGAATGGACCATCCGTCGTGGCTGCCAGCAAAACTACGATCGCATCAAAATCATCTGATGCGTATAAAGCGCCGATTCCCAAATGGTGCCCATATTTGGCCGTTGATATACAAACTTGAGATACCAAAAATGAATCCACCGTAGTCCAAGACCGCTTGTATGTTTGATGATGTGGTAGCCACCTGAATAAAAGAATGTGTGATGCTCAGTTTATATCAAGTCTTGTGATGTGGAAAGTGATTTCTTTTGTCATACATATATGACTTTCAGCCATGTGATTACTACAATAAAAGTAATTATAGAATTAATCAACTTATACATACGGTAAAAACAAACCGAGGACTGATTTGGGTTAGGCGTAACCATATTGTCCAGTCCCAATCATAACATGCATACGGCTCGGACCGATTCGAGCCGGCAGGTTGGGCGGCCGCTTTTTGAGCCCGTCCTTCTCTGTGCATTACGGGGATCATGGATCGACCTCTGATTATGGGTGATATACACCACCATCCGAATTCAAATGCGTCGACACACCAAAATAAAGCAATTTTATAATGCTTTTTTATGATGAAAAGTGACAAAAACAAGGAAACCTGATGGGACAAAACTTAGAGTAAAAAAATGAGCTCAATGGACCATAAAGTCAGATCAAGTAAGTTCGTTATAAAAACAAAATTTGGAGAAAAACTAGGACTACAGTTATAAAGCACTTAGATGGAAGCATCCGACACATCTCGTGCTCGTGATCCGGATTAAGATGTACACGTCATATCATACACCAGACATCATATTTTAAACTTTAGTTTAGATTGACTAAATAAGCACAAACTCAACATATCCTCATTCAACACAAAATTCAATAACCGTATATTAAAAATCATCATGAATATTATCCGCAAGTATTTATACTTACATTTACCTTACAGATATAACATCGATCTCACAAGACTAATCACTTTGGCAACCAATCACAAAGTATCATTACGCTGAAGTCTCCCTAATCTCTCTGATTTCTCAAGATAAAATTACTTGAAGAAGGATATTATAAAAAATTTATCTAAAGCTGACCACCATAAAGTCAACTAACAAATGACCCAAATGCAAGGAATCAATACACATTTGGGCAGAAACGGCCTATATATCATTATATCCGAAGTAATCCAAACATACCATCAACAAGATAAAAAAAATTCACACATGTCACTATAAGCGAGCCACATTGTCGATCAAGCGGTCAAAGCACAAATATGAGATTTCTAACTTACCGAGAACACATGCAAATCTGAGAGAAAACTTTAATTGCCATTTTGGCTGCGCCACGTTGATAGCTGAGCCCATCATTACACAAATCTAAAGTAACTCACCTAGATGCTACGGGGCTCAAAGCACGTCTCCTGTCACAACAACACGCTGAACAGTCAAAAACGCTTAGACAACACAACATTTTATCATTTGTTTTCTCTTTCCATATTGTGATTCAAAAAAAACTTTTCGGCCTATTACAAACGCTTTAGAGAACTATATTTTAAGATATTAGAAACCAACATCTGTCATTGCGTGTTACAATCAAATGTATGAACAAGGTGTTGCTCAATACAAATGTATCACTTCATCAGCCACACTAAGCCTACTTGACTTGGTAACACTTGTTGAAAATGTTATTTCTCCTAAGAATAATATTGTAAGTTGACCATCAATATTATCGATAAAAAAATCACAAAGCTTGATAGATTGATTTTTTCTAAAATGAGTGCACACCAAATAATATGAGATTAAAATCACAATATTAAAAATAAAAAACTACATGCTAATTTCTACTAATATATTGTTGTTGGGTTACATATCAAATTAGTATTAATATTAGTCGACGCGATGATCTGTTTCACACTTTAATGACTGTTTCACTTTTTATCGACACGACGAGTTGGGTTACATAGTTAAGGAGTTAATATTGTGTTGGATTGGTATATGTTCTGTTCACTTTTAATGACTTACAAAGATTAGTCCGACGTGATGATCTGGAATGTGGGCGTCGGGTTTATATACACACCATCTATTTATGTATATAAGATCAGAAAACCTTTAATTACCGAAGATTTTTAAAATACTTATTTATAAAATAAACATATTCCCAGAAATTTCGTTCAGTTCGCGAAACCAAATCAAGGAATTAATTGTATTTGCACAAAATATCATTTACCTTCAATCAAATTGAGGTTACATGGACACCACATTTAAAAATAAATTAATTTCGTAATGAAACTTATGATACAAAACATTTGAAAAACCAGGATATGTGACACTGCGTTGTCCTACTTCGATAAAAACCATGATTTAAATTCTTTATGCACTATTCTTTTCTACTTTATTTTTTGTTTTGCGTACGAATGGTGAATTCTGCAAACAACATAAAAAAATTGGTGTTTGTTTTTGTAAG
>JARUPY010000213.1:0-85000 GCA_029817715.1 Melastoma dodecandrum | reverse complement strand
ACGTGGCCGACGAACAGGCGCAAGACGACGACGAATCATCAGATCGACCTCTGCCAACTCTACGGCCTCACCGACGACGTGACGAACGTGCTGCGGCTGAAGAGCCCGGATCGCGGGCAGAAGGGACGCCTCGTTTCGGAGGTGCACGCGGGCGAGGAATGGGCGCCGCGGCTCTTCGATGCTACCGGCGTGCGCGATCCCCGCTGGAACCTCCTGCCGAACCCGATGAAGCTGCCGGATTGGCTGCCGGCCAACCGCAAGTGGACGCTCTTCGCCTTCGGCGGCGAGCGCGCCAACACCACCGTCTTCACCGCGGCGCTCAACACGCTGTTCCTGCGCGAGCACAACAGGCTCGCGGCACTCATCGAGGCGACGAACCCCGGCTTCGACGACGATCGCGTCTTTGAGACGGCGCGGGCGGTCAACATCGTCCAGCTGATCACCATCGTTGTCGAAGAATACATCAATCACATCGCGCCCTACTGGTTCAGGCTGCTCGGCGATCCGACGCCCTGCTATACGGCTCCCTGGAACCGCGAGAACTGGATCCCCGTCGAGTTCAACCTGCTCTACCGCTGGCACAGCCTGGTGCCGGAGGCGGCGCGCTGGAAGGAGCAGACGATGCCGATGGCCGATGCGCGTTTCGGCAACGGCCCGCTGCTCGCCGACGGCCTCGGCGCCGCGCTCGACGGCGCGAGCCGCTCCGACGTCTGGCGTCTCGGTCTCTTCAATACCGTCGATTTCCTGCGCGAGGTCGAGATCGACAGCCTCAGGCAGGGCCGCACGAACCGCCTGGCGAGCTACAACGACTACCGTGAATGCATGAGCTATCCGCGCGTCACGCGCTTCGAGCAGATCAGCGGCGACCCCGCCGTGGTGGCGGCGCTGCGCGACATCTACGGCACCGTCGACCGCATCGAGTTCTTCGTCGGCCTGTTCGCCGAGGACGACCCGCCCCGCTCGGCCGTGCCGCCGCTGCTCGGCCGCATGGTCGCGGTCGACGCTTTCTCGCACGCGCTGACCAACCCGCTGCTGTCGCCGCACGTCTTCAACGAGACGACCTTCACCAAGGCCGGCTGGGCGTCGATCCACGAGACCTCGACGCTGCACGACCTCGCCGAGCGCAACCTGCCCGGCGGCGCCGCCGGCCTGCGGATCTCCATGGAGCATGAAACTCACAAGTCGGTCGCGCGGTAGGGCAGGTCGGCGTTTGCCGCTTTAGGCAACCTTCGTTGCTGGCGCCGGCAACGCATGCCGGCGTCGCCAGAAGGGCATGTCCGGCCACCGCGTCTCCGCCGCATAGATCGCGTGCCGCTCCCGGCGGTACGCGGCGAGGATCGTCTGCAGCACATGGCCGTAGTCGTCGAGCGCCTCGGCGTCGTCGGCGGCGAGACGCCGATCGCACGCCTCCGCCGCGGCCAAGCCGCAGAACAGCGCGGTGAAGAGGCCGCGTGCGCCGATGGGATCGAAGCTCGCGGCGGCATCCCCGACGGCGAGCCAATCGGTGCCGGATGCGGCGTCCAGCGTGCCCGAATGAGCGGCCCGCGTTCCGGATCCGCGGACCACGGCCGTGGCGAGCCCGAACCGCCGCGTCAGCCCCGCGCGTCGCGCGGCTTCGAGAAAGGCTGAATCATCGGCGAGCCTGCGCGCCGCCGGCAGATCGGCATCGGTGAAGAACGCGAGCGTCGAAACGTTGCGGGTCTGCGCGACGTACCACCATCCCTCGCCGTCGGCCTGGACGTAGGTGGTGCCGGCCTCCGAGCTGTCGCCCTCGAGCCGCATCCAACGGGCGATCAGCCGATCCTCGGTCGTGCGCCGGGCCGCGATGCGGCGGCCAAGCGCGGCCCGGCGGCCGGTCGCGTCGATGAGGATCTTGGACGTCAGCGACAGCCGCCGGCCGTCCACGTCGAGCCCGACGCGCCATCCCGTCGACTCGCGAGCCGCGCCGAGGAGCCGCGTCGCGACCGCAAGCGCGGCCCCTCGACGCCGCGCGACGTCTCGCAGCCAACGGTCGAAGCGCTGACGATCCAGAAGCCAGCCGTGGCCGTCGATGTCGCCGACGAGCGGGCGCGCCGCCTCGCCGGGATCGCCCCAGACGGAAAGGTTGGCGTGCCACCTTTCGTGGCCCTCGGCACAAAAGGCGTCCCAGAGGCCCATGTTGGTGAAGAGCCGCCGAGCGGCCGGCGCGAGGGTCTCGCCCGGGGCCGGAGTCGCATCGCAGAGCGCGCTGCGCTCCACGATCAGCACGCGATGGAACGGCGCGAGGTTGGCCGCAAGGCAAGCCCCGGCCGGCCCGGCGCCGAAGACGATCGCGTCGTAGGCGTCGCTGTCGATCACGGCGGCGACGCCGGCGTCATGTCCGCGCGAAGCGCCGTGCCTTGGCGATCGACGCCATGTCCGTCGGGTCGCGGGTGAGATCGCCGTGCCGCGCGGCGGCGAAGGCCTTCACCGTCGCCTCGGGCAGATCCTCGACCTCCATCTGGGACGGAAAGTGCGGGTCGTGCGCGGGGCCGTCGCGCGTTTCCACGACGCCCATCTGGTGGATGTTCTGCGCGAAGGCGTTGATCTGATCGGTGTAGGTCGGATCGTCGCCGTTCGGGAGCGGCTTCAGAAGCGGCCGTATCCACGCAGCCCGCGTCGCGAAGGCGGCCAGCCGCTCGCCGAGGTTCTTCGTCGGGTCCATCACGATCGCGTAGTTCTTGGCGCTCAGGACCTGGTTCGGGACGCGGGCCGGCCAGAAGGTCGGCAGATAGGGATCGTAGGCGGGCGTGTAGCCGCCGCGGCAGCTCGCCGTGTCGGTCTGCCAGGGCACGGCCATCCAGCGCGTGAGGCCGCCGGGCACCTGCGCGGCCAGCGGCCCGTTCGGTAGGCCCATCATGTCGTTGATGAAGGCCGGCCCGTACTCCGGCTCGATCCACCCCGGCGCGGCGTGCTTGATGCGGAAGGCCTCCTTGTACATCGTGGCCTGGCGCATCGGCCACGTCATCTCGCAGCCGGGATGGAAGGCGTCGGCCAGGCAATTGTCGAGCGCGGCGCGGGTCAGCATGTCGCCCTGGTCGGCGACGGGCACGTCCTCGATGCACCGCGGCACGGCGCGCGCGGGATCGTGATCGGCCTCGAAGTCGCCGGCCGCCCATTGCTGGAGCATCCAAAGCTGGGTGCCGCTGAGGCTCGCGAAGGCGCGCGGCGATTGCGGCGTCGGAATATTAATCGCGTCGCCGTAGAGCCAGGCCCACGGTGTCGGCGACCAGGCATCGCGCGTCGGATCGCGAAAGGCGTTCGCGATCACGTGGCGCATTTCCTTCGCTTCGGGCTTGTCGGAGGCGAGCTTGGCGAGCGCCGCCGGCGATGCGAGGTCCTGCGGCGCGTTCCAGCCAAAGCCCGCGGCGAACCCCGCATTGACCCATTGCAGGCCGGTCATGCGCTCGAGGATCGGGCGGATGTCGTGCTCGAAGGACGGGCGCGTCGGCTTGGGCAGCAGGCCTGCCCCGATCGCCGTGTCGCGCATCAGATCCCACATCGTGCGCACGCTCTTGCGCGCCGGCGCGTAGTTCGGCGGCGCGACGACGACCCAGGCGGGCGCGACCTTGAGCGCCTTGCCGCGGTAGGTGACCTCCGCCGTGACCGGGCCGTCGGCGACGTCGTCGTGCCAGCCGTCGTTGTTCGCGAAGGTGACAGCGCGGCTGTTGTCGAAGGCCGCGGATTTGCCGTGGCCGCCGAGCACGATCAGCCGCCCGGCGTCGTCGGTGCGCAGCTCGCCGAGATACACGGGTGTGCCCATGAAGGCGCCGCTGTCGAAGCGCGCAGCGGGGGCGTCGCGCCCTGCGATCGTCCGCGCACCGGGGTCGATGATCAGGTCGCTGCGCTTCGAGACGGTCGCATTCCGCAGGAGCTGCTGCGGCGCCGCCGCGGCCTCCGGGATGTCCTGCGCGAGCTGGAACTGGAACCAAGCCGCCTTCTTGTTGGCGAGGTGCACCGTCCAAGTGATGTCGGCCTCGCCGGCCGTGAGCTCCGCGACCACGCGGTTTTCGGCGTTGAGCCCGTAGATGCGGAAGCGCGCGGCCTGCCGCTTCAGGGCGCCGGTCGCATCGCGGTAGAAGCCGGGCGCGGCCGGCTCCGGATCGGTGACTTCAAGGCCGAGGAACCACTCGCTTGTGCTGTCGCCGACCCGTGCCACACCGATCGAGGGGTAGATCGCCGCCTGCGTGATGCAATGGTCGTCGGCGGCCGAGGGCAGCGCCTCGATCGGACGCGCCGGCCCCGGCTCGCGCGTCGGCACGCCATTGGCGTCGCGGCGCACCTCGGCGCTCGCCGTATAGGTCACCTTGCGTGCCGCGGAGATGCTGCCCTGGGGCTCGTGTTCCGCGAGCGCGTGCCAGGGGTTGAAGGCGAGGTTCTCGCCGTACGCGGCCTGTCCCCGCGCCTCGATGGCCTGGCACGGAATGACGAGCGTGGCGACGTGCACGAACGGCGTCGGCCACTCGACCGTGGCCTTGTCGAGCGGCGGCGGCTCCTCGTTGTCGAAGAATTGCACGAGAAAGCGGAAGCGGGCCTCGCCGTCGCGCAGCCGCCGCTGCAGATCGGCCGCGAGATAGGTCGTGTCGCCGGGCGTCGGCACGCCATCCACCGGCGCCTCCGGCTCGAGCTTGTACTTGACGAAGCGCCCGGACCCGAAGGCGTAGGGCAGCACGCTCCAGAAGCTCGTCGTCAAGACGCTCGCCTCTGGCACCTGCATGAGCTTCAGGATCTCTTTCGTGCGCGGGTGCGCGTCGATCCATTCGTCGGCCTTGTCGTCGATCAGCGCGGCCTTCGTGAAGGCACACATCGCGGCCGCATCGTCGACGAAGAAGACGGGGTAGTTCTGCATGAGGAAGTCATGCGTGTCGCCGTCGCCGAGCAGCTTCGGCCCCGCGACGCCGAACAGCTTTATGCCGATCCCAGACGTCGTCTTGAAGTCGCTGTCGACGCCGCCGGGATCGCTCGAGAAGCGCAGCCACGCCGCGTAGGACGTGCCGGCGAAGACGCCGACCTTGAGCTCCGCCGGCAGCCCGGGCTCGATGTCGAGCCTGGCTGCGGCGATCCCGTGCGTGCGCGTAAAGACTGGGCGTTGGGCGGGCGACTGGCCGGCACGGATGCCGCCGACCTGCGCGACGTCGACGAACATGCGCTTGATGTCGGTGGCGGCGTCCACGCACGACCAGCAGGGGCCGGCCTTGGGATCGGACATATGGACCTCCGATGGCCTCGCGCCGAGGCGATGTGAAACGGATGAAAGAACAGGAACGTGAAAACAGAGGGCCGTCCCGGGCTCCGATGGCGGAGCCCGGGGTTGGCCGTCATCTAAACCGGACGGCGGGCCGCCTCCCAGTCGACTTTTGTTTGAGGAGCGCGGCGGCGGCCCGAAAAACCCGGGCTCCGGCCGTCGCGCCCAGGTCGCCTACCGCAGCGAGGCGCAGAAGCGCTGGATCTTGCCGCAGGCCTCTTCCAGCACCGGCGTCGCGGTCGCGTAGGAGAGCCGGAAGTTCGGGCCGAGGCCGAAGGCCGTGCCCTGCACCACGGCGACGCCCTCGGTCTCGAGCAGAGCCTCGACGAAGTCCTGGTCGGTCTCGATCGCCTTGCCCTCCGGCGTCTTGCGGCCAATGGCTTCGGCCACCGACGGGTAGACGTAGAACGCCCCCTCGGGCGTCGGGCACTTCAAGTATTTCGTCTGGTTCAGCATCGAGACGACGAGATCGCGCCGGCCCTCGAAGACCTTGCGCGACTCCGGGATGAAGGCCTGCGTGCCGTTCAGCGCCTCGACGGCCGCCCACTGCGCGATCGAGCAGGCGCCCGACGTCTGCTGGCCCTGCAGCATGTCCATCGCCTTGATGAGGTGCTGCGGGCCGGCGGCGTAGCCGATGCGCCAGCCGGTCATCGCGTAGCTCTTCGAGACGCCGTTGATGGTCAGCGTGCGCTCCATCAGGCCGGGCGCGACCTGCGCCGGCGTCGTGAACTCGAAGTCGCCGTAGACGAGGTGCTCGTAGATGTCGTCGGTCATCACCCAGACGTGGGGGTGACGCTCCAGCACGTCGGTGAGCCGCTTCAGCTCGCCGCGCGTGTAGGCGGCGCCCGACGGGTTCGACGGCGAGTTGAGCAGCAGCCACTTCGTCTTGGGCGTGATCGCCGCCTCGAGCTCCTCCGGCATCAGCTTGAAGCCGTTCTCCATGCGCGTCTTCACCTCGACGCACTTGCCGTCGGCGATCGCCACCATGTCGGGATAGGACACCCAATAGGGCGCCGGCACGATCACCTCGTCGCCGGGGTTGATCGTCGCCAGGAAGGCGTTGAACAGGATGTGCTTGGCGCCGGTGCCGACGATCACCTGGCTCGCCTTGTAGTCGAGCCCGTTCTCGCGCTTGAACTTGTCGACGATGGCCGCCTTGAGCGGCTCGATGCCGGACACGGGCGTGTATTTCGTCTCGCCGCGCTCGATCGCCGCGATCGCCGCCTGCTTGACGTTGTCGGGCGTGTCGAAGTCGGGTTCGCCGATCGTCAGAGGGATGATCGTGCGGCCCTGCGCTTTCAGGTCGCGCGCCTTCTGGGTCGCGGCGACGGTGGCGGACGGCTTGACGCGCAAAAGCGCGGCGGAAACGATCGACATTCTCTCTCGGGCTCCAGCCCGTCGGCGGGCAAGGGGCCCCGGACCGCGGGCGCGCGACCTTATGTTCGCAGTCGCGAGCGGGCAAGGCGACACGGGCGCCGCTGCCCGGGCTCGCACGGAGCGCGGCTGCGGCTCGGCGATCCCAGATCCGGCACTGACTGGCAGACGTGGCTTTTAGTAGTCGCCGCTGCCCACGAGCGGATGGATGCCGCCGAGACCGCCCCCGGACCCGCGGTGGTCACGAAGACGGGCAACATGGTTCGACGGCCGTGCTGCCGCGGTCCGCTTTCCGAGAGCATGGGAACGGCTCGTCGGCTCGGCAAGCGCTGTTGAGGAACCGGCGGCACATATCAGAAATATTATAAACACGTGACGCATCTGAACTACCTTCCCCGACTATTGGGAGCGTTGCTCGCGCGACTGTCATTTGCACAGAGGATTGCAGCAATCTTTTCTTTAGATCGCGGGACGTTGAGATTGGCCACCGGCGGCGGTGCGGCCTCTCCCGAAAAATCAGCCGAACGCCGCCAGACCGCGCTGCACGGTGGGGCGGGCGCCGGCGGCCTCGAACCAGCGGCGGAGGCGTTGCAGTCGCGCCCAGTCGAGCGCGGCCTGGTAGTGGCGGGCGATCGTGTAGCCGGCGATGTCGGCGAGCGTGAACGTCTCGCCGCCGAGCCACGGCCGGTCGCCGAGCAGGTCCTCGAGCTCGGCGAGCGCGCCTGTCGCTTCCGCCTCGAGCGGCGCGCGGGCGTCCTTCGGGAGGCCTGCCCGCTGCAGCCGAAAGGCCGCGCCGTTCAGGATGATGAGGTCGGTGACCACGAACAGCCAGCGATCGACGGCGATCGCGCGCGCCAGGGGATCGCGCGGCAGCAGCGCGCCCGGCGCCTGCGCGTCGGCCCACAGCGCGATCGCGTTCGATTGGGTCAGCACGAGCTCGTCCGCGCCGTTCTGGTCCGCGCCGTTGCGGACGACCAGCACCGGCACGCGGCCGCGCGGGTTCAACGCGAGATGCGCCGCGGTGCGATGCGCGCCGCTCGCGAGGTCGACCAGCCGCGGCGTGTAGGCGAGCCCCGCCTCCTCGAGGGCGATCGCGGTGCGGAAGCAATTGCCGGTCTTGGCACCGAACAGGTCGAGGGCGGGCGGCATCGAGGTTCCTTGCACGGCGCGGATCGTACCGCGGATTAACCTCGCGTTGCTAGCGTCGTCGGCGGAGGCGTGATGCAGACGACGATCGATTTGACCGTGACGCGGCCCACGCGGAGCAGGGCGCTCGCGGCGCTCCGCGAGGGCGCCTGGCTGACCCCGGAAAGGCGGCGCGTCTATCCCCGTCTCCTTGGCGCGGCTCTGGCGCTCGCCGTCCTCGCCCTCGTCGCGACGAGCCGGCACGGCGTCGATCTCTGGGGCCGGCCGCTGGGCACGGATTTCGTCGGCGTCTGGGTCGCCGGCGGCGAGGTGCGCGCCGGCCATCCCGCGCTGCCTTACGACAACGCGGCGCATGCGGCGGCCCAGGCAGCGGCCTTCGGGCCGGCCGAGTCTTTCCTGCCGTGGCCGTATCCACCGTTCTTTCTTCTCGTCGCGGGCGCGCTCGCCGGGCTCCCCTACCTCGCCGCTCTGGCGGTCTGGCAGGGCGGCACGCTCGCGCTCTACCTCGCGGCGGTCTTCCGTGCTGCCGGACGCGCTGCTGCGCGCCGCGAGATCCTGATCGCCGCGTTGGCCTTCCCGGCGGTCGCCATCAATCTGCTGCACGGGCAGAACGGGTTTCTGTCGGCGGGTCTCGTTGGGCTCGGGACGCTGCTGCTGCCGCGACGGCCGCTTGCCGGCGGTGCGCTGCTCGGGCTGCTCGCCTACAAGCCGCAGCTCGCGCTCGCTGTCCCGGTCGCGCTCGCCGCCGGGCGGCACTGGCGGGCGCTCGCGGGCGCCGCGACCGCCGTTGCCGCGATGACGGCGGCGACGATTGCCGCCTACGGCCTGGCGCCCTGGCAGGCTTCGTCGGCAATCTCGGCTACGCGCGCAAGATCATCCTCGAGGCGGGCGGCCTCGAGAGCTTCAAGCTGCAGAGCGCGTTCGCCGCCGCGCGTCTCGTCGGCGCGCCGGTCGCGGCGGCCTATGCGGCGCAGGCGGCGGCGAGCACGCTCGTGATCGCCGGCCTCGCCTGGCTATGGCATGGTCGCCACGACCCCCGGCTGAAGCTGGCCGGCCTTGCGCTCGCGGGCCTGCTCGTCTCCCCCTACGCGCTCGACTACGACATGGTGCTCGTCGGCGTGGCGCTCGCAGCGATGCTCGGCGCGTTCCGCGGCAAGCCCCTGCCGCCCTACGCCGCGAGCCTCATGGCGCTGGGCTGGCTGACGCCGCTGCTCGCGCGCCCTGTCGCACACATCGTTCCGGTGCCGCTCGGATTGCTAGTCTCGTCGGCGCTGTTTGGCCTCGTCATCACGGCTGCGCGCCGCAACGCAGCGGCTGCCCCGGCCGCAACGCCGCATCAACCCTGAGCGTCGGAAAAAAGCGTAGCCGGTGACATTCCGGCAGCAACTGTTTCCTTTTTGCCGCGTTTTTTATCCTGATAGCTTGGCTGCGGCGCCGCGCAAAAACTCCAAATTGAGGAGTTTCGGCGATCTTCCCCAAGTCGAGTGGGACGGAGTTGGGTATGTCGATTGCTGATCATTTCGAGCATGCGCCGGACGCGCGCTTCATCCGCGATTTCGACAGCCATGTCGCGCGGCGCCAGTTCAAGATTTCGCTGACCCTCGTCGTCGTGATCATCCTGGCGGCGACGTCGCTCGGCCTGCTCGTGCGCTTCGACAATCCGGGCGCGAGCGCCTCCGGCGTGCTCGCCACACCGCCGAGCTACGCCGGGCACCTCTAGGGGTCTCTCCACCGGTCTTTTTTGGGCCACACTGTCTCGCGGCAGTGTGGCCTTGCTTTTTCGCGCGCCCTTCGGCGGAGATAGCCGACGGTCGGCCCTTGGAATAAAATCGCGACCGGGAGCGCGCGAGTCATGATCGAGAGATTTGGAGTGTCCCTGGCCGCGGCCGCGGGACTCGCGTCGGCCCTGGCTTTGGCGGGGTGCAACGAGAACGGCGGCATGCCCGGCCCGAGCGCCGCGTCGCCGATTGCCGTCTCCTCCTTCAACCTGCCGCCCGGCGCGGCGTGCACGAAGGAAATCGGCGCCTACCAGAACGTGACGAAGAGCGACCTCGACACCGGCAACCTCGAGCAGAAGGTCTACGACCAGATCCAGCACGAGCTGGCCCGCGCCGCGACCGCCTGCTCGGCCGGCAAGGGCGGCGAGGCGCATTCCATCGTCGCTACCTCGAAGTCGAAGCACGGCTACCGCGCCTAGCGGGCGCAAGCCGCCACAAGCCTAGGCCAGCTTGCCGCCGGTCAGGTCCTCCACCAGCGTGATCGTGAGCGCGCGCATGGCGTCGCGGCGGGCGCCGACGGCGTCGGCGAGCGAGGCGCCGATCAGGCCTTCGGCCAGGGCCAGCATGGTCACGAGCGACACGATGTGGCGGGCGCGCGCGGCGGCGTTCTCGTCCGGCATCCACGGCTCGAGCGCGGCGACGAGGGCCTGGGTGGCTTCGCCGAGGCCGATCTTGTCGCCGGACGCGCCGGTCAGCACCGACCAGGCCATCAGGATGGCGATGCCGCCCGCATCGTAGGCGTCGAACACTTGGTTCACGATCGCCGCCGTGTCCGGCGGGGCGTCGCCGGCCTGCGCGACGAGGGTCGTCGCGCGGCGCGTCAGCTCGATCACCATCTCGTCCTTGAGCCGCGCCTGGAACGCGTCGGCCGAGCCGAAATGATGGATGAGGTTCGCGTGGCTCATGCCCATCTCGGCCCCGACCGCCTTCAGCGTCAGCGCCGCGGGGCCGCCCGCGATCAGGAGGCGGCGGCCGACCTCGAGCGCTTCTCGGCGGACGTCGTCGGGCTTGCGCCGCCGGTCAACCGACGGAGGGGGTATCGTCCGTCTAATTGACATCTATGTCAGTAAGCCTATTGGTAGGATATGCCAGCAAAAGCCTCCATGCGTCTACAGGATCGCGTCGGCCTCGTCACCGGGGACGCGAGCGGGATCGGTCGTGCCATCGCGCTGTCGCTCGCCCGGCGCGGCTGCCATGTCGCGCTTGCCGATCGCGACGCGGCGGGTCTCGCGGAGACCGCCGCGCTCCTGCCGGCCGGCGTGCGCGCCAGCCAGCACGTGCTCGATGTCTCCGATGCCGCGGCCATCGCGGCGCTGCCGGCCAAGATCATCGCCGAGCACGGCCGCATCGACTTGCTCATCAACAATGCCGGCGTTGCCATCGGCGGGACGTTCGAGCAGGTCTCGGCCGAGGACTTCGACTGGCTTTTTGCGATCAACTTCCACGCGGTCGTCCGGCTCACGCGCGCGTTCCTGCCGCTCCTGAAGGCGAGCGACGACGCGCGGCTCGTCAACATTTCCAGTCTCTTCGGCCTGATCGCGCCCCCCGGGCAGGCCGCCTATTGCGCCTCGAAATTCGCCGTGCGCGGTTTCTCGGAATGCCTGCGCCACGAGTTGGCGGCGACGAGCGTCGGCGTGAGCGTCGTCCATCCCGGCGGCGTCGCCACGTCGATCGCGCGCAGTGCGCGGCCGCCGGTCGGCGTCGATCCCGCTATGGCCGAGAAGGAGCGGGTCAGCTTCGAGGCATTTCTGAAGATGCCGCCGGCCGAGGCGGGCGAGACCATCGTCAAGGGCGTGGAGCGCCGCCAGCCGCGCATCGTCGTCGGCAACGACGCGAAATTCGCCGCGCTGATCGAGCGCATCGCGCCGGTCGGCTATTGTAGCATCTTGTCGCGCGGGAGGACCTGAAGATGAGCGAGCACTTCGACGTCGTCGTCATCGGCGCCGGCCTGTCCGGCATCGGCGCCGGCTACCACCTGCAGACGAGCCTGCCGGGCAAGAGCTATTGCATTCTGGAGAGCCGCGAGGCGATCGGCGGCACCTGGGATCTCTTCAAGTACCCCGGCCTGCGCTCCGACTCCGACATGTACACGCTCGGATACTCGTTCCGCCCGTGGACCGAGGGCAAGGCGATCGCCGACGGCGCCTCCATCCTGCAGTATATCCGCGACACGGCGCGCGAGAACGGCATCGACCGTCACATCCGCTTCCGCCACGCGGTGAAGCGCCTGTCGTGGTCGTCGACGGAGGCGTGCTGGACGATCGAGGCCGAGCGCGACGGGACGCTTGTGACGCTTACGGCGGGATTCGTGTTCACCGGCACCGGCTACTACGATTACGAGGCGGGCTACATGCCCGAGTTTCCGGGCGCCGAGCGCTACCGGGGCGCGCTCGTTCACCCGCAGAAGTGGCCGGACCAGCTCGACTACGCCAACAAGCGGGTCGGCGTCATCGGCAGCGGCGCGACGGCCGTGACGCTGGTCCCGGCGATGGCGCAGACGGCCGACCACGTCACCATGCTGCAGCGCTCGCCGTCCTACGTCGTCTCGATGCCGGCGCGCGACAAGCTCGCCGACTGGCTGCGCGCGCGCCTGCCCGCCAAGCTCGCCTATGCGCTGACGCGCTGGCGCAACGTCGCGGTGACGATGGCCTTCTACAAGCTCGCGCGGTCGCGCCCGGTGCAGTTCAAGGCGCGGGTGATCGGCATGGTGCAGAAGGCGCTGGGGCCGACCTACGACGTCGCGACGCATTTCACGCCGCGCTACAATCCGTGGGACCAGCGGCTGTGCCTGGTGCCCGATCACGACCTCTTCCGCTCGCTCAAGAAGGGCAAGGCGGAGATGGTGACCGACACGATCGACACCTTCACCGAGACGGGCCTGCGCCTGTCCTCGGGTCGCGAGCTGGCGGCGGACGTCGTCGTCTCGGCGACGGGGCTAAAGCTCAAGCTGCTCGGCGGCATGACGTTGCAGGTCGACGGCGCGCCGGTCGATCTGGCGCAGACCATGACCTACAAGGGCATGATGTATTCCGGCGTGCCGAACCTCGCGACGGCGCTCGGCTACACCAACGCCTCCTGGACGCTGAAGAGCGATCTCACCTGCGCCTACGTCTGCCGATTGCTCGCCTACATGGACCGCAAGGGCTTCGTCGCCTGCACGCCGCGCCTCGCCGATCCCTCCGTCGAGGCGAAGCCGCTGATCGACTTCTCGTCCGGCTACATCCAGCGGGCCATCGACCAGTTCCCCAAGCAGGGCACGAAGACGCCGTGGCGGCTCTACCAGAACTACGTGCTCGACTGGTTCTCGCTGAAGCTCGGCTCCGTGCGGGACAGCGCGATGGTGTTCTCTAAGGCGGGTGCGCTTCCTCCCCGCTGAGCCGGAAGTGGGCCGAGCGCGTCACACCAGCGTCAGCCCTCTCGCCGCGAAGGCCCGCGCGATGGCGGGGCTCAAGCGCTTGCCGCTCGTGAAGCGAACGGGGATCGGCCGCGGCTCCGGCGCGCCCTTCTCGAACCCGGTCTCGACGAGCACGCTGTCGGTGCGCCGCGCGATGGCCGGGGCGGGGTCGAGCCAGGTGACCGGCCACGGCGCCAGGGCCGTGAAACGGTCGACGAGCAGCGGGTAGTGCGTGCAGGCGAGCACGACGACGTCGGTGCGGCGCTCGCCATCTACGTCCTGCATGAAGCACGGCGCGATCTCGGCGGCGATCGCCTCGTCCGCCACCGGCGCGCCGGCCATCGCGGCCTCGGCGATCGCGGCGAGCTTCGTCGAGCCGACCAGCGTGACGTCGCAGCCGGCGGCGAAGCTGTCGATGAGCGCCCGCGTGTACTCGCGCTGCACGGTGCCGGGCGTCGCCAGCACCGACACGAGCCGCGAGCGCGACAGCGCGGCGGCCGGCTTGATGGCCGGCACCGTGCCGACGAACGGCAGGTCCGGCAGCGCCTCGCGCAGATCGGCCAGCACGAGGGTCGAGGCCGTGTTGCAGGCGACGACGCAAAGGTCGGGGCGGATGTCGTCGACGAGCTTGCGCATCACCGCGACGACGCGCGGCGCGAGCTCCGCCGCCGACCAGTCGCCATAGGGGAAGCCGGCGTCGTCGGCGGCGTAGGTGATCCGCGCGTCGGGCCGCAGCCTGGCGACCTCGCTCGCCACGGTGAGGCCGCCGAGGCCGGAATCGAAGACGAGGATGTTCGCAGGCGCGGCCATGGCCTCCGGCGGGCAGGGTGGGAGAGGGCGCGGGGCTCTATAGCGGCTTCCCGCCGCGAGATCGACAAGCATGGCCCGCGCAAGAGAGCACGGGCTGCTTAACGCTCCCCGAATGCCTGCGCCTCAGAGATAGGCCAGCCACCAGTCGCGCCGGCGCGACTTCAGGCGCTCGTACCACGTCGCCAGCGGCCACAGCGCCAGGACGACGCAGATCCACGCGAGATAGACGGCCGGAAGGCCGACGCCGGACTTCGCCGCGGCGAGCGCGTCCTCGGGGCGGCCCCCGAAGGTCAGCCGAGGCGCCACGCCCATCGCCATGCGTGTGAGCACCGCAGCGCTGTGCGCGACATAGAGATGGATGAGATAGACGAAGAGCGGGACGCGGCCGAAGGTCAGGATCATGCGGCCGAAGGCGCCGCCGAGCCGCGCGACCGCCGGCGCGATGGTGAAGACGATCCCGAGGGTGGCGAGCGTGTAGTCGAGCGAGGGCGGATACTTCGTCACCTTGAGGCACGAGAGGATCGTGTGGGTGGCGTCCTGCTGCGTCGCCCAGGGCGCGGGGTCGCCGTAGCCGTCGAGGCCGCGCAGGAGGGCGAAGCCGGCGAGCATAACGAGGCCGAGGCCGACGAGGAGGCGATCGCGGCGCTCCGGCGCCAGCAGGAACAGGCGACCCGCGCCGAAACCGCAGGCCATGAGCCCGAACCAGGGCCGGGCGGGATAGGGCACGTAGCCGTGCGGGATGCGGCCCGGCTCGACGAACAGGGTCCAAAGCAGGTCGAGCGGTGGCGCGGTCGGGGCTTGGACGCGTGCGAGCAGGTCGTGGTTGCCGACGATCGCGAGGCCGAGCGCCAGCACCGCGACGGGCGGCATCAGGGTGCAGGGCGCGAGTAGGATGAAGCTCATGCCAATCGCCCAGATGACCTGCAGGAGGACGAACGGCTCGTGAAGCGCGAAGCCGAAGCTCACCCAGGTGACCTCGAGCAGGATGAGCCACAGGCCGCGCGTGACAAGGAAGCGCACCAGCGGGAGGCCGCGCTTGCCGCGCTCCCATTGCAGGAAGACCGCGACGCCGGCGAGAGTCACGAAGGTCGGGGCGCAGAGGTGGGTGATCCAGCGGGTGGCGAAGAGCGCGACGGTGGTGTGGGCGAGATCGGTCGGCGAGAAGGGCTCGCGGGTGAAGAAGTCGCGCACGTGGTCGAGCACCATCAGGACGATGACGAGGCCGCGCAGCTTGTCGATGATCTCGAGCCGCGGCCGGGGCGTTCCGGCCTGCGGCTCCGTGACGGGATCGGCAACGAGGGGCGTGTCGAGCATGGGGCCTTTCGAGCGCGCGGCGCCACCCGCCACGCCGCAGAGATAGGGCCGCCCGGCACGGTTCGCCCATGTCGAACGGCGTCACGTCCTCGTGTTGCGGCGCGGTGAGCTTCGCCTTATTGGAAGCCTTCCAAATTCCCAGAGCGCCGCAAAGCACAGATGGCCGAGACGAAGCCCAGCCCGATCCAGACGGCCGCCGCCCGGCCGCTGTCGCCGCATCTCATGATCTACCGGCCGATGCTGACGATGATGATGTCGATTGCCCATCGCATCACCGGCATCGCGCTCTACGTCGGCGCGCTGCTGCTCGCCTGGTATCTCATCGCGCTCGCGGGCGGCCCGGAGTCCTTCGCGACGGTGTCGGCGGTGTTCGGCTCGCTGCTCGGCAAGCTCGTGCTGTTCCTGTTCACCTGGGCGCTGTTCCACCACTTCATGGGCGGCATCCGCCATTTCGTCTGGGACCTCGGCTACGGCATGGGCGCGCGCGAGCGCGAGCTGCTCGCCTGGGGCACGCTGATCGGCGGCCTCGCGCTCACGCTCGTCGTGTGGCTCGCGGCGCTGCTCTTCTGAGGATCGACATCATGGCCACGAACCCGAAGACCATCGAGCCCAAGTCGATCCAGACCTGGGGCAAGAAGGTCCGCTACCTCGGCGCCGCCCATTCCGGGACCGGCGCCGCCCGCATCATGCACCTGACGTCGGTCGCGCTGATGCCGCTGGCGATCGCCTTCGTGTGGATCCTCGCGCGCATGTCGCGCATGGACTTTTCCGAAGCGCGCGCCGAGCTCGGCAGCATCGGGCCGGCGATCCTGATGATCCTCTTCGTCGGCGCGGCGCTTTGGCACATGAAGGTCGGCATGCAGTCGATCATCGACGACTATATCCATGACAAGCATCTCAAGGAGGCGTCGTTGCTGGCGAACACCTTCTTTGCCGTCGTGATCGCCGCCTGCTGCATCTACGCCGTCCTGCGGATGAGCTTCGCTCCCGTCTAAGAGAAATTCTTCGAAAGGCGCTTTTCGTATGGCCTCGAATGGCACGACCAACGGCTCCGGCCCTGCCCAGAACGGCAAGGCCTATCCCATCACCGACCACACGTTCGACGTCGTGGTGGTCGGCGCCGGCGGCGCCGGCTTGCGCGCCACCGTCGGCTGCTCGCAGGCCGGCCTGCGCACGGCCTGCGTGACGAAGGTCTTCCCGACGCGCTCGCACACGGTGGCGGCGCAGGGCGGCGTCGCCGCTTCGCTCGCCAACATGGGCGCCGACAATTGGAAGTGGCACATGTACGACACCGTGAAGGGGTCGGACTGGCTCGGCGATCAGGACGCCATCGAATACCTCTGCCGCAACGCCCCGCAGGCCGTCTACGAGCTCGAGCATTGGGGCGTGCCCTTCTCGCGCACCGAGGAAGGCAAGATCTACCAGCGCCCGTTCGGCGGCATGACCACCGACTTCGGCAAGGGGCCGCCGGCGCAGCGCACCTGCGCCGCCGCCGACCGCACCGGCCACGCGATCCTGCACACGCTCTACGGCCAGGCGCTGAAGAACGACACCGAATTCTTCATCGAGTTCTTCGCCATCGACCTCATCATGGACGAGGGGCGCTGCGTCGGCGTCGTCTGCCTCAAGCTCGACGACGGCACGATCCACCGTTTCCGCGCGCAAACGACGATCCTCGCCACCGGCGGCTACGGCCGAGCCTACTTCTCCGCGACCAGCGCCCACACCTGCACCGGCGACGGCAACGCGATGGCGCTGCGCGCCGGCCTGCCGTGCCAGGACATGGAGTTCGTGCAGTTCCATCCCACCGGCATCTTCCCCGCCGGCTGCCTGATCACCGAGGGCGCGCGCGGCGAGGGCGGCTACCTCACCAACGCCGCCGGCGAGCGCTTCATGGAGCGCTACGCGCCGAGCGTGAAGGACCTTGCCCCGCGCGACATGGTCTCGCGCGCCATGACGATGGAGATCCGCGAGGGGCGCGGCGTCGGCAAGGACAAGGACCACATCTACCTGCACCTCGATCATCTCGATCCGAAGGTGCTGCACGAGCGGCTGCCGGGCATCTCCGAGAGCGCGCGCATCTTCGCCGGCGTCGACCTCACCAAGGAGCCGATCCCGGTGCTGCCGACCGTGCACTACAACATGGGCGGCATCCCGACCAATTATCACGGCGAGGTGCTGACCAAGGTCGGCGACGACCCTGATGCGATCGTGCCCGGCCTGATGGCGATCGGCGAGGCCGCCTGCGTGTCGGTGCACGGCGCTAACCGTTTGGGTTCGAACTCTCTGATCGATCTCGTCGTGTTCGGGCGCGCCGCCGGCCTCAAGGCCGCGCAGGTCGTGACGCCGGGCGCCAAGCAGGCCGAGCTGCCCGCCGGCTCCGCCGACAAGGCGCTCGCCCGGCTCGATCGCTTCCGCCACGCCACCGGCGCGGTGCCGACCGCCGAGATGCGGCTGCGCATGCAGAAGGTGATGCAGGAGAATTGCGCGGTCTACCGCACCGGCGAGACGCTCGAGGAGGGCTCGGAGAAGATCCACAAGGTGTGGGGCGACGCCAGCGACATCGGCACCACCGACCGCTCGCTGATCTGGAACTCCGACCTCATCGAGACGCTCGAGTTCGACAATCTCATCGTCCAGGCCGTGGTGACGATGGACGGCGCCAAGAATCGCACTGAGTCGCGCGGCGCCCATGCCCGCGAGGACTTCTCCGAGCGCGACGACAAGGCCTGGATGAAGCACACGCTGGCTACCGTCGACCCCGAGGCGAAGACGATCTCGATCGATTACCGCCCGGTGCACTCGTACACGATGTCGAACGACATGCAGTACATCGAGCCGAAGGCGCGCGTGTACTAGGGATCGGATCGCCGGCGGTCGCGTCGCGGCATGAAGACGACGCGCTACTTCGAAGAGCAAGTTTTAAGGAAGCGGCCCTACATCGATCGAGCATGCTGCCAGGCTGCGCTCGATCATCCGCTCCGACGCGAAGTGCAGGGGGACGGCAGGGTGCGCGTGTGGACGAAGATCGATGTGATGGGTGGCGATCGTCCGCGATATCTTCGTGTCGTCGTGCTCGAGGACGGAGAGACCGTGCACAACGCTTTTCTCGATCGCGACTTTCGCGAGGAGGGCCTATGAGACTGCATTATTATCCGGAAACGGACAGCCTCTACATCGATCTGAACGAGGTCCCGGGCGTGGAGACGCGTCAGATCGTCGACGGTCTCCTGGCTGATTTCGACAGCGCCGGAAACGTGGTCGGGCTCGACATTGAGAATGCCTCCGTCAAGCTCGATCTCTCGAAGATCGAGACGATCTCTCTGCCTCCAACACATGCTGCAGCCTGACTTGATGTCGGCTCGCGAGCGCTGACACGCGGCTTACCGGAACGGATCATGGTCCAGCTCACTCTCCCCAAGAACTCCCGCGTCACCACCGGCAAGACATGGCCGAAGCCGCAGGGCGCCAAGAACGTCCGCGAGTTCCGCGTCTACCGCTGGAACCCCGACGACGGGCAGAACCCGCGCATCGACACGTTCTTCGTCGACACCGACGAATGCGGGCCGATGGTGCTCGACGCGATCATCTGGATCAAATCGAAGGTCGATGCGACGCTCACCTTCCGCCGCTCTTGCCGCGAAGGCATCTGCGGCTCCTGCGCGATGAACATCGACGGCACCAACACGCTCGCCTGCACGAAGGGCATGAGCGAGGTGACGGGGCCGATCAAGATCTACCCGCTGCCGCATATGCTGGTGATCAAGGATCTGGTGCCGGATCTCACGGGGTTTTACGCTCAGCACGCCGCCATCCAGCCGTGGCTGCAGACGACGACGCCGATGCCGGAGAAGGAGTGGCGCCAGGCGCCGCAGGATCGCGAGAAGCTCGACGGGCTCTACGAGTGCATCCTGTGCGCCTGCTGCTCAACGTCGTGCCCGAGCTACTGGTGGAACGGCGACCGCTCCCTCGGCCCCGCCGTGCTGCTGCAGGCCTATCGCTGGCTGATCGACTCGCGCGACGAGGCGACCGGCGAGCGGCTCGACCAGCTCGAGGATCCGTTCCGCCTCTACCGCTGCCACACGATCATGAACTGCGCCAAGGCCTGCCCCAAGGGGCTGAACCCGGCCAAGGCGATCAGCGAGATCAAGCAGATGATGATCGAGCGGCAGATCTAGCCAAGCGGGCGTTCTCGAGCCGCCTTCCATGCGCGTAAAGCGAGGGCCGAACGCCGGCCCTCTGGCTTGCCAGGATGTCAGGGACTACGCGCAAAAAAGCCCGGCACTAGGCCGGGCTTTTGAATAGGGGGCTTCCTAGAAAACTCAGCTCGCGGCGGCGATCGCGTTGACGCGCTTGGTCAGGCGGGAGACCTTCCGCGAGGCGGTATTCTTGTGGACGATGCCCTTCTGGGCGGCGCGCATCAGCAGCGGCGCGGCGGCGCCAAGCGCGGCGGAGGCGGCGGCCTCGTCGCCAGAGGCGATGGCCTCCTCGACCTTGCGCAGGTACGTCCGCATCTGGCTGCGGCGCGAGCGGTTGACCGCGGTGCGACGCTCGATCTTGCGGACGGCCTTCTGGGCCGATTTGGTGTTCGCCATTGTTCTGTCTCACGAATTCCGGGTAGGCGCCCGACCGACGCCGGCAAAAGCGCATAGGCCGACGGCCGCGGGGCCGGCGCCGAAGCGCGGCTTATAGGCGAGGCGTCACGCTCCCGTCAACGGAATCCTCCGCCCGCTGCGCGCCACCGCGCGAAACCGGCCTCGAGATCGGCCTGCAGGTCGGCGACGTCCTCCAGCCCGATGGAGAAGCGCAGCGCCGGTCCGCCCGGCGCCCAGCGCGTCGCGCTGCGATAGGCCACGCAATCGAAGGGCACGACGAGGCTCTCGTAGCCGCCCCAGGAGAAGCCCATGCCGAACAGCTCCAGGCCGTCGAGCATCGCGGCCACCGCCGCCTCCGGCCCCGGCGCGAGGATCACCGAGAAGAGGCCCGTCGAGCCGAGGAAGTCGCGCTTCCAGAAGTCGTGGCCGGGGCACGCGGGGAAGGCCGGATGCAGCACGCGGGCGACCTCGGGCCGCGCAGCGAGCCAGTGCGCCATGGCGAGGCCCTGGGCCTGCGCCTCGCGCAGCCGTAGCTCCAGCGTGCGCAGGCCGCGCAGGCCGAGGAAGGCGTCCTCGGGCCCCGTGCACATCGCGAAGGAGTCGAAGGTCGCGCGCAGCCGCTTCGCCCACTTGGCGTTGGCGGAGGTCAGCCCGAGCAGCAAGTCGGAATGGCCGGAGAGGTACTTGGTGCCGGCCTCGGCGGCCATGTCGATGCCGAGCGCGTGCGGCGGTAGGTAGAGCGGCGTCGCCCAGGTGTTGTCGAGGATCGTGCAGAGGTCCCTGTCCCGCGCCACGGCGACGTAGGCCGGCAGGTCCGGCACCTCGAAGCTCTGCGAGCCCGGCGCCTCCAGGAACAGCACGCTTGTGTTGTCGCGCACGAGGCCGGCCACCTCGGCGCCGAGCATCGGATCGAAATAGGTGGTCTCGACGCCCATGCGCTTCAGCACGCCGTCGCAGAAGATGCGGGTTGGGCGGTAGACCGAATCCATCACCAGGATGTGGTCGCCGGCCTTCACCGCCGAGAGGATCGCCACGGTGATCCCGGCGAGTCCCGAGGGCGTGAGCACCGTGGCCTCGGCGCCGGCCAGCTCGCTCCACGCCTCCTCCAGCGCGCGTACGGTCGGCGTGCCGTGGGTCGCGTAGGTGTAGGGCGCGTTGCGCGCCTGCAGATCGGCATAGGTCGGGTAGAGGACCGTCGAGCCGCGATAGATCGGCGTGTTGACGAAGCCGAACTGCTCGCCCGGCTTGCGGCCGGCCGAGGCCAGCCGCGTGCGCGTCCTGAGCTTGCTGCGGTCGGCGTCCGTCATCGCTGGTCCTTTTCGATGGGTCTGCGCAGTGGCCCCAAGCCGCCCCGCCGCGTCAAGCCGGCGACATCATGGTTAACGAAGCCTACAGGAAGCTTGGCTAAGCTGCAGCTATCGGCCGTGCGCGCCGGCCACGCGCCGTCGGAGCGCTTGCGCCGAGGACCACCCCTGGAGCTGCGTACTGGCCGGCCCAACGCTCAAAGATCGCCTGCGCCTCATTGCGATCCTCGCCGGACGGGCAGGGCGCAGGGCGCGACGTGCGACGGCGCTGCCCGGCCGGGCGGTTGCGCGGTTCGGCGCCCGCACGCCGGAGCGGCTCCTGATCGCGCCGCAGGACATCCGCACCGCCGATCCCACCATCGCCGCCGACATCACGGCCGGCTACTTCGCCTTCGGCGGCCGCATCGCGAACGCGAGCGGGCGCTCGCCCTTCGCGATCGATCCCGGGGACGGCCAGGGCTCCGACCATGCCGCGGCGTGGCAGCGCGGCCTCTGCGGTTTCGGCTGGCTGCGCCACCTCCGTGCCGCCGATCAGCCAGCGGCCGGGGCGCGGGCGCGGGCTCTGGTTTCCGGCTTCCTCGACGTGCATGCGCGGCCGAGCCAGGCCGCCGCCTGGGAGCCGCGGGTCGCCGCACGCCGCCTGCTGGCCTGGCTGTCGCAATCCCCGGTCCTGCTCGCCGGCGCGGACCGTGCCTTCTACACGCGCTTCATGCAATCGCTGGCGACGCATCGTGCGACGCTTGCGCAGCGGCTTGCCGGCGGCCTCGTCGGCGAAAACCGACTGGTGGTGGCGCTGACGCTCGCCGAATACGGGCTCTGTGCGGCCGACAGCGTCGCGCACCTGCGCGCCGGCACCGCGGCGCTCGCCGCCGAGATCGACGAGCAGATCCTGCCAGACGGCGGCCACGTCAGCCGCAATCCGCAGATCCTCATCGACCTCCTCATCGACATGCTGCCGCTGCGCCACGCCTATGCGGCGCGCGGCATCCAGGCGCCGCAGCAATTGCTCAACGCGATCGACCGGATGATGCCGATGCTGCGGCTGTTCCGGCACGGCGACGGCGCGCTCGCGCTGTTCAACGGCATGGGGGTGACCGCGCCCGAGCTCGTCGCCACGATCCTCGCCTACGACGACGCGCGGGCGCAGCCGGTGACGAATGCGCGCTACGCCGGCTACCAGCGGCTCGAGGCCGAGGGCACGATCGTCGTCGTCGACGCCGGCGCGGCGCCGCCGCAGGTGTTCTCGACGCAGGCGCACGCGGGGTGCCTCGCCTTTGAGCTGTCCTCCGGCATCCGCCGCATCATCGTCAACTGCGGCGCGCCGGAAGTCGCCCGCGCCAATGCGCGTGAGGCCTCGCGCACCACGGCCGCGCATTCGACGCTCGTCGTCGACGACACGTCGTCGTGCCGCTTCGCGACCAACGCGGGGCTCGCCCGCTTCGTGCGCGACGAGATCCTCGCCGGCCCCACGGTGGTCACGGCCGAGCGCGGCCAGGACGACGCCGGTACGCATCTCTTCCTCTCGCACGACGGCTATGCCGCCCGCTTCGGCCTGGCGCATCACCGCGAGCTGACGCTGTCCCCGGACGGCGGGCGCCTGGAGGGGCGCGACCGGCTCGAGCCGGTCGGCAAGCGAGCGGGCGGGGCGGTGCCCTACGCGCTGCGCTTCCACCTGCATCCGTCGGTGAAGGCGCATGCCAACGAGGACGGAACGGCGGTACGGCTCGACGCGCCGGACGGCGAGGTCTGGCTGCTCGAATCCGACACGCCGGCGGAGGTCGAGCCGAGCATCCTGTTCGCATCGGCCGGCGGCCCGCGCGCGACCCTGCAGGTCAAGCTCGCGGCCGACACGAGCCGGCCCGAGGTGCGCTGGACGCTGCAGCGGATCGCGGCGGCAGAGTCGCGTCGGCGGTAGGCTGACGTCCCCGCCGACCTACCCGGCAAAGGCGGCGCGGTGAAGGTCGGCGGACTCCGTCGAAAAGCAGCAGAGCACGATCCGCTCGAAGCCGTCGCCATGGGCGCAGACCTGGCGCACGGCGATCGCCGCAGCCCGATCCGGCGGGAAGGAATAGACGCCCGTCGAGATCGCCGGAAAGGCGATGGTTCGCGCGCCGGCATCGCGCGCGACTTCGAGCGAGCGGCGGTAGCAGGAGGCCAGCAGGTCATCCTCGCCGCGGTTGCCGCCGGTCCAGACGGGGCCGACGGTGTGGACGACGAACCGCGCCGGCAGCGCATAGCCTTTCGTCAGCTTGGCGTCGCCGGTCCGGCAACCGCCGAGCCGACGGCATTCTTCGAGCAGGCCGGGGCCCGCGGCGCGGTGGATGGCGCCGTCGACGCCGCCGCCGCCGAGCAGGCTCGTGTTGGCGGCGTTGACGATCGCGTCGACGGCGAGGGTCGTGATGTCACCCTCGACGACCTCGATCGTCGCGCCGCTCACCTCAGGCGGTCGGCTGCTTGCAGGGCACCCCGGCGGTGGCGAGGTGGTCGGCGAGCTCGCCCGACTGGAACATCTCGCGGACGATGTCGCAGCCGCCGATGAACTCGCCCTTCACGTACAGCTGGGGAATCGTCGGCCAGCTCGAGAAGGTCTTGATCCCGTTGCGGATCTCGTCGTCGGCCAGCACGTTCATGCTCTCGAACGGGACCTCGAGGTAGGACAGGATCTGCACGACCTGGCTCGAGAAGCCGCATTGCGGGAACTGCGGCGTGCCCTTCATGAACAGCATGACGTCGTGGGACGAGACGGCCTTCTGGATGGTGTCGTGGGCGGACATGCGGACCTCTTCGCGTAGGTATCTTGGCTTTAGTCAGTGATGCCTGGCGAGGTATTTAGGCCTTCGGCGCCAGGGTTTGAAGCTGCAGAGCATGGGGCGCGCCACCGAGGTGGTCGCCGAGCGCCTTGTAGACGAGCTGATGCTGCTTCAGCTTGGTGAGGCCGACGAAGGCCGGCGATGTGACGATCGCCGAGAAATGGTCGTCGTCACCGGCGAGGTCGATGATCTCGACCTGGGCATCGGGGAGTCCGTCCTTGATCAGGCGCTCGATCTCGGCGGCGGGCATCGGCATGGGGATACGGTCCTCGGTTTCGAACGGAGCATAGAGGAGCCGCCGCCCGATGACGAGGGGTGGCGCTAGAAGGGCTTCACCACCACCAGGATCACGATGCCGATCAGGAGCAGCGTCGGCACCTCGTTGATGACCCGGAAGAACTTGGCGTTGTGGACGCTGGTGCCGGCCGCCAGCTTCTTGCGCTCGGAGGCGAGGAAGCCGTGCACGCCGGTGAGCAGGACGACGAGCAGGAGCTTGCCGTGCAGCCAGCCGTGCGTGAACCAGCCGCCGGCGACCGCCAGCCAGATTCCGGTGATCCAGGTGACGATCAGCGCCGGCAGCATGATCGCCTTCTGCAGGCGGCGTTCCATCACCGCGAAGGTGGCGGCCTGCGGCGATCCCGGGCCGGCCTCGGCGTGGTAGACGAAGAGGCGCGGCAGGTAGAGCATGCCGACCATCCACGAGATGACGGCCAGGATGTGCACGGCCTTCAGCCAGAGATAACCCATGTTGCCCCGCGTCGCCCCGTGTCGCCTCGACGGCGCACTGCATGGTCAGTTTCCGTTGTGATAGCAAGGCGCCCGGTCGAAGGTCACCCGTGACTTGGCGCGGCCCGCGGCCCACTTTCCGCGCCGAGGCGCAGACCGACGCCGCCGGAGGACCACCATGACCAAGGGATCGATCGAGCCCACCGACACACCTACCGCCGACGCGGGCCGCCGCGTGCACGGCTGCAGCGAGGCGGAATGGAAGGTCCGCGTCGACCTCGCCGCCGCCTACCGCCTCGTCGCGCATTACGGCTGGGACGACCTCATCTTCACCCACCTATCAGCGCGGGTGCCCGGCCCCGAGCATCATTTCCTGATCAATCCCTACGACATGATGTTCGACGAGATCACCGCCTCGTCGCTGGTCAAGATCGACGCCGAAGGCCGGCCGGTCGGGCCGGCGACGCATCCCGTCAACCCCGCCGGCTTCACCATCCATTCCGCCGTGCACATGGCGCGCGACGACGCGCATGCGGTGATGCATCTGCATACGCCCTGCGGCCAGGCCGTCTCCGCGATGGCCTTCGGCCTGCTGCCGCACACGCAGACGGCGATGATCGCCGGCGGCGACATCGCCTATCACGACTACGAGGGCATCGCGACCGACCTCGGCGAGCGCGAGCGGCTCGTCGCCGACCTCGGCTCGCGCCACGCGATGATCCTGCGCAACCACGGGACGCTGGCTGTCGGCGCCGACGTCGGTTCCTGCTTCCTGCGGCTCTACTTCCTCGAGCGCGCCTGCGAGGCGCAGGTGCACATGCTCGCCGCCGGCCGCGACAATCTCAACGACGCGCCCGACGGCGTCGAGGAGAAGGTTGCGGGGCAGGCGAACCCGCAGTCGCTCGATGCGCTGGCAACCAAGCTCGCGTGGCCGGCGCTGCTGCGCAAGCTCGATCGGCTGGATCCGAGCTTCCGCAACTGAACGGGCTGCAAGCCATTCGGAATGCTTGGGATTTTGACGGCCTTCCGCTAGTCTCGCCGCCTTGTCCCGCCAGCGACGACATGGCGGGGCTTGCGGCGGGAGCAACGGTGTGGCGGGCAAGGCCAAGGACGGCAGGCGCATCCACGGCACGGTTGCGTTCGACCTCGGCGTGGCGGTCGTCTCCGGCCGCTACAAGCCCGGGGACACGCTGCCGGGCGAGATCGAGTTCTCCGAGCGCCTGAAAGTCTCGCGTAGCGCCTATCGCGAGGCGGTGCAGGTACTGATCGCCAAGGGGCTGGTCGAGAGCCGGCCCAAGACCGGCACGCGGGTCACCGAGCGCTCGCGCTGGAACCTGCTCGATCCCGACGTGCTGGCCTGGGCGTTCGAGAACGAGCCGAGCGAAGACTTCATCCGCGACCTCTTCGAGCTGCGCTCGATCGTCGAGCCGGCCGCCGCCGAGCTGGCGGCGCAGCGCCGCGACGGCCGCGATCTCGCGCAGATGGGCCACGCGCTGGAAGAGATGACGGTGCGCGGCCTCTCGCATCCGGCGGGCCAGGCCGCGGACCGGCTGTTCCACCGCCTTATTCTGCAGGCGACGCGCAACGCGCCGCTGCTGTCGCTGGCCAGCTCGATCGAGGCCGCTGTCGGCTGGACCACGATCTACAAGCAGCGCAAGGCGCGGCTGCGCCGCGACGCCATCGCCGACCACCACGCGATCTACACGGCGATCGCCGACGGTGACCCCGTCGCCGCACGGTCTGCGATGACGGAGCTGATCAAGCTCGCGCTGGAGGACACCGCGGCGGGCCGCGGCGCCGCGCCGGCGATCCAGCGCGCGCTGGGGTAGCCGCGCGGGGCGCCGGCGGTCACTGAACGTCAGTGGTTGTCGCGCGGTAGGCCCTGGGTCTGGGCGATGCGCTGGAACGTCTCGGCGCCCTCCAGGATCGCGCCGTCGCTCATTTGGCCGACCACCTTGCGCTGCATCTCCTGCCATGGCGTCTGCGACGGCACGATGCCGTAGCCGCCGTCGTCGGCGAGCGCCTTGCGGCGCGCCGCGAGCTCGTCGTCCGGCACCAGCATGTTGGCCGTGCGCTGGCGCAGGTCGATGCGGATGCGGTCGCCGGTGCGCAGCAGCGCGAGGCCGCCCTGGGCCGCCGCCTCCGGCGACGCGTTCAGGATCGACGGCGAGCCGCTGGTGCCGGACTGGCGGCCGTCGCCGAGGCAGGGCAGGGCGGCGATGCCGTCGCGGATGAGGTAGGCGGGCGGCCGCATGTTCACGACCTCGGCGGCGCCGGGATAGCCGATCGGCCCGGTGCCGCGCATGACGAGAATGGTTTGTGACGTCACCTTCAGCGCGGGATCGTCGATGCGCGCGTGGTAGTCCTCGGGCCCGTCGAAGACCACGGCCGGGCCCTCGAACGCATCGGGGTCCGCGGGGTTCGCGAGATAGCGGGCGCGAAAATCCTCGGCGATGACGCTGGTCTTCATGATCGCCGCGTCGAACAGGTTGCCCTTCAGCACGAGGAAGCCCGCCTCGGCCTTCAGCGGCCGCTCGAACGGACGGATGACGTCCTCGTCCTCGATCTCCGCGCCGCGGCAGTTGTCGCCGATCGCCCGGCCGTTGGCCGTCAAAGTGTCCTCATGGATCAGCCCGTGCCGCATGAGCTGCGCGACGACGGCGGGCACGCCGCCGGCGCGGTAGTAGTCCTCGCCGAGATAGTCGCCGGCCGGCTGCAGGTTGACGAGCAGCGGCACGGCGAGCCCGTGCGTCTCGAAGTCCTCGAGCGTCAGCTCGACACCGATGTGGCGTGCGATCGCCGCCAGGTGGATCGGCGCGTTGGTCGAGCCGCCGATCGCCGAGTTGACGACGATCGCGTTGAGAAAGGCCTCGCGCGTCATGATGTCGGGCGGCTTGCGATCGGCCGCCACCATCTCGACGATCTGCAGCCCGGTGCGGTAGGCGCATTCCTGCCGGTCGCGGTACGGCGCGGGGATCGCCGCCGACCCCGGCAGCTGCATGCCCAGCGCCTCGGCAAGGCTGTTCATCGTCGTGGCGGTGCCCATCGTGTTGCAATAACCGGTCGACGGTGCCGAGGAGGCGACGAGGCGGATGAATTCGGCATCATCGATCTCGCCGGCCGCCAGCATCTGCCGCGCCTTCCACACGATGGTGCCGGAGCCGGTACGCTCGCCCTTGTGCCAGCCGTTGAGCATCGGCCCGACCGACAACGCGATCGCCGGCAAGTTGACGGTCGCCGCCGCCATCAGGCAGGCGGGCGTCGTCTTGTCGCAGCCAATGGTCAGGACCACGCCATCGAGCGGATAGCCGTACAACACCTCGACCAGGCCCAGATAAGCGAGATTGCGATCGAGCGCCGCCGTGGGCCGCTTGCCGGTCTCCTGGATGGGGTGGACCGGGAACTCCATCGGCACGCCGCCCATGGCGATGATGCCGTCGCGCACCCGCTTGGCGAGGTCGAGGTGGTGGCGGTTGCAGGGGCTGAGGTCGTTGCCGGTCTGGGCGATGCCGATGATCGGCTTGCCCGACTGCAGCTCCTCGCGCGTCAGCCCGTAGTTCAGGTAGCGCTCCAGGTAGAGCGCCGTCATGTCGATATTGTCGGGATTGTCGAACCAGGCGCGGGAGCGCAGCCCCTTTTGGACGGGACGCGAGCTGGTCATGGACGGCTGAGCTCCTGAGCTTGGGCTATGTCACTTGGGCAGTGTCACTTGGGCAGTGTCGAGAACGTATAGACGATTGTCGAATGATAGGTCTGGCCCGGGTCGAGCCGCGCCGAGCCGAAGGCCGGGTGGTTCGGCGTATCCGGGTAGACCTGCGGCTCCAGCGCGATGGCGTCGCTCTGGCGATAGCTGTGGCCGGACTTGCCGACCGCCGTGCCGTCCAGGAAGTTGCCGGAGTAGAACTGCACGCCGGGCTGGTCGGTGGTGATCTCCATGACGCGGCCGGAGCGCGGGTCCTCGACGCGAGCGGCGAGGTGCAGAGGGCCGTTGCCCTTGTCGAGCACGAAATTGTGGTCGTAGCCCTGGCCGAAATGGATCTGCTCGTCGCGCCCGTCGCGGACGCGGTCGCCGATCCGTCGCGGCGTGCGGAAGTCGAACGGCGTGCCCTCGACCTTCCGCAGCTCGCCTGTTGGGATCAAAACCGCATCGACCGGCGTGTAGGCCTGTGCCGGCAGCGTGAGCCGCTCGTCGAGGATCGTGTGCCCCGAGGCCTCGCCGCCGAGATTGAAGTAGCTGTGGTTGGTGATGTTCACGATCGTCGGCTTGTCGGTCTTGGCGCGGTAGTCGACGCGCAGGACGCCGGACTCGTCGAGCGCGTAGGTCGCGGTCGCGTCGAGCTTGCCGGGGTAGCCCATCTCGCCGTCGGCGCTGGTGTAGGCGAGCGTGACGCTCGACGTGGCGCCGCTCTCGACCTTGACGATCGTCCAGAGGCGCTTGTCGAAGCCCTTCGTGCCGCCGTGCAGCGACTGGCCGTTGTTGTTGACGGGGAGTGTGTACGTCTTGCCGTCGAGCGTGAACTGGCCCTTGGCGATGCGGTTGGCGTAGCGCCCCACCGTCGCACCGAAATAGTTGGACTTCGCCACATAGCTGTCGACGTCGTTGTAGCCGAGCACGATGTCGCCCGGCGTGCCGTCGCGGTCCGGCACCTCGAGCGCCTGCAGGGTCGCGCCCCAGGTCATGATGCGGGCGCGGGTGCCGTGGCCGTTGTCGAGCGTCACGAGCTCGACCGGCCCGTCGGCGACCTTGCCGAACGGCGCGCGCGTCGCGGTGCCGGCGAGGGCGGACCCCGTGAAGGTCATGGTTGCGGCCAGAGCCAATCCGATCTTTGCTTCAAGCACCGTGGTCCTCCCGCGCGCCCGTTCTTGACTGACGGTCGTCGGCGCGACCATATACTCAGACAAATAGCCCACGCAATCCTCGCGAAGGGGGTCGAGAGACGGGCTGGGAGGACGGCTTGGCTCATCGGATCGTCGGGCGCGAGGTGAGGGACGTCCTTGGCGAGGGGCTGATGTGGTCGCCCGCGCGCGATGCCGTGTTCTGGGTCGACATCATCGGGCAGGCGCTGCACCGCCTTCATCTCGCCGACGGCACGGTGACGAGCTGGCGCGTGCCGGAGCGGATCGGCTGGATCCTCGAACGCGAGGGACGCGACGATTTCATCGTCGGGCTGAAGAGCGGCTTCGCGACGCTGACGCTCGAGCCCTTCGCCATCGCGCATCTGTGCGACCCCGAGCCCGACCGGCCGCACAACAGGCTCAACGACGCCAAGGTCGACCGCTGGGGTCGCATCTGGGCTGGCACGAAGGACGATCGCGACGAGATCGCCTCCGGCGCGCTCTATCGTTTCGACCCCGACGGCAGCTGGTCGCGCCACGACGACGATCACGTCGTGACCAACGGGCCGGCCTTCAGCCCGGACGGCCGCATCCTCTACCATTCCGACAGTGGCCGGCGGACCGTGCACCGCTACGAGATGCGCAACGACGGTTCGCTCGCCCACAAGCAGGTGTTTCTCCGCTTCGACGAGGCGTGGGGCTATCCCGACGGGATGACGACGGATCGCGAGGGCGGCCTGTGGATCGCCCATTGGGGCGGCGGTCGCGTCAGCCGATTCCGCGACGACGCGACGTTCGATCGCTCGATCGCGCTGCCCGTGACCAACGTCACCAACATCGTATTCGCGGGGCCCGATCTCGATCGCATGTTCGTCACCTCGGCGGCGTGCGACGCCGCCGACGAGCCGCTTGCCGGCGCGCTCTTCGAGGTCCTCGATCATGATGCGGTGGGCTGTGCGCACTGTCGGTTCGCCGGATGACCCCCGCGCTCATCGGCGTCGATTGGGGGACGACCAACCTTCGCGCCTGGGCGCTCGATGCGGCGGGCGCCGTCCTCGCCGAGGCGACATCGGCGCAAGGCATCGTCGTGCTGGCGGGCGGCGGTTTCGCGCAGGTGCTGCGCGACCTCGTCGGCGGCTGGACCGACGGCAGCGTGCCGATCGTCCTCGGCGGCATGATCGGCAGCCGCCAGGGCTGGCATGAGGCGCCCTACCTCGCCTGCCCGGCGCGCGTCGAGACGCTGGCTGCCTCGGCGCTCGCGCTCGACACGGGCGTCGGTTGCGGCTGGATCGTCCCCGGCCTGTCGTGCCGCGCGGAGACCGGCATCGTCGACGTCATGCGCGGCGAGGAGGGGCAGCTCTGCGGCCTCGCGCTCGACGACGGCGTCGCCGTGCTGCCCGGCACGCATAGCAAGTGGGTCGCGGTGCGTCGCAGCGAGGTCGTTGGGTTCCGTACCTTCATGACCGGCGAGCTCTTCGCGGTGCTGAAGGCGCATTCGATCCTCGGCCGCCTGATGCAAGAGGGTGAGCCGGACCTCGACGCATTCGCCACAGGAGTCGCGCGTGCGCTCGCCGATCCCGCGCTGACCGCGCTTCTGTTCAGCGTGCGCAGCGAGGGGCTGTTCGACCGGCTGCCGGCGGCGTCGCTCGCCGACTACCTCTCCGGCCTGCTGATCGGTGCCGAGATCGCCGCCAATGCCGCGCACCGCGACGCGCCGACGACGATCGTCGGCAGCGGCCCGCTCGTCGCGCGCTATGCGCTGGCGCTCGAGCGCGCCGGCTTCCCGGCGCCCCGCATCGTCGATGGCGTCGCGGCGGCGACGCGCGGCCTGCATCTGATCGCGCGCCAACTCCCTGGAGCCCTTGCATGACCTGGTCCGAGGTCCTCGCCGAACTGCCGCTCGTCGCGATCCTGCGCGGGCTGACGCCCGACGAGGCGGAGCCGGTCGGCGCCGCGCTGGTCGCCGCGGGCTTCCGCTGCCTCGAGGTGCCGCTGAACTCGCCGCGCCCTTTGGAGAGCATCGCGATCCTGCGGAAGCGCTTCGGCGACGTCGCGCTCGTCGGCGCGGGCACCGTGCTCAGCGTCGACGAGGTCGCGCAGGTGGACGCGGCCGGCGGCGCCATCGTCATCTCGCCCAATGCCAATCCCGAGGTGATCCGCGCGGCCAAGATGCGCGGGGCTCGCCTCGCTGCCCGCCTTCTTCACGCCGACGGAGGCGTTTTCGGCCATTGCCGCGGGCGCTGATGGGCTGAAGCTGTTTCCGGCGGAGATCGCGGGGCCCACGGCCTTGCGCGCGATCCGCGCGGTGCTGCCGCCGGGCGTGCCGGTGCTGCCGGTCGGCGGCGTCGATGCCGCGTCGATGCGGTCCTACCGCGCGGCGGGGGCGGCGGGCTTCGGGATCGGGTCGTCGCTCTACGCGCCGGGCCGCGCGGCCGCAGAGGTCGGCCAGCGCGCCGCGGCGCTCGTGCAGGCGTGGCGCGACGCCTAGTCCTCGAACGGCTCCACCTCGACCCGCCGCGCGCGCAAGAAGGCGTCGGCGACGTGGCGCATCGGCGCGATGTCGACGTCGCTGCGGCGCTCCGCGATCAGAGCCGCGAAATGCCGGTAGAGGTTGGGGTAGGCGTCGATCGGGCTGACCGCCTGCGCCGCGCCGGCGCGGGTGAGCGCCTTGCCGCCCTGCGAGAGCACGAGCGGCCCGGCGTCGGTGGCGACGGTGATGGTCCAGGTCTGCTGACCGGTCTGGCGCCAGTCGAGCGCCATGTGGATCGGCGTCTTCGCGGCGTCGGTGAAGGCGAGGTCGGCGGCGATCGGCGCGGCCTTGTTGGCGGGTACCTCGAGCGTGCCGTCGACGAGGTAGAACGGCCGCGGCAGGATGTGCGTGGCGATCGACAGCGCGTTGATGCCGGGATCGAAGACGCCGAGGCCGCCAGGCTCCCAGATCCACGCCTGTCCGGGGTGCCAGTGCCGCACGTCCTCCTTCCAAACGATCTCGATGCTCTTGATCTCGCGCCCCGCGAGCCACGCCCGCGCGGCCTCCACCGCCGGCGCGAAGCGCGCGTGCCAGCTCGCGAACAGCGTTACGCCGCGCGCTCGGGCGTGGTCGGCGAGAAGCTCGACCTCGCAGGCCGTCGCGCCGGGCGGTTTCTCGAGCAGCACGTGACAGCCGGCTTCGATCGCCGCCCAGGCCGCCTGGAAGCGCACCTGCGGCGGCTGGCAGAGCGCGACAGCGGCGAGGTCGTGGCCGCCGGTCAGCATCTCTTCGAGCGAGCGATAGGTCGGGCGATCGGCGAGGGCGCCGTCGTGGCTCGCGCCCGCGACGAGCGTGAAGTCGGGGGACGCCTCGAGCGCCGGGATATGCTTGTCGCGCGCGATCTTGCCGATGCCGACGATGCCGAGCCGCACCGCCATCACAGCACCCGCACGGCTGTGTCGTGGGCGTCGCCGATCGTGAGCGCGTTGCGCAGCGGCAGGCGGAACGGTGTGGCTGCGATCTCGAACACGTCGCCCGGCTCGGCCCTGATGCCGTCGCTGAACGACAATGTCGCGGTGCCAAAGAAATGCACGTGCACGTCGCCGGGCCGGCGGAACTGCGCATACTTGAAGTGGTGCCGTTCGAGGTTTGCGATCGCATGAGACATGTTCGCCTCGCCCGACACGAAAGATTTCTCCCAACCGATCGTGTCGCCGCGCAGGATGCGGCTCGTGCCCTCCACGTGCGCGGGCAGCTCGCCGAGCCACAGCTCCGGCCCGAGGCCGGCCTGCCGGAGCTTGGAATGCGCGAGCCAAAGATAGTTGCCGCGCTCGGTGACGTGGTCGGAGAACTCGTTGCCGAGCGCGAAGCCGAGCCGCACCGGTGCGCCCGTCTTGTCGATGAGGTAGAGGCCGGCGATCTCGGGCTCCTCGCCGCCGTCCAGCGCGAAGGCCGGCGAGACGATCGGGCGGTTCGTCGCGACGAGCGCGTCGCCGTCGCCCTTGTAGAACCATTCGGGCTGTGCGCCCGTTTCGCCCGCCGCCGGCTTGCCGCCCTCGACGCCGAGCAGGAACATCTTCATCGAGTCCGTCGGCGCCGGATCGGCCTTCGCAGCGCGGTGCATCTTGTCGCGTCCTTCGGCGGAGCCGAGATGCGTGAGGCCGGTGCCGCTGACGAGGAGATGTGCGGGATCGGGATGGTCGATCGGCGTCAACAGCTCGACGCCGGCGATGTCCACAGCGTCGCCGAGGCCGAGCGACTCGATGACCTCCGGCAAGCCGCTGCCGGCCTCCAGCGCGAGCGCCGCGAGCTCGCGGGTCGACTCGACCGCGCCGACCGTGCGCACGTCGCCCGCGCGCGACACGGCGCCGACCCCACGACGCCCCGCGGCGTCGCGGTACTGGATCAAGGACTGGATCATCGTTGCATCACTCGTCGGGAAAAGCTCGCTACAACTCATACAAATAGACCGCGCGATCCACAATGCGCGATCCTGCAACGAGCGCGCTCCACAGTGGAACGGCGCGTCGGGGCCGCCTATCCGACAACAGTGGGAGTTGACATCGACCACCACTACGATCTCAAAACTCAGACAATTAGACGTCCCTGTCCGGCGTCGGGCCCGTCGGCGTGCCGGCGAGCCCGGCCCGACAACAACGCGGACGTTCCAATCATTCGGCGGGGGCCGAAGTCTGAGGGGGGTGGCAATGACGACAAGGACGGCAATCAGGAGAGCCTCGCTCGGTCTTCTTCTGGCGCTCGGCACGAGCGGTGTCGCGCTTGCGCAGCAGGCCGAAGGCCCGCCGACCGGGAGCGGGATCGCGACGCGCGACACCGCCAAGGCCACCTCGCGCAACGAGGGCACGGCGGCGGCGCCGCCCGGGCTGGCGCCCGGCGTGCTCGACCTCAAGAACGGCGTGTCGGTCCTGTTGAACTACACGGGCGAGTTTGCCGCCAATCCCTCCGGCGGCCTCAAGCAGGGCAACGCGTTCGCGGGCCAGCTCGCCGTCGGCGCCGACGCCGACATGAACAGGATCGCCGGGATCACCGGCGGCTCCGTGCATTTCCTCCTCACCGATCGACAGGGGCGAAGCCTGTCCGGCTCCGACATCGGCAACGACACGTCGGTGCAGGAAATTTACGGCGCGGGGCAGACCTACCGTCTCACCCAGCTCGGCTACGAGCAGCGGCTCTTCAACGATCGGCTGGACTTCGAGGTCGGGCGCCTGAACGGGCAGGGCATGACGCTGACGTCGCCGCTCTACTGCAACTTCCAGAACAACGCGGCCTGCGGCTCGCCGACAACGGCGTTCAAGATCACCAACTTCACCTATTACCCGACGACCTCGTGGGGCGGCCACGCCAAGTTCTGGCTCGACCCGGACTACCGCGTCTTCTTCCACGTCGGCGCCTACGAGGTAAACCCCAATAGATTGCTTCCGAACGATCACGGCTTCGACTGGTCGACGCAGGGCGCGACCGGCTTCAACATCCCGATGGAGCTCGGCTACTCGACGACGGCGGCGAACGACAGGCTGCCGCGCAACTACGGGATCGGCGTGATCCTCGACGAATCGAAGTACAGCGATCCGATCTACACCAACGCCGGCACGCTCCAGGCCGTGACGGCGAACGGGACGCCGCAGACCGACTTCGGCCGCAGCGCCGTCTTCGCCCGCTTCGACCAGATGATCTGGCGTCCTGATTCCTCGTCGCTGCGCGGCATCACGGTCTTCGGCGTCGGCATGGTCGGGACCGGCGGCCAGCAGACGCAGAGCTTCTTCGCCGAGGGCGGCGCCCTCTGGACGGGCATCTTCCCGAGCCGCCCGTACGACACGCTCGGCTTCGACGTCACCGACCAGCACTACAGCGGGCTCGGCCTCTTCAACCTGCGCACCGCATCGGCAGTCGCCGGTATCAATCCGGCCATCTTTCCGTCGGACCAGTTCATGCTCGAGCTGAACTACGGCATCCAGCTCGACCCCGGCCTTCGCGTGCTGCCGCAGCTGCAATACATCGTCAACCCGACGCAGCCCGCCGCGCCTTATCTCACGCGCCCGATCCCCAATGCTTTCGTGCTCGGCTTCAAGTTCAGCGCCGACCTCCTGACGCTGGCGCGCCTCGCCAAGGGGCCCGGCAGCATCTGAACACGGCACCCGCGCCCGTCCTCGAAACGCGGGCGCGCGTGTCACCAGTCGTGGTCGCGGTTTCAGCCGATGGGCGGAATTGACAGGCCGCGACAACATCTGGAAACAAAACTCAGACAAATAATGGGCCGTCCTGCCATCCGCTCGGACGCCAGCTTGATCGCGGAGGAATCGTCTTGAAACGCTTGAAGACTCTTGTCGCTACGCTTCTCGTCGCCGCGACGGCCTTTACGGCGCCCGCGCTCGCCGCCGACAAGGGGCTCGTCGGTATCGCGATGCCGACCAAGTCGTCCGCGCGCTGGATCGACGACGGCAACAACGTCGTCGCCGCGCTGAAGTCGAAGGGCTTCGACACCGACCTGCAATATGCCGACGACGACATCCCGAACCAGCTCGCCCAGATCGAGAACATGGTCACCAAGGGCGCCAAGGTGCTGGTGATCGCCTCCATCGACGGCACGACGCTGTCGAACGCGCTGCAGAAGGCGGCCGACAAGGGCGTCAAGATCATCGCCTACGACCGCCTCATCCGCCAGTCGCCCAACGTCGACTATTACGTCACCTTCGACAACTTCAAGGTCGGCGTGCTGCAGGCGCAGTCGCTCGTCGATGCGCTCGGGCTGACCAGCGGCAAGAAAGGTCCGTTCACCATCGAGCTGTTCGGCGGCTCGCCCGACGACAACAACGCCTATTTCTTCTACAACGGCGCGATGTCCGTGCTCGACCCGTACATCAAGTCCGGCGCGCTCGTCGTGCGCAGCGGACAGATGGGCATGAACAAGGTCGGCACGCTGCGCTGGGAGGCCGCCACCGCGCAGGCCCGCATGGACAACCTGCTCTCCGCCTACTACACCAACAAGCACGTCGATGCCGTGCTGTCGCCGTTCGACGGGCTGTCGATCGGCATCCTCTCGTCGCTGCGCGGTGTCGGCTACGGCACGCCGGACCAGCCGTTCCCGTTCGTCTCGGGCCAGGACTGCGAGATCCCCTCGATGAAGTCGATCCTCGCGGGCGAGCAGTATTCGACGATCTTCAAGGACACGCGGATCCTTGCTAAGGTCACCGCCGACATGGTCGAGGCGATCGAGAGCGGCAGCAAGCCCGAGGTCAACGACACCAAGACCTACAACAACGGCGTCAAGGTCGTGCCCGCGGAGCTCCTGAATCCGGTGCTCGTCACCAAGGCGAACTACAAGCCGATCCTCATCGGCAGCGGCTACTACAAGGCGGACCAGCTGAAGTAGGCGCTGAAGCGATAGGCCAAAACGGCCCTCGGGAGCGGAGGAAGCGTGGACACGATTTTGGAGATGCGCGGCATCCGCAAGACCTTCCCGGGGGCCAAGGCGCTCGACGACGTCAACCTCTCCGTCGCGCGCGGCGAGATCCACGCGCTGGTCGGCGAGAACGGCGCCGGCAAGTCGACGCTGATGAAGGTGCTGATGGGCGTCCACCCCTATGGCAGCTACGACGGCGCCATCCTGTACGACGGCGAGGAGCGCCGCTTCGCGACGATCGGCGACAGCGAGGCGCTCGGGATCATCATCATCCACCAGGAGCTGGCGCTGATCCCGCTGCTCTCGATCGCGGAGAACATCTTCCTCGCCAACCCGCCGGCGCGCTTCGGCGTCATCGACCAGCACGCCGCCGCGACGCGCGCGCGGGAGCTGCTCAAGGCCGTCGGGCTTGCGGAAAATCCCGGCACGCTCGTCGGGCAGATCGGCGTCGGCAAGCAGCAGCTCGTCGAGATCGCCAAGGCGCTGTCCAAGAACGTCAAGCTGCTGATCCTCGACGAGCCGCCCGCCAGCCTCAACGAGGCCGACAGCGCCGCGCTGCTCGACCTGCTGCTCGGCTTCAAGGCGCAGGGCATGACGGCGATCATCATCTCGCACAAGCTCAACGAGATCTCGCGCGTCGCCGACAAGATCACCGTGCTGCGCGACGGCGCGACGATCGAGACGCTGGATGCGCGCGGCGGCGCGGTGAGCGAGGATCGCATCATCGCGGGCATGGTCGGCCGCGCGCTCTCCGACCGCTACCCGAAGCGCACGCCGCGGATCGGCGACGTGCTCTTCGAGGTGAAGGGATGGAACGCCTGCCATCCGCTGCATGCCGAGCGCCATCTCGTGAAGGACGTCGCGCTCAACGTCCGGCGCGGCGAGGTCGTCGGGCTCGCCGGCCTGATGGGGGCTGGGCGCACCGAGTTCGCGATGAGCGTCTTCGGCCGCGCCTACGGCCAGAAGATTTCCGGCGAGGCGATGATGGACGGCAAGCCTGTCGACCTCTCGACGATCCGCAAGGCGATCGACGCGGGCCTCGCCTATGTCACCGAGGACCGCAAGCGCCTCGGCCTCCTGCTCGAGGAGAGCATCACCACGAACGTCAGCCTCGCCAACCTGAAGGGCGTGGCGCCGGGCGGCATCATCGATCGCCTGCACGAGGCGCGGGTGGCGAGCGGCTATCGCGCGAAGCTGCACATCCGCTCGTCGAGCATCGCGCAGAACGTCGTGCATTTGTCGGGCGGCAACCAGCAGAAGATCGTGCTCGGCAAGTGGCTTTTCGCCGACCCCGCGCTGCTCATCCTCGACGAGCCGACGCGCGGCATCGACGTCGGCGCCAAGTACGAGATCTATGCGATGATCAACGAGCTCGCCGAGGCCGGCCGCGGCATCCTGATGATCTCGTCCGAGATGCCCGCGCTGCTCGGCACCTGCGATCGCATCTACGTCATGAACGAGGGGCGCATCCTCGGCGAGATGTCCGGCGCCGAGGCCTCGCAGGAGAAGATCATGCGGACCATCATGCGGAGCCACGAGAGAGCGGCATGACCACTGGCCTCGACGTCACGCCGACAGCACCCGCTGTCGCCCCGCCGACCCGTTCGCTCGGCGCCTTCCTGAAGACGCACGTGCGCGAGTACGGCATGCTGGCGTCGCTCGCCGCGATCACGCTGTTCTTCGAGATCATGACCAACGGCACGCTGCTGCGGCCGCTGAACCTCACGAACCTCGTGCTGCAGAACAGCTACATCGTCATCATGGCGCTCGGCATGCTGCTGGTGATCGTCGCCGGGCACATCGATCTCTCCGTCGGCTCGATCTCCGGCTTCATCGGCGCCGTCGCCGCGGTGATGATGGTGAGCCACGGGCTCAACCCGTTCGTCGCCGGCTTCGCGTGCCTGGCGCTCGGCGCGGTCATCGGCGCGATCCAGGGCGGCTTCGTCGCCTACATGAAGATCCCCTCCTTCATCGTGACGCTCGCCGGCATGCTCGTGTTCCGCGGCCTGTCGCTCACCGTGCTGCAGGGCCGCTCGATCGGCCCGTTCCCGGTCGAGTTCCAACGGCTGTCGTCGGGCTTCATCCCGGATTTCGGCGCGACGCTGGTCGGGCACGTCCACGTGTCGACGGTGCTGATCGGCCTCCTGGTGCCGAGCCTGCTCGTCGTCTCGCAGATCCGCCATCGCCTCGCGGCGCGCCGCCACGCCTTCGAGGTCGAGCCGCTCGTGCTCTTCGTCCTCGGCAACGCCATCGCCTTTCTGGCGATCGCCGCGCTCGCCTACCAGATGGCGACCTATCGTGGGCTACCGAACGTGCTCGTCGTGATGGGCCTGCTCATCGTCGTCTACGCCTTCATGACGACGCGCACGACGGTCGGGCGCCGCATCTACGCTCTCGGCGGCAACGAGAAGGCGGCTAAGCTGTCGGGCATCCGCACCGAACGCCTGTCCTTCCTCGTCTTCGTGAACATGGGGGTGCTGGCGGCGCTGGCCGGGCTGATCTTCGCGGCGCGGCTGAACACGGCGACGCCGAAGGCCGGCCGGGGCTTCGAGCTCGACGTGATCGCCGCCTGCTTCATCGGCGGCGCCTCGGCCTCCGGCGGCGTGGGCAAGGTGGTGGGCGCGGTGGTGGGCGCCTTCGTGATGGGGGTGATGAACAACGGCATGTCGATCGTCGGCATCGGCATCGATTACCAACAGGGGATCAAGGGCATCGTGCTGTTGGCCGCCGTCTGCGTCGACGTCTACAACCGCGGCAAAACCTGACGGCGAAAGGCCGCGCTTCTTCCTCGAAGTGCACTCAAGCGCCGAGCAGCTTCGCGGTGCGGATCGGGAGATGTCGGATGCGCGTGCCGGTGGCATTGTAGACAGCATTGGCCAGCGCGGCCGAGCCGCCGACGATGCCGAGCTCGCCGACGCCCTTGATGCCGAGCGGGTTGATCTCGGTGTCGACCTCCGGGACCATGATGACCTCGACGCTGCCGATGTCGGCGCAGACCGGCACGAGGTACTCGGCGAGATTGTCGTTGGTGTAGCGCGCGCGCACCGGGTCGATCTCCGTCGCTTCGTGCAGACCGGAGGAGAGGCCCCAGATCATGCCGCCCATCAGCTGGCTGTGGGCCGTGCGCGTGTTGACGATATGCCCGGCGGCAAACGCGCCGACCATGCGCGGCACCCGCACCTCCTTGGTGCGGCTGTGGACCCGGACCTCGACGAACTGCGCGCCGAAGGCGAACATGATGCGGTCCTTGTCCTTCGTCCCGCCGACGATCGGCGTCATGCCGTTGTAGAGCTTGCCCATGGCGCCCGGCTTCGAGCCATGCGGCACGAACTCGGCGTATTCCTCGATCGCGCCGGCCCCGTGGCGGGCGAACGCCTTAGTCAGCTCCTCGGAGGCGCCGCCGGTCGAGACAAGGCGGCCCTCGTTCAGGCTGTGCGGGCCCGGCTCGCTCGCGCCCGCGCTCAGCCGCTTGACGATCGCGTCGCAGGCCATCGCGACGGCGTTGCAGGCGCTGGCCGTGGTGACGGAGCCGCCTGCAACGGGCCCGGGCGGCAGGCTGGAGTCGCCCATCACCACCTTGACCTTGGCGAGATCGATGCCGAGCTTCAGCGCCGCGGTTTGCGCCACGACAGTATAGGCGCCGTTGCCGATTTCGGCGCAGGCGATCCCGACATGCGCGGTTCCCGATGCGTCGAGCCGGACGCGTGCCGCCGCCGGCGCCTGCTGGCTCGGGTAGCAGGACATGGCGCAGCCCAGGCCGACGAGCCAGTCGCCGTCGCGCACCTGCGCCGGCTTCGGATTGCGCTTCGACCAGCCGAACGCGGCCGCGCCTTGGTCGAAGCATTTCATCATCGAGCGCGAGGTGAAGGGGAGGCCCTTGATCGGCTCGTGCATCGTGTCGTTGACCCGACGCAGCTCGATCGGATCCATGTCGAGCTTTTCGGCCAGCTCGTCCATCGCGCTCTCGAGCGCGAAGACGTACGGGGTCTCGGCCGGCGCGCGCATGAAGCCGGGCGTGTTGCGATCGGCATGCACGAGGGTCACCGCGCTGGCGACATTGGGGCATGCGTACATGCGCGTCGTCGCGTCGATGCCGGCCACGGCGTAATCATCCGGCCGCGAGGTGATCTCCCAGCCCTCGTGCGAGAGCGCCTGCAGCTTGCCGTCCTGGCCGGCCGCGAGCTTGACGCGATGCTTGGTCTCGGCGCGGTAGGTGTTGATGGTGTAGCCATCGGCGCGCGAGGCGACGAGCTTGACCGGGCGGTTCAGCCGTTTCGCCGCGATGGCGATCAACGCCGTGCGCGGCGTGACCAGCGACTTTCCGCCGAACGCGCCGCCGATGTAGGGACTAAGCGTCCGCACCTGCGAGGCCTCCAGCTTGAGTTCCTCCGCGGCCCCGTGCTGCAGGCCGTAGGTGGTCTGGCTCGGCTCATGGATCGTAAGGTTGGGGCCGTCCCACGTGCAGGTCGTGGCGAACAGCTCGATGGCGTTGTGATGCTGCGTCGGCGTGGCGTAGCGCGCCTCCACCTTCACCGGCGCCGCGGCGAACGCCTTGGCGAAATCGCCGACCTTCGGGGGCTCGATCTTCTCCGCCTGATGCGCGTCCTGGATCGCCACCTCGGTCGTGCCCGGCGAGCCGAAGGTCGCCGTCGGCGCGTCGCTCGCGTAGCTGATCTTCAGCAGGTGCGCCGCCTCGCGCGCCGCCTCGAACCGATCGGCAACGACCACCGCGACGATCTGGCCGTCATGCCAGACCTTGGGCGAGGACAGGGGCACGATCGACGTCGAGGCGGGTCCGCCCGCCTTGCTGAACTTGATCTGCTTGACGGCGTCGGCAGTGTTCTCGTGGGTCAGGATCAGCAGCATCCCGTCGACCGCGCGTGCCTCGGTATCGTCGATCGCGGAAATCGTGCCCTTCGCGATGGCGCTGGTGACGAGGTATGCGTAGGCGGGATTTTTCGTGCCGACATCGGACGCGTAGCCCGCCTGCCCCGTCACCTTGAGGCGCGCGTCGACGCGCGGAGCCGGCTGGCCCATGTTGTCCTTCGGCGCGGGCGCTGCGCTGTTTAATGCTGCTGTGCTCATGGCTCTCAGGCCTCCATCTTGGCGGCTTCGAGCAGGGCGCGCACCAGCGTCTCCTTGCCGAGCGGCACCTTGTACGCATTGTCCTTGCGGGTCGCCGCGCCGGCGAAGGCGATCTCCGCCGCCGCCTTGGCGGCCGCCTCGTCGAGCGGCTTGCCGGCGAGATGAGCCTCGGCCTCATGGGCGCGCCACGGGACGCTGGCGACGCCACCGAGCGCGATGCGCACGGTGCCGACCTTGTCGCCGTCGAGCCGGAGCACGACCGCCGCGGACGCCAGCGCGAACGCGTAGGACGCGCGGTCGCGGACCTTGACGTAGACCGAGCGCCGCGTGCCAGGCGCCGGCACGTGGATCGCCGTGATCAGATCGCCCGGCTGCAGATTGGTCTCGATCTCCGGCGTCGAACCCGGTCTGCGATGCAGATCGGCGAAGCGCAAGGCCCGCGACCGCGCGGCGCCTCGTACCTCGAGGACCGCGTCGAGCGCCATCAACGCTTGGGCGAAGTCGCCGGGGTAGGACGCGATGCACTGGTCGCTGACGCCGAGCACGGCATGGCCGCGGTTAACGCCGTCGAGCGCGGCGCAGCCGGAGCCCGGCACGCGCTTGTTGCACTGGGCGTAGGACGTATCGCGGAAGTACGAGCAGCGGGTCCGCTGCAACATGTTGCCGCCGAGGCTCGCCATGTTGCGCAGCCCGGAGGACGCCGCCAGCGCCATCGTCTGCGCGATCACGGGGTAGTCGCGCTGGATCGCCTGATGGTTCGCAAGCTCCGACATGCGCACCAGCGCGCCGAGCCGCAGGCCCGCGTCGGTGACGACGATGCGGCTGGCATCGGGATCCTTGGCGAGCGGGTTGATGTCGACGAGATGCGTCGGACGCATTACGTCGAGCGTCATCAGGTCGATCAGGGTCGTGCCGCCGGCGAGGTATTGGGTCGGGCTCGCGACATGCGAGGACGCCTGGCTCGACGCAGCTGCCGCGACCGCGGCCGACGTCGTCGTCGCCATCTGGAAGGTGAAGGGACGCATCGGCTCAGGCCCCCATCTTCGACTTGGCGTCGACGATCGCGGCGACGATGTTGGGATAGGCGGCGCATCGGCACAGATTGCCGCTCATGAACTCGCGGATGCTGTCCTCCGAGCCTGCGTGGCCGCTCTTGATGCAGGCGACGCCCGACATGATCTGGCCCGAGGTGCAATAGCCGCACTGGAATGCGTCATGGTCGATGAAGGCCTGCTGCAGCGGGTGCAGCTCGCCAGTCGGTGACGACAGCCCCTCGATCGTGGTGATCGCGTGACCCTGTGCGGCGATCGCCAGGGTCAGGCAGCTGTTCACGCTGTGCCCGTCGACATGCACGGTGCAGGCGCCGCACTGACCGTGACCGCAGCCCTTTTTCGAGCCGGTGAGCCCGATGTGCTCGCGCAGCGCGTCGAGCAGCGTCGTCCGCGGGTCGATCGCCAGCTCCTGCTTCTGCCCATTCACGTTAAGCGTGATCGGCACCAGCGGCGACGTAGTCGGGTTGGACGGCGCGGCCTGCGCGCCTGTCGCGCCAAAACTGTCAGCGACGAGGGGAACCGCAGCTCCTGCCGCGGACGCGCGTATGAAGCGGCGACGGCTGAGGCCGCTTCCGCCGTCCTTGTCATCGAGCATGAAATCCCTCGCTTCAGCCATATGCCGAAAACACGGATGCGGAATGGCTTTGCCGTAACAAGCGTTCCAGGCTTCACCTGTCGTTGAAGTCGCAGCCTCAAGCCAGCGCTGGGCTCAACGGACGACAGGGCAGCGCTGTCAGGCTTTTGGCAGGTCCGTCATGCTATCGGCTCTGCCAGCTTGGGGGACGCGATGTTGCGCCGGATAGGGATGCTGTCCTGAGGCCGCTCAAGCTTTCGACGGCGCGAAGGGCACGAAGAAAAAGGCGACCGATCGCAATCTGGCGCAGCAATGCCGATGGGCGCACGGGGCGATAGGCAAGTCGCGGGCTTGCCATCTCGATTGCCGCCAGAGCCTGCCCGGCAAATGGCGAGTTCGCGATGCCCAATGCCGTTTGCCGCCCGATCGCGAGAAACGGAGCCCATCGCCATGTTGCCTTCAGGCTTCCGCTCGCATGCAAACGGCGCAAGGTGCGCCGCCAAAAGCATCTGTTTACAAAGGTGAGCACGCGCTCGAGCCGAAGATCGCAGTGGCTGTCGGGGACTTCGCATCTCAGCCTGATGGTGTCCGCGACGCCCCCGATCGCACGGCCCTCGAGGCGGCCTGACGTCACCACTTGGATCGTGGGATCATGCCGGACGACAAGATCGTGTGCGCGGATCGCGTCGATGAAGGCACGATCCTCGCCTGCCGGCTGATCGGGCATACCACCGACGGCCCGATAGGCTGTCAAACGAACGGCCAGCGTAGCCCCGGACTTCGTCCAGTGGCATGGCCACGGGTTGCCTGGTTCGGCATCGAGCCGCGCGCCGATCTCCGTCAGAATGGCTTCGTACTCGGCTTCAAGCCGTCCTCGTGCATGAAGCCGGGGAGGAAGCAGCGCTGCCTCGTGAGGCTCGAGACTGATCCGTCCCGCAACAGCATCGGCACCCTTTGCGATACAAGCGAGGTTGCGGGCCACCCAGTCCTTTCCGACGCGGCTGTCGGCATCCGTTGTGAGGAGGACGCCGTCGGCATGGCCACTTTCGACAAGCCATTCCGCGGCGGCGTCCATGGCGATCCGTCTTGCCCAGCCCGCCGATGCCGCCGGATCCGTTCTTTCGATCAAGCGCAAGGGCCACGGCAGTGGCGGGAGCGCTCGAACCACATCGCAGGTGTCGTCGGTGCAGTTGTTTGCAAACAAAACGATGCCGAGGCTGCCGGGGTCGAGTCCGACCTGCGAAGCCAGCGCCGATAGACACCCTTCGATCCGGTCGCGTTCGTTGCGGACCGGAATGGCGACCACAACCCGCGGGGTCGCGCTCGCTGCCTTTGAATGAGCCTGTGGCGTGTCTACCAGAAGAAGCTCCTGTCTTGGCGATATGAGCGCCGGCTCTTCAATAATAGGTCCAAGGTCGCATGCCAACCTGAAGCAAATGACACTCGACCTGTCTTAAAAGACGCAGAAATATTGCGGTCACGTCCTTCGCATTTTGTTCAATCGCGCTCGTTCGCTTGCCGCGGAAGCATACGACTAAGAGCGCCGTCCTGGCGGACGAACAGATGCCAAGCGGTACCCGCCAGGTGCAGGACGATCAGCCCATAGACCACGAACTGGGTGATCAGCACGTGGACGATCGCCGCCGCCTTGCCCACGTCTTGGGAGACCGGCATCTTAGGCACGTCGATAAGCCCGAAGAAGCTGATCGGCGGCTTGTCGCCGGACGACATGATATAACCCGACACCGGCATGATGATTAGCACGGCGTAGAGCAGCCAGTGCGTGAGATGCGCGAGGCGTTGCTCCCATCGGCCCATGGTGCCCGGCAGCGCCGGCGGTGGGTTCATGATCCTGTAGAAGATCCGCGCTGCGACGATCGCGAAGAGGACAAGGCCGACGCTCATGTGGGCTGCCGCGTAGTCATCCGGCGTGCCGGGAAACGGCGCGACGTAGACGTCCGGGTGCCCGGGCTTCGTCTTGAACGCACCGAAGATCCAACCAAGCGGAATGACGATGAACATCAGCACCGCGGTGATCAGTGAAACCAGCGGGCGCCAATTGTATAGCGCCGCATGTCGCTTCCCCGCGGTCCAAGCTCGAGCGGCATGGTTGAAGCTCCCTACGTCACGAACGGCGCGAGCCTTCCGAACGATCGTGGGTCGCCGCCGTTGCGATCACGGTTCGGCCAACCGTCTAGGCATGTCTTTTCACGCCGCGTTTACGGGCGCATGTGCCGCAGAAAGGCTGGTGATGCCGGGTGGTAGATTTGCGGCGCTGTGCATTTGCTTAGAGGCTTGCGTCATCCTCACTGCAAAGATCCATCGCAGGCTCAGCGCACTGAACTTTGCCCTGGCCGGTGCTCGAGAAGGGTTCGGACCCTTTCTTGGCGTCTATTTACAAGCTCGTGGCTTCGATCCGGCACTCACCGGCTTGGCGATGTCGGTGGCGGGCGGAAGCGGCCTGATCGCCACGACGCCCATTGCGGCGCTTTTGGATCGGTCCAAGTCGAAGCGTCTTGCTCTTGCGATGGCAGTCGTCGCGATCGCTATCGGAGCAATGGCGATCGTCGCGACGAAGAGCCTCTGGGTCGTCGGCGGCGCGCAGCTTCTCATTGGGGTCGGCGATACGAGCATCGCGCCAATCTTGGCAGCGATAACGCTTGGCATCGTAGGTCCGACCGTCTTCGCCGAGCGGATCTCTCGCAACGAGGTCTTCAATCACGCGGGCAATGCGGCGAACGCTCTGCTCGCGGCCGTTCTGGGCTATGCGTTCGGCCTGGGATATGTCGCACTGGCGATCGTGGTCATGGCAGCGGCCTCATGCCTGATGCTGGCACGCATCGACGCGGGAACCATCGATCACCGGCAAGCGCGCGGCGGCGACGCGGACAGCCGTTCGACAATTAAGGCCCTCGCTCAGACGCCGCGCTTGCTTCTGCTCGCCGCGGCGGTCTTCATGTTTCAGACCTCCAATGGGGCTCTGTTGCCGTTTCTCGCTCAAGCCCGCACCGTAGCGGGGGACAACCCGAGCATCGTCACCGGCGTGATGACCGTTGTCACGCAATTGACCATGGTCGGTGCTGCTGTCGTAGCTATCCCGATCGCCCGGCGGATCGGTTTTGCTGGGGTCATGTCCACGGCCTTGATCCTTGCCGCGATCTGCAGCCTGCTTGCTGCCGCCACTCATTCCTGGTTCTTGGTGATCGTCGTTCAAGTCATCGGAGGCACGGCGATGGGCATGAGCGGCGTCGCGGTCCCCGCACTCGTCGAGGACATCATGCGGGGCACCGGACGAGCAGGATCGGGTCTGGGCGCAGTGTTGACCGCCTTCGGCGCGGGCGCGACGGTAAGCCCCCTGGTCGCCGGCATATTTGCGCAACGCATTGGCTTTTCCGGATCGTTCCTGGTGCTCAGCGCCATAGCATTGATCGGATGGGTCATCTGGATCTCCGGGCATCGGTATTTTGAAAGAAAGTCAGCCGTCCTGAACCAGCAAAGAGCTGAGGCAGGGTGAGCATGCCGGCTGCGTCCGGCGGAGACAGGTCGATACACGAGCGTCTGCGCACCCTGGTCGGAAGCTCCTTCCCATCCTTCGCATTGCTTTATGCCGCTTTGTTCGGCGCATTCGGAACCGAGGCGCCGTTCTTTCCGTCCTTCCTCGCAGAACGCGGATTGTCCTCGGCCGAGATCGGCGTAACGCTTGCCGCTGGCACGATGGTTCGACTGACAAGTGGCCCACTCGCGGGGATGGCGGCCGATCTATTTGGGACGAAAGGCATTCTGGCGACAGCGGCGGCGTTGGCCGGTGCGATCATTCTCCTCTATCTCCCAGGCGCGAGCTTCTGGCCGCTGCTGCTTGTCTGTATGCTCCACTCGATCGCCATAACGCCGCTTAATCCGCTTGCGGACGCGCTTGCCCTACCCGCGAGCCTCAAAGAAGGCGTGTTCTCGTATGGCGCGGTGCGCGGCGTCGGCTCGGCCAGTTTTGTGGTCGGAACGATGGCCAGCGGCTTGCTCGTAGCGCGCTACGGCCTCGACAGCATCATCGTCTCAGCGTCCGTCCTGTTTGTGTTGATGGTGCCGTCCATCCCCTTTCTGCCGCGAACGGCGAGAGCGAGCGCCGGCACTGTCAAAGGCGCGCTCTTCGTCCTCCTCGCCATTCCACCTTATCGGCGGATGCTCGTCATCGCCGCCATGGTCATCGGAAGTCACGCGATGAGCGACACCTTCGCGGTGATCCATTGGCGGACTAGCGGCATCAGCTCGATCAAGATCAGCATGCTCCTTGCCGAGGCGGTCACGTCCGAGATCGTGGTCTTCATTGTCGTCGGTCCTCTGATCCTACGACGCCTCGGCCCCGCGCGATGCCTCGCGATCGCTGCAGGCGCAGGCATCGTGCGCTGGGCTGTCTTCGCGACGACAACCAGCGTCGGGGTGCTCGCCGTGACGGAGCCTTTGCACGGCCTGACGTTTGCGCTGCTGCATCTGGCCTGCATGCGCGTCATCTCGGTCGGTGTACCCGAGCGCCTGTCGGCCACGGCGCAGGCCATCTACGGCACGCTGTTTCTCGGCATAGCATCTGCAATGCTCACCCTGGCGTCAGGCTCGCTCTACGGCCGTTACGGAGCAACCGCATTCTGGGCTATGTCGCTGCTGTGCGCCGGCGCCTTGCCTCTGACGCGTAGCCTTTCGAAACCCTTATCTGAATAGAGGTTGGCGCTCGGCAACCTGACGGGCAGGTTACGATTCGCCGATCCCAGACGAAAGACCGATGCGGAATGGCGGCGGCTGCATCGGCGATTGGATCGGGCGCTAAGGAAATGTTGGTGATGAGGGCGTAGCGTCGTGCTCCGTCATCTTCGAAGCCGACATGCACGTTATCGACCCCTCAACCTTACTGTCGCGGGTTCCCGTCAGCGACCGGTCGAAGCAAGATCTCGTGGCGCGCATGACGGGCCCGTCGCGGCACTACCACGTTTTCGAGCATCTCGACCTGCTGTGGCGCCGGCACGTGCAGTATCGCGATCATGTGCTGGATGTATTCGACGGGGTGCCTGAAGCTCTCATCGCGTCGGCCATCGCCTATCATGACGCCGTCTATGTCGCCGGCGACCCCGACAACGAACGGCGCTCGGCAGAGCTTTGGCTGGAGGTCAGCGCATCGGCGTCCGACCTCTCGCTGGAGGAGCGGCTTTGGGTGGCCGACACCATTCGGGCTACGGCCAACCATATCGCCGCGGCCGCCGCGCTTCGTCCTGGCGACAGAGGCGACATCGCGCGGCTTTGGGTGATCGAGCTGGATCTCACGCCGCTCGGCGAAGAGCCCGAAGTCTTCGATCGCAACATGGAGCTCTTGAACGCCGAAGCGATCCATGTTGCGCCGGAGCGACGTCACGCCGGCGTGCTCGAGGGACTGCGGAGTTTCGCGTCGGCGCGGCCGCTGTATCGCTCCGCGCCGCTGGCCCAAGCTTTCAACGACTCCGCGCGCCGGAACTTCGCACGACATCTTCCGAATGCGTGACTGGTCTGTCGTTCAGCTACGGAAGTAAGCAAAAATTAACCCTAACAGCCGTTTACTCCCCGAAGATAATCGGGGCGGCTGGTGTTCGAATTCAGGAAGCTTGGAAGACCAACGTTCCGGAAGGTCGCGGGGACGACGGCTGTCGTCTGGTGGCTGCTGTCCGCGGTGGCGAGCCCGACTGCAGCTCGGGCGGAGTCGAGCGACGAGGTGCAGCGCGCGATCCTGTTTCGCCAGTCGCTCAAGCACCCGCAAGACGTGTCGCTGGCCTTGGCCTACGCCGACGCGTGCCTCAAGCTGCAGGACTATGAGGGTGCGATCGGGGCGCTCGAGCGTGTCCTGTTCTTTGCGCCCAACGACGGGCATCTGAAGGCGGAGCTCGGCCTTCTCTACGCTCATCTGCAGTCCTACGAGCTTGCCAAGCAGTATTTCGATGCGGCGCAGGCCGATCCCGCACTCGACGAGACCACACGCGGCAAGATCGCCGCGCTCGAGCCAACGATGCGCACCGCCATCACCGGCAATTACGCGTTCGCCTTCATCCAGGCCGGCGTTCGCTATCAAACCAACGCGGCGTTCAATCCCGACAACAACATCCTACGCCTGTCGAACCAGGACTACACGCTGCTGCACCCCAAAGATCGTGGTCCGGACACCAACGGCTTTCAGACGGTGCAGCTCGGTTTCGATCGCGATCTCGGTAACCAGCGTGGCGATACCCTGGAGTTTCGCCTGACGGGATACGCGACCGAGCAGTCGCGTTTCACCGATCTGAACGTCGGGCTCTACGACCTCAGCATCGGTCCGCGGTTCAAGCTGGCGCCGGAGTGGCGGCCGGACTGGACGATCAAGCCCTACGTGGTCGGCGGACAGGCGTTTCTTGCGGGGTCGCATTACTTGACCTCCGGAGGCGCCGGCGTGATCGCCGACCTTCCGATGCGCGCCGGATACCTCCTCGAGCCGGGTGTCGAAGTCCGCCGCCTTCAGTTCGCGAACGTTTCGGTCTTCTCGAGCCTGAACACCGGTTACGCCGCGACGACCTCGCTGACGGGCTCGGCCGAGCCCAGTCCAAAATTTGCCGCGACGGCACGCTTCGCCTGGACGCGCGACGCCGCCGATGCCGCCTACCAGACCTCGAGCTCCTTCGCCGAGGAGTTTGCGCTTGTCGACCGGTTTTCTTCGCTGATACCAGGACATGCGGAGACCTGGTCGGCATCGCCCTATCTCAAGCTTCTGCAAACCAATTTCGATGCGCCGAACCCGTTCGTCGATACGGCCGTCACGCGGCGGGACAGCGAGATCCAGGTCGGCTTGGTGCTCGACACGCCGATCACTCGCACCTTCACCATCGTGTCCAACGTCCAATTCGCGAAGATCAGCTCGAACATCTCGAGCTACCGACTCAGCAACTTTTCCGTTCTCACGGGCCCGGCGGTGAGGTTCTGATGCGCGCTGCATTTCGAATGGCTGCATCGGCGATCGCCATGTTCTGTATCGCGGCGCCTGCCGACATCCGGGCGCAGGAAGTCGTCGGCGCGGTGACCGCGGCCAACGCGTCGCTGACGGGCAAAGCGCCCGGACGCGCCTCGCGGTCGTTGAAGATCGGCGCCGACATCTTCTTCAAGGATCACATCGCCACGAAGCGCGGCGGCGCCGCGCAGCTGACCTTCCTCGACCGAAGCACCTTGAGCGTCAGCGAGAACAGCGATCTCGTGATCGACGAGTTCGTCTACAATCCCGGCGCCAAGGGAACGATGAGCGCAACGCTCTCGAAGGGCGTGCTGCGTTTCGTCGGCGGCGACATCAGCCACGCAGGCGGCACGACCGTGAAGACGCCGACGGTGACGATCGGCATTCGCGGCGGCATCGGCACGATCGCCGTCGTCAAGGACGCAGCCGGCGTCGCGTCGATCCCCGGCGTGCCGCCGGATTTCCACGGCGGGACGATCGTCGTCAACGGCTACGGCACGCTGTCCGTCAGCAACGGGGCGACCAGCGTCGAGATCTCGCGGCCGGGTTTCGCGGTCTTCGTCGGGGCGGGGGCTCAAACGATCGCGGCGCCGAGCCGCTTCGACATGGCCGCCGCGCGGGCGCTCACGAAGACCCTGTCGAGCCAAGGCAGGCAGCGCGGAGGCGCGCCGCCGCATGGTGGCGGCGTGCTGGCCAAGGGCGACACGACGCGGTTGCTCTCCATCGTGCCGCCGGCTGCAACACCTTCGACGCCGACGATCGATGCGCTCGGGTTCACGAGCATCTTCTCGGCGGGAAATGCTTTGGCTCGGAACCAGGCTCAGACCCATCAGGCTCGGCAACTTCAGCAGCAATTGGCCGTGACCCCGGTGCGGGCGCCAGCCGCACAGCCTACGACGACCGCGACGCCGCCGAGTGGCACGACCGCCACGCCGTCGGGCGGAACGACAACCACGCCGTCGGGCGGAACGACCACAACGCCGTCGGGCGGAACGACCACCACGCCGCCAGGCGGAACGACCGTCACGCCGCCGGGTGGAACGACCACCACGCCGCCGGGTGGAACGACCACCACGCCGCCGGGTGGGACGACCGTCACGTCGCCGGGTGGCCCGGTCGGCACGCCGCCAGGTGGCCCGGTCGGCACGCCGCCGGGTGGTCCGATCAGCACGCCGCCGGGTGGTCCGCCCGGCACGCCGCCGGGTGGCCCAATCGGCACGCCGCCGGGCGGCCCGATCGGCACGCCGCCAGGCCGCCCGATCGACACGCCGCCAGGTGGTCCGATCGGCTCACCGCCGAGTGGCCCGGTCGGTACGCCGCCAGGCGGCCCGATCGGCACGCCGCCGGGTGGACCGGTCGGCATGCCGGGTCATGACAACGGCCAGGGCAACAACAACCAGAACAACGGACAGGGCAACCAGCAGAACAACGGTCATGGTCCGGGCCACTAGGCGGACCGTTGCGGCGGCCAGTAGCCGAGCCGCGTTCGCCTATCGAAGCCGGCTCTATCAGCTCGCGAGCCTCGGACCTGCCGGCCTAGTCCTTCTTGTCAGCCTCTGGCATCCCGCCATCGTCGGCAGATTGCAGGAGCAGATCTTCGACCTCTATCAGCGCCTAGAGCCGCGGGCCTACGATCCGTCCACTCCCGTTCGGGTCGTCGACATCGACGATGCCTCGATCGCCAGGCTCGGACAATGGCCGTGGCCGCGCACCAAGATCGCGGCGCTCGTCGACCGGCTTCGTGAGGACGGTGCGGCGTCCATCGCATTCGACATCGTGTTCTCCGAGCCGGATCGATCCAGCGCGGAGGCGTTCCTCGCGACCGTTCAACAGGACACGCGACGCGCGGCCATCGCGACAGCCCTTGGCGACGTGCCGGCCAACGATGCCGTGTTGGCCGAGGCGATCGGCAAGGCGCCCGTCGTCCTCGGCCTCATCCTGACGCAGACCGACGAGCCCGACTTCGCCGTGCCGTATGGGCTCGCGACCGCCGGCGGCGACGTCCGCGGCTACCTGCCGCAATTTTCGGGCGCCGTGGTGCCGTTGCCGCACTTGCTGGAGACGACCTCGGGGCTTGGCGCGCTCAACTGGCTGCCGGATGACGATCAGATCGTGCGTCGCGTCCCCCTGTTGCTCGCCGGCGGCACCCGCGTTCTGCCGAGCCTTGCCATGGAGAGCCTGCGAGTGGCGCAAGGCGCCTCGACCTTCATCGTCCGCACGTCGGAAGCCAGCGGCGACGGCGGTTTTGGCGCCCACCAGGGCGTGCGGTCCGTCAAGATCGGTGCCTCGACGGTCGGGAGCGGCGCCAACGGCGACATCCGTATCCGGTTTTCTCCCCATCGACCGGACCGGTTCATCCCCGCCTGGCGGATCCTCGACGGCAGCATCCGACGCGACGAGATCGTAGGCCGTTCCGTCATCGTCGGGTCGAGCTTTGCGGGGCTCGGCGACATCCGCGCGACGCCTGTCGACGCAGCCATGCCGGGCGTCGAGGTGCAGGCGCAGGCGTTGGAGGGTCTCCTCACCGGCGACCGGCTCGAGCGGCCGGCTTGGACCGTGCTCGAGCCCTATGCGGCCGCCGTGCTGGCCCTCGCGCTCGCGCTAGGCTTGCCGCTGCTTCCCGCATCGGCGGGCGCTGCGGTCGCCGCGGGGCTCGTCGCCGCGACCGCCGCGATCAGCTGGCACACGTTTGCCGCCCACCATGTTCTGGTCGACTCGCTCGTCGTGAGCGCGATGATTGCGATGACCTATGTCGGGGCGCTTTCGGCGCTGTTTCGCGCCGAGCAACGCGATCGTCACTTCGTGCAAAACGCCTTCGGGCGCTTCGTGTCGCCAGAGGTCGTCGAGCAACTTGCCCGCGATCCGTCGCAACTCACGTTGGGCGGCCAGCAGCGCGAGCTGACGGTCATGTTCACCGACGTCCGCAACTTCTCCGCCATCGCCGAGCGCATGAGCGCGGCGGACCTGACGCGCTTCATGAACAGCTATCTGTCGCCGATGACCGAGATCGTGCTCGACCACGCCGGCACCGTCGACAAGTACATCGGCGACGGGATCATGGCCTTCTGGAATGCTCCTCTTCCCGACGCTCGGCATGCCGAAAACGCCGCCCGAGCCGCGCTGGCGATGATGGACGCGCTGCCGCGGCTGAACTTGTCCGGCGGCGGCAGCCCTGTCGCACAGCTGCGCTGCGGCATCGGTCTCGCAAGCGGGCCTTGCGTGGTCGGCAACATCGGCTCTCAGTTGCGATTCGACTACACGGCCCTCGGCGACGACGTGAATCTCGCCTCGCGTCTCGAGAGCCTGACGAAGACGTACGGGCTCGACATCCTGGCGACGGACGCGACGCGCCAGCTGTCGCCCGGGCTGGCCTGGCTCGACGTCGACACGGTCGTCGTCATGGGCCGGACGGCGCCTCAGGACGTCGTCACGCTGCTCGGCGACGAAGCTTTTGCGCAGAGCGAGAGTTTTCGCGACTTGCGCGCGGCGCATGAGGCGATGCTTGCCGTGTACCGGTCTGGCGACTCCGAGGCCGCGGCTGCGGCCGTCACGATGCTTCGCGCCGTCGCCCCGGCCCGGCTCGCGGCTCTCTACGATTTCTACGAAGCGCGCTGCCGGGCGAACGCCCTGCTGCCGCGCGACCAGCGCGAGACGATCACGCGGCTGGCGCACAAGTGACGGCGGCAACCGGCGTCGCGGCTCGCCACGTCCTCATCAACGCCAGCGTCTGCTCGAGAGGCAGCGGGCGCCCAAACAGATAGCCCTGGCCGAACTCGCATCCGAGATCCTGCAGGATCGCGCGCTGCTCGGTGGTCTCGATGCCTTCGCCAACGGTCTTCAAGCGCAGCGACTTGGCGAGGTTCAGCATCGAGACGACGATCGAATGCGTCGTCTTGCAGTCCGCCATGCTCTGCACGAACGTTCGATCGACCTTCAACGAATCGATCGGCAGCGTTCGCACGTAATTGAGCGACGAATAGCCAGTGCCGAAATCGTCGACCGCAACGCGGAAGCCGGACTGGCGCGCCTCGTGAAGCCGCGTGGCGGCCTCGCTCGGCGAGCGGACGAGCGCCGTCTCCGTGAGCTCGAGGGTGACGGACCCCGGCGCGTGACCGCCGGCGACGATGATCTTCTCCAACGTCCCGACGAAGTCGTCCTTGCCGAGATCGTGGCCGGAGATGTTGATGGCGACGTGGGGGCTCTCGACACGCGAGGGGCGGCGCGCGGCAGCGGCCTTCATGAGCGTCAGGTCGCGCGAGACATGCGCAAGACAGATCCGTGCGAGCTCGGCGCTTCCGCCGCCGATCTCGGTGAGAGGCACGAAGACGGAGGGCGGAACGAACCCGCGCGAGGGGTGCGCCCAGCGCGCGAGCGCCTCGAAGCCGGACAGGCGCCCATCGGCGAGACGGACGATCGGCTGGTAGTGAACGAGGATCTGTCCCTTCTCGAAGGCGGTCTGCAGCTCTTCCTGAAGCCGCAGCTCAGCCATCGCTGCCGCCACAGCCGACTGCCGTTCCGCGGCCATCGGCGCCTCTGGCGGCGGCGAGTTGCCGTAGACCTGGGCCAAGGTGCAGCGAAAGCGATCGAGGATCGTCCCCATGACGAGGCGCAGAACGGGGTCGGCTGCCGCGAAGCGCGCGGCGAGATGCTCTGACGTCATCGGCAGAAGCAGGCACGCCTCGCGCGCGCGCACGCTCGCGGTGCGCGGCGCGTTATCCAGCAACGCCATCTCGCCGACGATCTCGCCCGGCCCGAGCACGGCGAGGACATGCTCCCCGGTCGCTCGCTCGATGAGGACCTCGACGCTGCCCTGCTCGATGAGGTAGCCGCACGAGGACAGATCGCCTGCCCGCAGCAGGTAGTCGTTGGCGTCCAGATGAATCATTGCGGCACCAGCATCGGAGCCTGGCACCCTAGGCGGCAATCCTAAGCACCGCCTAAAGGAGTATCCTTTACAATCGCTGCAACTTCCCCGGCCCCAAGACCGCAGCTCATTTCGGCAGCGGCTACGAGGCCGCGGCCGCCTGATCCGGCGTCCAGCGCATCGCGACGTAGAGGCCGAGGTCCTCGGTGAGGACGAAGCCGAGGCGCGTGTAGAGCCGCATCGCGGGATTGGTCGCCACGACGTGGAGAGTGACGGGCCGGCCCGTCGCCGCCGCTTCGCTCAGGATGTCGTGCAGGATGGCGCTGCCGAACGAGCGCCCGCGGTAGGCCGGCAGGAGCGAGATGTCGACCAGCTGCAGCTCGCGGGCGCCGCGGTCCAGGTAGAGGCGGCCGACCGCAGCTTCGCCGACCGAGACGAGCAGCCGATCCATGTCGGGGTGATGCAGCCGGTAATGTGCATCCTGCGCCTGGAACTGCATCGCGAGCAGGGCGGCTTTCTGCTGCGGCGGGAGGGGCAGCGCGGCGAGCTCGTCCTCGCGCGTCGAGGCGAAGATCTGCCGGAGCACCGTCGCATCGTCCTCGACGATGGGGCGGAACGCCAGGCCGAGCGTGGCCGAACGGACCCAGCGCGGCCCGGTCGGCGATGATGTCGTCGTCGTCACGGCTGGGTCACTGTCGCTGGGGGAATATGCCCTGCAGCGCAATGATGAAGGTCAACGCGAGCTAGGGTTGCTGGTTGTTGTGCGGCTGGTTGCCGCCCACCTGCCCCACCGCCGACCCCGACATCGGGACGGGATTGGTGCCCGGGTTCGCGTAGATATTGGAGTTCTGTGCAGGGCGAGTGAAACCGTTGCCGCCCGCAGCCGTCAGATCAGCGGGCCGTCGTCCCGAATAGCCGTTCATAGCATGGGTGTGCGCCGGCAGCTGAGCCGTGGACAGCGCCACGGTCGGCGTCCCGCCCGAATCTCCCAAGTTGCGGGGGCTCAGGCCGACGCCGGTACCCCAATGCATGGGCGCGCGCCCCTGCAAGTCGGGAAGACGGAAGTTCGTTTGTCCGTCGCCGCCGTAGGTCGTGCCGAGCAGCGAGAAAAGCGCCGTGTAATTTCGTATCGCCAGGAGTTGGCCGTTGCACAGGGCCCAATACAACGGCGGGAAATTGCCGGCGAACAGTCTGATCTCTCCAAGAAACGGGTCCATGACAGCTCCTAATTTGGCGTCGGATAGAGGCCGTTGAGAGCGATGATGAAGCTCACGGCGAGGTACGGCATCATGTTGTCGTGCGCCTGGCCGCTGCCGGCCGAGTTGATGCTGTTTTGAGACATCGCCGTCGATGGTGCGCCTCCGCTTCCCGCCTCGTAGATCGCCGTGCCGGTCGCGGCCGGCAGCGTCCCGCTGGGGTTTGCCGTGCTCGCCATGGTGCTGACGGCGTTGAACGGATGATCGTGCGACGGAATCTGGTTGGCTGCCAGCGTGATCCTCTCGCTGCCGGCCGACTGACCGAGGACGTAAGATTGTCCCTGATGAAGCGGGAGCCGGCCCTGCAGGTTCGGCAGCGCGAAGGTGGTCTGGCCGTCGCCGCCGTAGGTTGTCCCGATGAGGGCGAAGAGCGGGGGATAATCCGAGATCTGTCGTGTCTGGCCGTTGCAGAACGCCCAATCGACCGGCGCGAATCTGCCACCGAACCTGCGAATCTCGCCGATATACTGATCTGTCATGGGTCGCCGCTCCGATTAGCCCCGCGAGGGGAAGATGCCCGTCAGGGCGATGACGAAATTGAGCACCAGGTAGGGCTGCATGTTGTCGTGCGGCTGGCCGCTCCCCGCCTTGCCTATGGTCCCCGAGACGAGCGTGGTGTTCGGCGCGGATGGGCTGAAGATGCTGAAGCTGACGTTCGAGCCGAGCAGGCTGCCCGCGGGGTTCGTGGCGTTGGCCGAAATTTGCGAAGCTTGGGCGGCATGCGCATGCCCCGCCATCTCGGGGATCGTCAGCGTATGCGTGGCCTCGCCGCCCGCCTGGCCCAGCGAGACGCCCGGCAGGCCCGCGCCGTTGCCCGAACACACGGGCACGCGCGTCTGCAGGTTAGGCAGGCCGAACGTCGTTTTGCCATCGCCGCCATAGGTCGTCCCGAGAAGGGAGAACAAGGCCTGGTTTTGGGGGATCGGCAGCAATTGCCCATTGCAAAACGCCCAGCCTTTCGGCGGGAAGTTGAACGAGACGATCCTGACTTCACCGAGATAGGGTGTCGACACAGCTGACCTCCGTTTTTAACTGCAGTTGCGAGCGGCCTCAGGCGAGGCCGCCGACGTGGATGTGCGAGATGTGATGCGGATGGGCGGCGTCGACCGCAACGTCGATCGTCGCGTCCTGCGGCACCCCGTCGAGATGTGCGATGTCCACCCAATGCGGCGCCGCGCCGGTGGCTGCGACGTTCACCGCCACGGTCGCCGCGTGGCCGCCCGGGTCCTCCGTCGCGTGGACCAGGTCGGCGGCATGCGCGGCCGGCCGCGGCGTCGCCGCGAACAGCGCCGTGAAGTCGAGCGTGTCGTGCTGCGCCGCGCTGTAATCGGCCACGTGAGCGACGAGCTTCGCGGGGCCGCTCGCGTCCGCCAGCACCTTGGCGTCGAACACGAACGTGTCGTGCCCGACGTGAGCCGGATTGCCAGGGTGCTCTATGGCCACCTGCTGCACGGCCACCGGCTGCGTCGCGAGCGGCTGGGCGACGACCTTCTGCTCGGGAAGCGACGGCGCGGCGGGCGTGCCGAGGGCGTTGGCCTCGGCGACGTCGGTTGCGCCGGTTAGCTCGCGCACGCCCTCGCTCAGCAGCCCGTATGTCAGGCTTCCGGATGCGGCGGCGTCGAAATTGTCCTGCAGGCCGAGCTGCTCGCCCATCTCGTGCACGACGGTGGTGAGGAGGTCGTAGTGCCCGGCCGCGGCCGAGGCCGGATCGGCGGTCAGGTGGGTGACGCCGGCCGGTCCCGTGAACGCGGAGGGGCCGTAGGCCGGGTCGATGTACCAGCCCTGGCCGCCCGCGTCGGGGCTGATCACGACGTGCCCCGGGGTCGACTCGCCGAGCCAGCCGCCCGTGGTGTCGCCGACCTGGTAGCTCACGGATTCGAGGTGCGCGATCTGGTCCGCCGACAGCCCGGCCTTCTGCCAGACGGCGATCGCGGCCGCGACGGGGGCGTTGAGCTCCGCCTGGCTCAGGTGCGTCTCGCCGGCCGTTGGCGTCGTTGCTTGGACGCCGCCGGATCCGGCGAGCAGCGCCGTTGGGTTTAGTGGTGTGCGAACGGTGCCGTTGAACGGCGCGGCAGTGGGGATCGCCTCTGGGCCATCGGGTCCGTTGGTGCCCTGATCGCTCGCCGAGTCATTGCTTTGATTGTAGTAATAAAACGTATTTGGATTATTCACCGTATTATTGTTCGCCTGCAGCGTCGTCGCTCCGTCCGTCGTGAAGCCCTTGAGATAGACGTGTGCGCCAGTCGATTGGTATCCCTGCCCGTCCGTGAAGGCGGTGTCGTAAAATGCATTCGCCGAACTCGAAGTATCATTGACAGCATTGTTCCGGATGTCCGCCACGACATAGGATCTATCTGTCGTAGCGCCGTTGGGAGTGAAGGAATCTATTTGTATCGCTCCATCGCCAGGGAAAGTGCCGTCTGGGTTGTAAAACGTAAATTTATTATTCACTATCGTCGCGTCGATCCGGGAAGTAAAGCTGCCTGCAGGGTCATTGTCTCCTTGCGACGCGACGGTGATGTCGGTCGTTATGGGACTGAAGGTGTTGTTGCTGATGTCGACAATGCCCTGCGCGTTTTCCGCCACTTGTGCGTTCAACCCGGCTGTTGTGTTGTTGCCGCTACCCGCCTCGATATCGACATTGCCGTCCATCCGCCCTTGGAATGTCGAGTTGCCCGTGCCGTTTACAACAATGCCGCCACCAATAATCTGGGCGTTGTTGTTAACATTGAAGTTGAGAGCGGCGTTGTCGGTGCTGTTGAGCGAGACGTTGGCAAAGAATTTGAGTGTGGGGTCGTTATCGATGCTTATGAATGTATTGCCCGTGGTCGCTTCCTGACCGGCGGTGCCGCTGAGGTTGACATTCAGCGTCGATGAACCGGCGGCGTTGCCGTAGAAACCGTTGCCGTTGTTCTGGAACGTGCTGTGCTGCAGCGCGACCGTGGCTGTGGCCGCATTCGAGGTGCTGACCTCGGGGCCGGCCGCCGTGATGGTCTTGCTGATGACGTTGCTTATCGTGTTGTCGCTGCCGGTAAGATTGAGAACGCCGGTGGTGTTCGCGATCAGAATCCCGTATCCGCCGGCCGCGTTGGTGTTTGTAGCGTAGCCGATGGTCGAGTTCGTCAGGCTGGCGGTGCCCGTGAGGTTGTTCAGGTTGATCTCGGCGTCCGTCCCGGCGCTGCCGAAGCCCAGCACCGAGACATGATCGATGGCCAGGTTGGCGATGTTGCTGCCGGTGATGGCGGACTGCCCGGCGGTGCCGTTGCCGGTGAAGTTGAGGCCGGCGATCGTGTTGTTGCCGCTCAGTGTCACCCCCGTCCCGGCGGTGGTGTAGTTGAGGGTCGGCGTCGCCGTGTTGTCGAGGTTTTGCAGCACGACCTTGTTGCCGCTGCCGTCGATGTAATACGGATCGACGCCTTGGCCTTCGAGGTACTGCCCGGCGCGCAGCGCGATCGTGGCGCCGCTGGCCGCGTAGCTGCCGGTGCCGTTCTCGACGTAGACGATATTGTAGCCGTGCGCGGCATCGTTGTTGGCGTTGAAGGCCGAGACGGAGCTGTAGGGGTTGGTGAACGATCCGAGCGTGCCGCTGCGCGCCGCCGTGTAGTTGTTGTCGATGTAGGCGACGGACGCCTGCACGGTGACGTTCACCGTCGCGACGTTCGACGACAGCGTGCCGTCGGAGTCATGGTAGGTGAAGCTGTCCGCGCCGATGTAGCCGTTCGACGCCGTGTAGGTGAACGTGCCGTTCGCGTTGACCACGACGCTGCCGTGGCTCGGCTGGGCGTTGACGACGGCGTTGAGGTTGGCATGCGGCGTGTCGACGTCGGTGTCGTTGTCGAGCAGGTTGACCGATGCCTGCATCCCCGAGGTGACCGTGGCGCTGTCGTTGACCGCCACCGGCGCGTCGTCGGCGCCGTTGATCGTCACCGCGACCGTCGAGGTCGAGGTCAGGCCGCCGTTGTCGTGGATCGTATAGGTGAAGGTGTCCGTGAGGTGCTGGCCGGCGTTCAGCGCGTCGACCGTCGCATTGGCGTTGTTGACGGCATAGCTGTACGTGCCGTCGCCCTTGACGGTGATGGTGCCGTACTGGCCGGCGACCCCGCTGCCGACGTTGCCCGAGACCATTGCGGCCGGATGGCTGCCGGCCTCGCCGCCCTGGACGGTGAGCGTGTCGCCCGTGTCCGGATCGTGGTCGTTCGTCAGCACGTTGCCGGTGCCGTTGGCGCCGGGCGTGCCGTTGGCGGTGCCGCCGGCTTCCGTCGCTGTTGCGGTGTCGGGGTTGGCCGTCGGCGCGTCGTTGGCGCCGTTCACCGTCACCGTGACCTGCGTCGTGCTATCGAGCCCGCCGCTGTCCTGCACGGTGTAGCTGAACGTGTCCGTCGCGCTCTGCCCTGCGGCCAGGCTGTTGGCGGCGGCCTGGTTGACCGTGTAGGTCGACGAGCCGTCCGTGTTGATGTGGATCGTGCCGTAGGTGCCGGCGATGTCGGCGTTCGCGCCGGTCGCGAGGGAGGCTGCGGTCGTGCCGGCGGCGACGCCGACGACGGTGAGCGTGTCGCCGTTGTCGGGGTCCGTGTCCGCCCCGGTGGCGATGGTCTCGTTGGCCCCGGTGACGACGTTGAAGCTCGGGTTTGTCCCCGGGATGGCGTTGTTGACGCCTCCCGCCTCGGTGGCGCTCACCGCGTCGGCGTGCGCCGTCGGGGCGTCGTCGGCGCCGTGGATGGTCACGGTGATCGCGGCGCTGCTCTGCAGGCCGCCGGTGTCCTGGATCGTGTAGTGGAAGGTGTCGGTGAGCGTCTGGGTGGGGTTGAGCGCGTTCACCGCCGGATCGGACTGGGCGACGGTGTAGGCGTAGGAGCCGTCGGTGGCGATCGTCAGCTCGCCGTGGCTGCCGGCGATCGTGCTGCCGGTGCTCGCCACGGGGATGTCGTTGCTGCCGGCGGTGGCGCCGGGGCCGGCCGACACGACCACGAGCGCGGTGCTCGGATCCTGCTGGTCGGTGTCGGCGACCTCGCCGTTGCCGCCGGTGCCGGTGACGACGTTGCCGCTCGGGTCGTGGCCGGGCGTGGCATTGTTGGTGCCGCCGGCCTCGGTGGCGGTGATATTGTCGGCGTTGGCGACGGGCGGCGTGTTCTGGACGACCGTGATCGTGAAGTCCGCCGTCGATGCCAGGCCCGACGAATCCGCCGCCTGCACGGTGATCGTGCGGGTGTCGTTGGCCGGGGTCGTGGGATCGTAGACGACGGGGGTGGCACCGACGGTGACGACGCCGGTCGTCGGATCGATCTCAAAGTGGCCGCCGTCGTCGTTGGTCAGCGCATAGGTGCCCGTGCCGCCGTTGGGGTCCATCGACGAGGCGGTGATGCCGGTCGGCGAGCCCTGCGGCGCGTTGGTCGAGACCTGGTTGGCGGTGGCGTCGGCGTCGACGGGCGCCGAGGGCGGGGCGTCGACGACGTTGATCACGAAGGTCTGCGCGCTCGAGAGCGTGCCGTCGCTGGCCTGGACGGTGACGTCGTAGGCGTGCCCGGCCGAGGTCTCGTAGTCGATCTTGGTTGGATTGGCGATGGTGACGGCGCCGGTCGTCGCGTCGACGGCGAAGCCGCCGTTCGACGTGTCGCCGGTGATCGAATAGGTGACGGCCGGGCCGTTCGGGTCGGTGGAGGACGCGGTGAGCCCGGTGTAGGTGCCGGCCACCGCGCCCTCGACCACGCTGTTGGCCGTGGCATCGGCGTCCACCGGCGTCGACGGCGCGACGTCGGTGACGGCGATGGCGAAGGTCTGCGCGCTCGTCAGCGTGCCGTCGCTGGCCGCGACCGTGACGCTGTAGGCGTGCCCGGGCGAGGTCTCGTAGTCGATCTTCGTCGGGTCGGCGACGGTGACGACGCCGGTCGTCGCGTTGACGGCGAAGCCGCCGCCCGACGTGTCGTTGGTGATCGCGTAGGTGACGGCGGGGCCGTTGATGTCGGTCGAGAACGCGGTGACGCCGACGGTCGTGCCGGCCGCAGCCCCTTCCGCGACGGTGTTGTTCGAGCCGTCGGCGTCCGTCGGCGTCGACGGCGCGACGTCGGTGACGGCGATCGAGAAGGTCTGCGTGCTCGTGAGCGTGCCGTCGGTTGCCGCGACCGTGACGTTGTAGGCGTGCCCGTTCGAGGTCTCGAAGTCGATCTTCGTCGGATCGGCGACGGTGACGACGCCGGTCGCCGCATTGACGGCGAAGCCGCCGCCCGACGTGTCGTTGGTGATCGCGTAGATGACGGCCGGCCCGTTGACGTCGGTCGACGATGCGGTGACGCCGACGGTCGTGCCGGCGGCGGCCCCTTCGGCGACGGTGTTGGCCGACGCATCGGCGTCCGTCGGCGTCGACGGCGCGACGTCGGTGACGGCGATCGCGAAGGTCTGCGTGCTCGTGAGCGTGCCGTCGGTTGCCGCGACCGTGACGTTGTAGGCGTGCCCGGCCGAGGTCTCGTAGTCGATCTTGGTTGGATTGGCGATGGTGACGGCACCGGTCGTGGCGTCGACGGCGAAGCCGCCGTTCGACGTGTCCGCGGTGATCGAATAGGTGACGGCCGGCCCGTTCGGGTCGGTGGAGGATGCGGTGAGCCCGGTGTAGGTGCCGGCGACGGCACCCTCGACCACGCTGTTGACCGTGGCATCGCTGTCCGTCGGCGTCGACGGCGCGACGTCGGTCACGGCGATGGCGAAGGTCTGCGTGCTCGAGAGCGTGCCGTCGCTGGCGGCCACGGTGACGCTGTAGGCGTGCCCGGGCGAGGTCTCGTAGTCGATCTTGGTCGGATCGGCGACGGTGACGACGCCGGTCGTCGCGTTGACGGCGAAGCCGCCGTTCGACGTGTCGTTGGTGATCGCGTAGGTGACGGCCGGGCCGTTGACGTCGGTCGAGAACGCGGTGACGCCGACGGTCGTGCCGGCCGCAGCCCCTTCCGCGACGGTGTTGCCCGAGCCGTCGGCGTCCGTTGGCGTCGACGGCGCGACGTCGGTGACGGCGATCGAGAACGTGCTCGTGGACGACAGGGTCCCGTCCGAGCCCGCGACGGTGACGCTGTAGGCGTGCCCCGGCGCGGTCTCGTAGTCGATCTTCGTCGGGTCGGCGACGGTGACGACGCCGGTCAACAGGTCGACGGCAAAGCCGCCGCCGGATGTGTCGCCGGCGATCGTATAGGTCACGTCCGGGCCGTTGATGTCGGTCGAGGCGGCCGTGATGCCGACGGCCGTGCCGGCGGCCGCGCCTTCCGCGACCATGTTGGCATCCGCGTTGGTGTCGACCGGCGCCGAGGGCGCGACGTCCGTGACGTTGATCACGAAGGTCTGCGCGCTCGAGAGCGTGCCGTCGCTGGCCTGGACGGTCACGTCGTAGTCGTGCCCGGGCGGGGTCTCGTAGTCGATCTTCGTCGGGTTGGCGACGGTGACGACGCCGGTCGTCGCGTCGACGGCGAAGCCGCCGTCCGACGTATCGCCGGTGATCGAGTAGGTGACGGCCGGGCCGTTCGGGTCGGTGGAGGAGGCGGTGAGCCCGGTGTAGGTGCCGGCGACGGCACCTTCGACCACGCTGTTGACCGTGGCATCGCTGTCCATCGGCGTCGACGGCGCGACGTCGGTCACGGCGATCGCGAAGGTCTGCGCGCTCGTCAGCGTGCCGTCGCTGGCCGCGACGGTGACGCTGTAGGCGTGCCCGGGCGAGGTCTCGTAGTCGATCTTCGTCGGATCGGCGACGGTGACGACGCCGGTCGTGGCGTTGACGGCGAAGCCGCCGCCCGACGTGTCCGCGGTGATCGCGTAGGTGACGGCCGGGCCGTTGACGTCGGTCGAGGCCGCGGTAACGCCGACGGTCGTGCCGGCCGCCGCCCCTTCCGCCACGGTGTTGGCCGAGCCATCGGCGTCCGTCGGCGTCGAGGGGGCGACGTCGGTGACGGCGATCGCGAAGGTCTGCGCGCTCGAAAGCGTGCCGTCGCTGGCTGCCACGGTGACGTCGTAGGCGTGCCCGGGCGCGGTCTCGTAGTCGATCTTCGTCGGGTCGACGACGGTGACGGCACCGCTGGTGGCGTTGACGGCGAAGCCGCCGCCCGACGTATCCCCGGTGATCGAATAGGTCACGGCATGGCCGTTGACGTCCGACGACGAGACCGTCAGCCCCGTATAGGTGCCGGCGACCGCGCCCTCGACGACGCTGTTCGCGGTGCTGTCGCTATCCGTCGGCGTCGACGGCGGCGCGTCGGTGACGGCGATCGTGAACGTGCTCGACGACGCCAGCGTCCCGTCGCTGGCGGCGACGGTGACCGCGTAGGAATGGCTCGGTCCGCTCCCCTGGTAGTCGATCTTCGTCGGGTCGGCGACGGTGACGACGCCGGTCGTCGCGTTGACGGCGAAGCCGCCGCCCGAAGTGTCGTTGGCGATCGAATAGGTGACGGCCGGGCCGTTGACGTCGGTCGACGACGCGGTGATGCCGACGGTCGTGCCTGCGGCGGAGTCGGCGACCACGGTGTTCATCGCCGCATCGCTGTCGACCGGCGCCGACGGCGCGACGTCGGTCACGGCGATGGCGAAGGTCTGCGCGCTCGCGAGCGTGCCGTCGCTCGCCGCGACGGTGACGCTGTAGGCGTGCCCGGGCGCGCTCTCGTAGTCGATCTTCGTCGGATCCGCGACGGTGACGACGCCGGTCGTGGCGTTGACGGCGAAGCCGCCGCCCGACGTGTCGTTGATGATGGCGTAGGTGACGGCTCCGCCGTTGACGTCGGTCGAGGCTGCGGTGACGCCGACGGTCGTGCCGGCCGCCGCACCTTCGGCAACGCTGTTCGGCGCCGCGTTGCTGTCGACCGGCGTCGACGGCGCCACGTCGCCGACGGCGATCGCGAAGGTCTGCGCGCTCGTCAGCGTGCCGTCGCTGGCCTGGACGGTCACGCTGTAGGCGTGCCCGGGCGCAGTCTCGTAGTCGATCTTCGCCGGGTTGGAGATGATGACGGCGCCGGTCGTGGCGTCGATGGCGAAGCCGCCGTTCGAAGTGTCGCCGGTGATCGAATAGGTGACGGCCGGCCCGTTCGGGTCGCTCGAGGACGCGGTGAGCCCGGTGTAGGTGCCGGCGTTCGAGCCCTCGTAGACGAAGTTCGCGGTCCCGGTGTCGCTATCGACCGGCGTCGACGGCGCGACGTCGGTGACGGCGATCGAGAAGGTCTGCGCACTTGTCAGCGTGCCGTCGCTGGCCTGGACGGTAACGCTGTACGCGTGGCCGGGCGAGCTCTCGTAGTCGATCTTGGTCGGATCGGCGACGGTCACGACGCCGGTCGTGGCGTTGACGGCGAACCCGCCGTTCGAGGTGTCCCCTGTGATTGAATAGGTGACGGCCGGGCCGTTGACGTCGGTCGACGACGCGGTGATGCCGACTGCCGTGCCGGACGCCGCGCCTTCTACGACGGTGTTGGCCGCCGCATCGCTGTCGACCGGGGTCGACGGCGCGACGTCGGTCACGGCGATCGAGAAGGTCTGCGCGCTCGTCAGCGTGCCGTCGCTCGCCGCGACGGTGACGCTGTAGGCGTGCCCCGGCGCGCTCTCGTAGTCGATCTTGGTCGGATCGGCGACGGTGACGACGCCGGTCGTCGCGTTGACGGCGAAGCCGCCGCCCGACGTATCCCCGGTGATGGAATAGGTGACGGCCGGCCCGTTGACGTCCGTCGAGGCCGCGGTGACGCCGACGGCCGTGCCGGCCGCCGCGCCTTCCGCGACGGTGTTGGCCGCCGCGTTGCCGTCCACCGGCGTCGACGGCGCGACGTCGGCGACGGCGATCGAGAAAGTCTGCTGGCTCGTGAGCGTGCCGTCGCTGGCCTGGACGGTGACGCTGTAGGCGTGCCCCGGCGCGGACTCGTAGTCGATCTTCGTCGGGTCGGCGACGGTGACCGCACCCGTCATGGGATCGATCTTGAAGCCGCCGCCTGAGGTGTCGTTGGTGATCGTGTAGCTGATCGTGTCGCCGTCGGCGGCCGTCACGGTGAGGCCCGTGTAGGTGCCGGCCGCGGCGCCCTCCGCCACGCTGTTCGCGGCGCCGTCGGCGTCGGTCGGCGTCGGCGGCGCGGCGTCGGTGACCGAGATCGCGACGTTCATGCTCGTCGACAGCGCCGGCGTGCCGCCATCGGTCGCCGTCACGACGACATTGTAGACGTTGTTGCCGCCGGCATCGGTCGGATGCTGGTAGCTCGGCGACGTCTTGAAGGTGACGGCGCCGGACGTCGCGTCGATGTTGAACTGGGCGGCGTCGGTGCCGCTCAGCGAATAATGCACCGTGTTGTTCGGGCTCGTCCCATCGGCGTCGGTCGCATAGGCCACATAGACGGGGGTCGAGGCCGCCATGTGCGCCGGCTCGCTCGCCGTCGGGCCGGAGACGAACACCGGCGCATTGTCGTTGACGTCGAGCACCTGAATCTCGACGACCTTGCTGATGACCTGGCGCCCGAATTGCGCCGTGACGACGACGTCGTAGACGTTGTCGTGGTTTGCATCCGCCGGATGCTCGTAGTCGGGCGAGGCATTGAAGTGCACCGCCCCCGTGCTGGGGTCGATCGAGAAGAGGTTGTTGTCGCCGACGTTCGGCGCCAGGCTGTACGTCACATGGCGGTGCGGATGCCGGTGGACCGTCGATGCGACGTAGACGGCCGCGGCGGGCGAGACGTTTTCGAGCGTCGCGGCGGCATTGCCGGAATCGAAATAGAAGCGGCCCCGATTGTCGTCGGCATAAGGGTACGCATAATTGACCATCGCAATGTCCCCCGAAAACGATTTTTGAAAAGTGTACAATCCCGCCGACCTGGCCGGGGGATTTAGCGCGCCGTCTTAGACTAATGGAAGTCGTTTGCCGTCTAACACTTTAGTCGCCCCTCGAACGGCGGCTGTGTCTTTAAGGCCGCTCCCCCAAAGAAAGCGAACGGCGGCATTACTCTTTTGGATGAGATTTGCGGCGGGCCGGCGTAGAACCTCCCTTATTCAAAAGCAAAGTGCACATCATGACATTGAGAGCCGGTTTCGTAACCCTTTGGCCCAAAACACGCTTCGGCCTTGCCTGCGCGGCGCTGGCGGCGTTGTCCCTGCCGGCCTTGGGTGCCGACCTGCCCTCGCGACGGGCGCCGCCAGTCTATGTGCCGCCCCCGCTGCCGGTCTTCACCTGGACGGGCTTCTACGTCGGCGCGACGGCCGGCGCCGGCTCCGAGCGCACCAACACGACGACGGTGATCTATCCAGGCCGGCATCTGGTCCTGCCGCCCGACCTCAATCGGGTCGCGGCCGCCGGAACGATCGGCGGTAATCGCGTCGGCTTCATCGGCGGCGGCGAGATCGGCTACAACTATCAGGTCAATCAGCTGGTGTTCGGCGCCGAGGCGGATGCCGAGTATCTCGGCGGCGGCGCGCTGGTCGCCACCAACGGCGGACGTCTCGTCACCGGAAACCCGTTCTCGGTCACCACGAGCTCGCGGACCGACTTCATGACCACGGTGCGCGGCCGCGCCGGCTTCACGGTCGACAGGGCCCTGTTCTACGCAACGGGCGGCCTGGCGCTGGTCGATCGCCAGCTCGACCAGAGCTACGCCGACACGCTGGTCGGCCCGACGACCGGCCGCACCTCCGCCTCGAGCCTGCGCGCCGGCTTCGTGGTCGGCGGCGGCATCGAGTATGCGTTCACGCCGAACTGGTCGGTGAAGGGCGAGTATCTCTTCGTGCGCGAGACCGGCAGCGCAGCCTACACGATCACCAGCCGCAGGGGTACCACCAACCTGCTGTCGGTGTCCGATCGCCGCGACATCAATCTCGGCCGCATCGGCCTGAACTACCGTTTCGATATGCTTGCGCCGGCGCCGGTCGTGGCGCGTTACTGAACAGTCGGGGCGCTTTAGCCCCAGCCATTGAGTTGATGCCGTGATTGTTGGTCCGCCCGATCCCAGGAAGGAGGCGCGCCTCGAGCTCGCCGCCGCGTTGCGGGCCTGCCGTGCGGCCTTCATCGGCGTCGCGATCATGACTGGGGCCCTGAACGTCCTGGCGCTGACCGGCTCGTTCTTCATGCTGGAGGTCTACGACCGCGTCATCCCGAGCCGCAGCGTGCCGACACTGGTCGGCCTTCTCATCCTCGCCGGCACCCTTTTCGCGTTCCAGGGCTGCCTCGACATCCTGCGCTCCCGCATCCTTGTCCGCATCGGCGCGTCGCTCGATCGCTCGCTGCGGCCGCGCGTCTTCGATGCGCTGACCCGGCTGCCGCTGCTTGGCCGCACGACCGGCGGGGCCCTGCAGCCGCTGCGCGATCTCGACAGCGTCCGCGGCTTCCTGTCGGGCCTCGGGCCGACGGCGCTCTTCGATCTTCCCTGGATGCCGCTCTACCTCGGGATCTGCTTCGCCTTCCATCCGCTCATCGGCGTCACCGCGCTCGTCGGCGCCTTCATCCTGCTGGCGCTGACGCTGATGACCGAGATCTCGACGCGCAAGCCCGCGAAGCAGGCCGCCGAAGCGGCCGCGGCGCGCCAGACGCTGGCCGAGCAGACGCGCCGCAATGCCGAGGTCATCCAGGCGATGGGCATGGCGAACCGGCTGTCGCTGGCCTGGGAGCAGGCCAACGAGCGGTTTCTCGGCGCCCAGCGCAGCGCCTCGGATGCAACGGGCGGCCTCGGCTCGGCCTCGCGCATCCTGCGCACCGCGCTGCAGTCCTGCGTGCTCGCGGTGGGGGCTCTTCTCGTCCTGAAGCAGGAGGCGACGTCGGGCGTCATCATCGCCAGCTCGATCCTCACCTCGCGTGCGCTGGCGCCGATCGAGATCGCGATCGCCAACTGGAAAGGCTTCGTCGGATCGCGGATGGCCTGGCGCCGGCTCGAGGACATCCTGTCGGCAATCCCCGCCGAGGCGTCCGCACTCGCGCTGCCGGCGCCCCGGTCGTCGGTCGTGGTCGAGGCTGCAAGCGCGGCGCCGCCGGGCTCGCGCGCGGCCATCATCCACGATGTGAGCTTCGCGCTCGAGGCGGGGCAGGGGGTCGGCGTCATCGGACCGAGCGCCTCGGGCAAGTCGTCGCTCGTGCGGCTCATCGTCGGGATCTGGAAGCCGCTGCGCGGCAGCGTCCGCATCGACGGTGCGACCCTCGACCAATGGTCCGCCGAGACGCTGGGGCCGCACATCGGCTACCTGCCGCAGGACATCGAGCTATTCGGCGGGACCGTCGCGCAGAACATCGCGCGGCTCGAGCGGCAGCCCGATAGCGACGCCGTCATCGCCGCCGCGAAGGCGGCCGGCGTGCACGACCTGATCCTCCGGCTGCCGGACGGCTACGGGACGCAGGTCGGCGAAGGCGGCGCGAACCTCTCCGGCGGCCAGCGCCAGCGCATCGCGGTGGCCCGCGCGCTCTACGGCGATCCCTTCCTCGTGGTGCTCGACGAGCCGAACTCGAACCTCGATGCCGCCGGCGAGAAGGCCTTGACCGCGGCCATCCTCGCCGTTCGCGCGCGCGGCGGCATCGTCGTCGTCGTCGCGCATCGCCCGAGCGCGCTCGCCGGCGTCAACCTCGCGCTGATCATGAACGAGGGGCGGGTGCGCACCTTCGGCCCCAAAGAGGAAGTCTTGGCCTCGGTGCTGCCGCCGGCGCCCGCACCGTCCGTGGCGAGAAGCCCGGGCGGCGATCTTAGAGCCCTTCACGAGGTCCCGGCCGCATCATGAAAAAGCTCATCGCCGCCCCCGGGCCGAAGCAAGGGTACGACCCGCAGCGCTCGATCCTCACGCATCTCGGCCTCGGCATGCTGGTCTTCGGCATCCTGGTCTTCGGCCTCGGCGGTCTCGCCGGCACGACGGAGCTGGCCGGCGCGGTGATCGCCAGCGGCCAGCTCGTCGTCGAGTCCGACGTCAAGAAGGTTCAGTCTCCAACGGGCGGCGTCGTCGCCGAGCTCGACGTGCATGAGGGCGATCACGTGCGTGCGGGCGAGGTTCTCGTCCGCCTCGACGACACGCAGACGCGGGCCAACCTCGGCGTCGTGACGACCTCGCTCGACGAGCTGATGGCCCGCCAGGCGCGCGACGAGGCGGCGCGCGACGGCACCGAGACCGTGACCTTCCCGCAAGAGCTGCTGGCCCGCATCGACGACCCAGCCGTCAGCCATCTCGTCGACGGCGAGCGCCGCTACTTCGAGATCACCGTGAACTCGGCCAAGGGACAGAAAGCGCAGCTGCGCGAGCGCGTGCTGCAGCTGAAGCAGCAGATCAACGGCCTCACCGAGCAATATACCGCGAAGGGCAAGGAGATCGAGCTGATCCACAAGCAGCTTGGCGCGGTCGAGAACCTGTGGGCGCGCAACCTCATCCAGATGGACAAGCTCATCGGCGTGCAGCGCGAGGTCGCGCGCACCGAGGGCGAGTACGGCCAGCTCAAGGCGTCGATGGCCGAGATCAAGGGCAAGATCGCCGAGACCGAGCTCGAGATCCTGCAGGTCGATCGCACGCAGCAGGGCGAGGCGAGCAAGGACCTGAGCGAGACGCGGGCCAAGATCTCGGAATATCGCGAGCGCAAGATCGCCGCCGAGGACCAGCTGAAGCGCGTCCTGATCCGTTCGCCGCAAAACGGCGTCGTGCACCAGCTCACGGTCCACACGGTGGGTGGCGTCATCGGCACCAACGGCGATCCCATCGCGCTGATCGTGCCGGACGCCGACAAGCTGCGTGTCGACGCGCGCGTGCAGCCGATCGACATCGACCAGGTCCACGTGGGACAGAAGGCGATGCTCCGCTTCACGACGTTCAACGCGCGCACGACGCCGGAGATCGCCGGCGAGGTGACGCTCGTCTCCGCCGACGTGTCGCAGGATCCGAAGACCGGCACGAACTACTACACGATCCGCATCATGCCCTCGCCCGTCGAGCTCGCCGCGCTGAAGGGCGAGAAGCTCGTCCCCGGCATGCCCGTGGAGGCCTTCATGGAGACCCACCCGCGGACGCTGATCTCCTACCTTGTGCGAACGATCGGCGACCAGGTGGCGCGCGCGTTCCGCGAGAAGTAGCGGGCGCTGTTGCAGCGTCGACAATCTTCGCGGACAAGTCAGACAGCCGGCGGATACACCGTCTTACCGGCGACCTTGTTGAGCGTCTCGGTGCTCACGTCGACGATGATCATGGGCGGCTCGCGATAGAACGAGCTGTTGTAGATGTGGCCGCCGGCCTCCTTGAAGCCCAGGGTCGAGATAAACTTGCCGACCTCGCGCTCGACCACCGGAGGCAGCAGCCTGAGGAAGCCGGCCGCCATGGCAAAGAAGAGGCTTGGATAGAGCTCGATGCTGTGGCCCGTTTTCTCGAGGCTATCGAGATAGTCGAAGATTTCGATCCGTCGCGATCGGGCGCCGACGTCACCGCGCGCGACCGCGTCCTTCATCCGTGCCGCGCGCTCCGTAATCTCGATGAAGTCGTCCAGCTGCGTCCAGAACAGGTCGATGTTGGCGAGGTAGTTTCGGGCGCCCTGGGCGACGGTGGCCTTGGCGCGGGCGATCTCTCCGGGATCGGTACCCCAGGCGTAGCCATCCATGCCCACTTCGTTCGAGGCGATGATCTCGGTGAGCTACGGATGGGGGATGAAGGCGGCCGGGCAGCCGCACAGCACCGCTTCGATGGCAAGAGCCGTGTTCTCGTATGCGTAGAACACCTCGCTGGTCTGGAAGAGCCTGGCGATCTCCTCGGGCGTCTGCGCGCCCTCCTGGTGACGCGTGATCTCGACGCTGCCGTCGGTGATCGGCAGCGGCGTGCCGCCGTGCACCTTGCGGAACTTGTCGGCGTAAAAGCACGATCCTGCGCGCGGCGTGCCGTCGGGTGGGGGACGGAAGATCGAGGTGTCCACCGGCGGGATGAACAGCACGTTCTCGCAGTTTGCGGTCTCGGCCAGCGCACGCGAATAGCCGAAGCAGATCTCGTCGGCGTCGTAGACCGTGTCGCCGCCGAGAAGGCCGGGAAAGTTCAGGACGTAGCGGACGACGATTTCAGCGCCGTAGGGATTTCCCGTCACGATCTCCGGGTAGACCACGATGGGGGTTTGCTGGCGGCGAGCGTGCGCCTCGAGGATCGTCCGCGAGAGGATGGGCGTCAGCAAGTCGGGTCCGCCGCCGAAGAACTGTGCGCCGAGCATCCGGGAGGCCGGATCCTGAACGATGTAGGCCGAATGCCCACGCTTGTTGAGCGCGTGGCAGAGTATATGGAGGCAACGGATCCCCGCCGATTCTTGCACGTATGACGGTGTTACAATGTAGTAGGGGTGCGGTGGAGCGGAGAAGATCTCGGCCATTCGGATGTCCGGTGAAGCGGCACGCGCCAATCATCGGCCTAAAAAAAGTGGCCGGTGAAGTCAATGCAGCGACCTTGTTCTTGACCAATGCTGAGCGCATTGCAGCAGACGCAATTTCTGCGGACCATATACCGGGCGAGCGGAGGCGCGGCCGCCAACATTGCGATCGCCGGGAAGATTTGTGGCCTCAATTCGAGCAGATAGCTGAGCTTCGCGGCGGCTCGCGAATTGCCTTCCGGACGCAAGTCCCCTAGGACGCCATGCTTACCGCAAACACTTCGAGAAGGTGCCGATGAACCTCCAGGAACGAACCATGCTCGATATTCTGAAGCGCGGTCGCGACCATCATGGTTACGTCGCGGTCAAGGCGGAGTTCGAGGCGGAGGGCACGCGCGTCGACGAGCTTCTGCGCCTCCTCGAGATCTGCCGGAAGGCCGATCTGAAGCTCGGCCTGAAGATCGGCGGCTGCGAAGCAATTCGCGACCTGATCGAAAGCAAGCAGATTGGCGTGGAATACATCATCGCTCCGATGGTCGAAACGCCCTACGCGCTGTCGAAGTTCATCGATGCGAAGAACAAGGTCTACACGCCCGAGGAGCAGAAGGACACGGACTTCCTCTTCAATCTCGAGACGCTGAACACCTTCGAGCAGCGGGAGAGCATGGCGGAGATGGCGAAGGCGAAGAACGGCCTCGCCGGCATCGTCTTCGGCCGGGTCGACTTCTCGCTGTCGGCCGGCATGAGCCGCGACGACATCAATTCGAAGAAAATCACCGACTACGCGCTGCAACTGGCCGAGCTTTGCAAGACGCAGGGGCTCGACCTCGTCGTCGGCGGCGGCGTCTCCGTCGACTCGATCGAGATTTTGAAGGAGCTGCGCAAGGTGCACCTGACGCGCTTCGAGACGCGCAAGGTGATCTTCGATGCGTCGGCGAGCGAGCTGCCGAGCGTCCGCGAGGGACTGCTACAAGCCGTCCACTTTGAGCTTCTGTGGCTCATCAACAAGCGGGAATACTACAAGGTCATCTACAGCGAAGACGAGCAGCGCATCGACATGCTCGAGAAGCGCTGGAAGGTCCTGCAATCTTGATGTGAAGGCTGCCGGCTTGTCCGCATCACTTCATCTGACGGCGGCCAACCTGGCTGCGCTGCGGGCAAGCCGGACGCGCCTCGTCGTGACGGGGCCGTCGGGTTGGCTCGGCAGTGCCACGCTTGCCATGCTGGACGGCGCGCTCTCCGACGACGAGCTTTCGAAGCAGGTGCTGGTGTTCGGCTCCAGCGCAAGGCGCATTGGGCTGCCGTCGGGAAGGCACGTCGACTGTCGCGCGCTGGCCGACCTGCCGGGCACCGACGTCTCCGGCGGCCTGCTGCTTCACTTCGCCTATTTGACGAAGGACAAGACTGCGCTGTCGAGCCTCGATGATTATGAAAGGATGAACGGTGCCATTCACGACCTGGTCGTGCGCGCCGTCGCCGACCGGCGCCTGTTGGGCCTCTTCTTCGCCTCCTCTGGCGCGGTCTACCAAAGTAGGCGTGGCCCCGATGAGCGGCCGGACAGGGAGGCCAATCCGTACGGATGGATGAAAGCCGCCCACGAGGACTCGTTCGCGTCCGCGACGGAATCCGCCGGAACCGCCTATGTCTGCGGCCGAATCTTCAGCCTCGCCGGCGAGTACATCAACAAGGTCGAGCTTTACGCGCTCGGCAGCATCCTCTCGGCCCTGCAGGCCGACCAGCCGCTCGTGCTGCGCGCGGCGCGCGAGGTCTGGCGGTCCTATACCTACGTCGGCGACGTCGTGAACCTCGTCTTGGCCCTGCTGCTCAAGCAGCAATCCGTCCGCGATCTCGACATGGCGGGTGCCGAGGCCGTCGAGCTGGGCGAGCTGGCGGCGCTCTGCGCCCACGTCACCGGGCGCGAGGGCGCGCCAATCAAACGGCCGCCGCTGTCGGCGGAGTCACCGGACCGCATGCTCGGGGATCACGCGCCCTACTATCGCTTGCTGGAGCAAGAGGGGATCGCGCCCCTGTCGCTCCGCGAGCAAGTCCGCGCCACGGCGGAGTACCTTGGTCGGCTCTCCGGCTCGGCGGCGGCACGACAGGCAGCATCATGCGCCGGGTGATCTCATGACCGGCGAAAAAGCCCTGGTGTTCGGCGCCTCCGGCATGATCGGATCGCAGATCGCGTCGGCATTTGCGCGCGACGGGATCGATGTCGTCGGCTTCGGCAGCCGTCCGGCCGCCGAGATCGCCGAGCCCGCGTCATTCCGATATGTGCAGGTCGGGCGGCAACTCGCCGAGGTGCAGCGCGCCATCGAGGATCACGCGCCCTACGACAGGGTGGTCTGGGCCCATGGTGTGAACACCAACGACAGCGTCTACGACGGCGATCGCCAGAAGCTGATTTCGACCTTCGAGGCCAATGTCGTCTACATCGCCGAGACGCTGCACGTCCTGCTCGCGACGGCGCTCGTCGCCCCGGCGTCGCGCTTTTGCGTCGTCAGCTCGATCTGGCAGACGATCGCCCGGCAGAACAAGCTCTCGTACAGCGTGTCGAAGGCGGCGCTGCAGGGATTCATCGCGTCCGCCGCGGTCGATCTCGCGACGGACGGCCATCTCATCAACGGCGTGCTGCCCGGCGTCATCGACACCGAAATGACCCGCGCGATGCTGTCGCCGGCCCAGATCCAGCGCGTCGAAGAGGCGACCCTGTTCGGCCGCCTGCCGGAGATGTCGGACGTCGTCGCCGCGGCCTGCTTCTTCTGCTCGGCCGAAAACCGCAGCATCACGGGACAATTCATGGCCGTCGACCTGGGGCTCCGCAATGTTCGCCTCCTTTGAGATCAAGGCCGACGCGCACGCCTACGAGGTGCGGGTCGATCCCGGTGCGGCCGCCGCCTATCTCCGGGCGGAGAGCCGCAACGCGATCGTCATCTGCGACGAGATATTCAAGGACCGGTTCGCGGACCTTGCCTGCCCGGTGGTGAGCTTGCCGGCTTTGGAAACCAACAAGACGCTGGACGCCTCCGGGCGGCTCGTCGAGGCGGTCCGCGCCGCGGGGATGACGCGCAAGAGCCGGATCATCGCGGTCGGCGGTGGCATCATCCAGGATGTCGCCTGCTTCGTCGCCTCGATCTACATGCGCGGCATTTCCTGGGTCTATCTCCCGACGACCGTGCTCAGCATGGTCGACTCCTGCATCGGCGGAAAGTCGTCGATCAACGTTGGGCGCTTCAAGAACCTCGCCGGCACCATGCATCCGCCGGAGCTCGTGCTCGTCGACACGGAGTTCGCGCAGACGCTGCCCATCGAGCACCGCTCGGGCGGCCTATGCGAAGCGGTGAAGATCCTGTTCGCGCGGAGCGCGGCCGACTTCGAGCAGTATCTCGCCCTCAAGCCGCATCCGGAGATGGCCGGCACGGAGCTCGCGTCCGCGGTCTCGCTGAGCCTCAAGGCCAAGCAGTGGTTCATCGAGGTCGACGAATTCGACCAGAAGGAGCGTTTGACCCTCAACTTCGGGCATACCTTCGGCCATGCCTTCGAGTCTGCGTCGAACTTTGCCATCAATCACGGCGCGGCGGTCGGCCTCGGCATGCTCTGCGCGCTGGAAATCGCCTTTGCCCGAGACCTGGTCCGGCCCGACGCCCGGCTGCAAGGCCTCGCGGATCACACCCGGGGTCTTCTGGCCGCCGTGCCCGATGTCGCGGACGACTTCGCGCGCATCGACCTTGCGACCTTCGAGACGGCGTTCCTGTCGGACAAGAAGCACACGTCGGAGGCGTTGACGCTTGTCCTGCCGACGCAGGACGAGAATAGTGCCCTGCCGCTCGCTCTTTGCAGATTCCCGCGTGATGCCGGCGTCTTGCGCAGCCTGTCCGCCGCCGTCGAGCGGACGCAGAGGATGATTTCGGGATGAAGTACAGCGACCTGATGCTCGATTGGCTGAAGGAGCTCGGCTACACCAAGTGTTTCTATGTCGCCGGCGGCAACATCATGCACTTGCTGGATTCGGCTCGAAACCGCTTCGACTGCCGGCCTTTCGTGCACGAGGTGGCGACCGTCATCGCCGCCGAATACTTCAACGAGGTGTCGAGCGAGAAGGCGTTCGCGCTGGTGACAGCCGGCCCCGGCCTGACGAACGCGGTGACTGGCTTCGCCGGTGCTTATCTCGAGAGCCGCTTCGTCCTCGTCATCGGCGGCCAGGTCAAATCCTCCGATCTCGCCGGCGACAGCCTGCGCCAGCGCGGCATCCAGGAGATCGACGGCCTTGCCATCGTGAAGCCCGTGACGGCGGGCGCCTACCGCATCGCGGCACCCGTCACGAAGGTCGAGCTGCAGGCGATGCTGGCATCGGGGCAGGCGAAGCGCCCCGGCCCGGTGTTTCTCGAAATGTGCCTCGACGCGCAGGGCGCCCCCGTCGAGCCAAGCGCACTCGAAGGCCAGCCGCCGGCTGCGGCCGACGCAAGCCGTCCGGCCTCAAACGAGGCCTGGAAGCCCGAGCTGGCCGAGATGATCGCCGGCGCCCGGCGCCCCGTGCTGCTTCTCGGCGGCGGCCTCAGCCGCAGGGCGGCGCTCGCCGCGCAGGCGCGCCTCGGCACGATGAACATCCCCGTCATGACCACCTGGAACGGCGCCGATCGAATCGCCGCGGATCATCCGCTCTACTTCGGTCGTCCCAACACCTGGGGCCAACGCGACAGCAACATCCTGCTGCAGCAGGCCGATCTCGTCCTGGCGCTGGGCACGCGCCTCGGCCTTCAGCAGACGGGCTTCAACTGGCGGGCCTTCGCGCCGGTCGGCAAGGTCGTCCAGGTCGACATCGACCGCAGCGAGCTCGAGAAGGGCCATCCGCGGGTGGATCTGCCGATCGAGGCCGATGCCGCCTCAGTCCTCGACTTCATCCTCGATCAGCCGTCGCCCGACACGGCCGAATGGCTGGCGTTCTGCCGGCAGGTGCGCGAAACGCTCGCCGGGATCGATACCAACAAGACCGGTGCCGCCTACCTCGATCCCTTCGCGTTCGCACGCCGCCTGTCGTCGCTGGCGAAGGACGAGGACATCATCGTCCCGTGCTCGAGCGGCGGCGCCTTCACGGTGATGATGCAGGCCTTCGCGCAGAAGCAGGGCCAGCGCATGATCACGAACAAGGGCCTGGCCTCCATGGGATACGGGCTGAGCGGGGCGCTCGGCGCCTCGCTCGCCGCGCCGGATCGCCGGGTGATCCTCGTCGAAGGGGACGGCGGCTTCGCGCAGAACCTGCAGGAGATCGGCACAGCCGTCGCGATGCAGTCCAACCTCAAGATATTTATCTTCGACGACAACGGCTACGCCTCGATCCGCATGACTCAGCGCAATTACTTCGGCGGGTCCTACATGGGCTGCGACACATCGACCGGCCTCGGCCTGCCGAAGTGGGACGCCCTCTTTGCCGCCTACGGGCTGCCGGTGCTGCGGCTCGGGCACGAGTGGTACGAGGACAGAGCCGTGCGCGCCGCCTTCGAGGGGCCGGGGCCGGTCGCCTTTCTCGTGCCCGTCGATCCGGAGCAGACCTACATGCCGAAGATCACCAGCCGGGTTGCGCCCGGCGGCTCGATGGTCTCGAATCCGCTGCATGCGATGAGCCCGGACCTCGCCGAGCCCATCGCGGCGAAGGTGTTCCGTTACATGCCGAGCCCCTACGGCGCGTCGTCATCATAGCGCCGAGTCGAACACGCCGGGCCGAGCGTCGGAGGAAGAGGGTGAAGAATGACTAAGGGAAGCTCCGAGGCGCAACTGCACGACGATGCCGGCGCGCTGAAGGAAGAGATCCTCGCCCTTGTCGCGCGCTACGCCGCCGCGGCCCACACGCCGGCTCCGTTCCGGCCCGGCCAGTCCGGCGTCGCGGTCTCGGGCAAGGTCTACGGTGCGCCCGAGATGCAGGCCCTCGTCGAGGCCTCGCTCGACTTCTGGCTGACCACCGGCCGCTTCAACGACGCGTTCGAGACGAAGATGCGGAAGTTTCTCGGCCGCAAGTACGTCCTGACGTGCAACTCCGGCTCGTCGGCCAACCTGCTTGCGGCGAGCGCGCTCTGCTCGCCGTTCCTTAAGCATCGCATGGGTCAGGGCGACGAGGTCATCACCTGCGCGACCGGCTTCCCGACAACGGTCAACCCGCTGCTGCAGAACGGCCTCGTGCCGGTGTTCCTCGACGTCGACCTACCCACCTACAACGTGCGCGCCGATCGCATCGAGTCCGCGATCACCGACAAGACGCGCGCCATCATGATCGCGCACACGCTTGGCAACCAGTTCAACCTCGACACGGTGATGGAGGTGGCGAAGCGCCACGATCTCTACGTCGTCGAGGATACCTGCGACGCGCTCGGCGCCACCTACGACGGCAAGCTCGTCGGTACGTTCGGCAACATCGGAACGCTGAGCTTCTATCCCGCGCACCACATCACGATGGGCGAGGGCGGCGCCGTCTTCTGCACCAACAGCCTGATCAAGCGAGCGCTGGAATCGATCCGCGACTGGGGCCGCGACTGCTGGTGCGAGCCGGGCGTAGACAACACCTGCGGCAAGCGCTTCGACTGGCAACTGGGCACCCTGCCCTGCGGATACGACCACAAGTACACGTACTCGCACATCGGCTACAACCTGAAGGCGACCGACATGCAGGCCGCCTGCGCGCTGGCGCAGATGGACCGCCTCGACGGCTTCATCGCCGCGCGCCCGCAGTAACTTCGCCTATCTCACCGAGCGTCTTCGACCACTCGAAGAGTTCCTGATGCTGCCCGAGGCGACGCCGCGCTCCGACCCTTCCTGGTTCGGCTATCCGATCACGGTGCGCGACGGCGCGCCCTTCGAGCGCGACGACCTGACCCGCCATCTCGACGCGAACAAGATCGCCACGCGCCTCGTCTTCGCCGGCAACCTGCTGCGCCAGCCCTACATGAAGGGCAAGCCGCACCGCGTCGTCGGCGACCTCGACACGAGCGACAAGGTCATGCGCTCGTCGTTCTGGATGGGCCTCTACCCCGGCCTCACCCGGCAGCACCTCGACTATTGCGTCGAGACGATCACCGCGTTCTGTCGCGCCGCGTAGCGCGACATTCGCCGCCGGCGTCCCGAAGATTGCTGGGGGCTCCAGGTGGCGATCCCCCGGCAGACCGGCGCGCGGTATGGAGGTCGGCTTGCTTTTTCGTCTAGCGTTCCGGCGCCTGTGGCGGGGATTCGATGCGCGTCTCGATTGTCATACCGGTCTACAGCGAGGCCGAAGGGATCAACGCGCTGTCCGACCTGCTGCAACCGGCGTTGGCGCTGCTTCCCGATTCGACCGAGGTGATCTTCGTCGACGACGGGTCGAGCGACGACAGTGCGGCGCGACTGGCGCGGCTGGTCGAACGCGACGGGCGGTTGCAACTGGTCAGGCTGCGAAGAAACTACGGCCAGACGGCCGCGATGATGGCAGGGATGCAGCAGGCCTCGGGCGACGTCATCGTGCCGATGGATGCCGACGGCCAGAACGACCCCACCGACATTCCGCGGCTTCTCGCAAAGCTCGACGAAGGGTTCGACGTGGTGTCGGGTTGGCGCCGTGAGCGCGAGGACAAGGCTCTGACCCGGCGCTTCCCCTCGGTGATCGCGAACTGGTTGATCTCCCACCTTCTGGGCGTGCCGCTTCATGACTACGGCTGCACGCTCAAGGCCTACCGCCGCGAGGTCATCGAGGATGTCCGGCTCTACGGCGAGATGCATCGCTTCATCCCGATCTTCGCCTTCTGGGAAGGGGCGAAGGTCACCGAGATCGTCGTGGGCCACCACGCCCGCAAGTTCGGCAAGTCGAAGTATGGTCTGGGGGCGCGTCGTCCGCGTTCTGCTCGATCTGTTGACCCTCGTCTTCATCGACAGGGCACTCGATCGCCCGATGCAGTTCTTCGGCAAGATCGGCTTCTGGATGCTGGTGGCCGCCACCTCGGTCTTCGGATGGGCCCTCGTCCTGAAGCTCGGCTATGGGGTCTCTCTGATCCAGACGCCGCTGCCGCTGCTGGCGACGTCGCTCGGCCTTTCGGGGATCTTGTTTTCTTCTCCTCGGAATCCTGGCGGAGATCATGACGCGCACCTACTTCGAGTCACGGGGCAAGGCGCCCTACAAGATCAAGGCCGTGGTCACCAGCGCGGCCAGCCCCTCACCGAAAGCCGAGCGGGCGCGGTGGTGACATGTGCGGCATAGCCGGCTTTACGGCGGCAGGACGCGACGCTCGCGTCGACCTCGAGCGTATGCTCGTCGCGATCGCCCATCGCGGACCGGATGGCGCCGGAACCTTCGTTGATCGCGGCGTTGCCCTCGGGCACCGGCGGCTTGCCAGCGTCGACCTTGTGGGCGGTGCACAACCGTGCGTCGATGAAGCGAGCGGCGATGCGATCACCTTCAACGGCGAGATCTATGGCTTCCGTGCCCTTGCCGACGAGCTGACGGCGAATGGCGTCGCGCTCCGCGACTCGTCGGACACCGAGGTGTTGTTCCAGCTCATCCGCCGCCACGGCCTGCGTCGCGCGGTGACCATGGTGGGCGGCATGTTCGCGTTCGCCTTTCGCGATGGTGCGACGGGCGCCCTGCACCTCGTCCGCGATCGTTTCGGCGAAAAGCCGCTGTACTACGGCCTCGCCGACGGACAGCTCGTCTTCGCGTCCGAGGCGTCGGCGATCCTGAGCCATCCCGCGTTCCAGGCGGCGAGCGTCGACATGGCAGCCGCCTGTCAGCTGCTTCACTTCGAGTATGTCCCGGGCTGCGCCTCCGGATGGAGCGGAATACGGAAAGTGCCGCCGGCGACGATCCTCACGTTCCAGAACGGTGTGGTGACGCTCGATCGCTACTGGCGGCCGACGGTCGGATCCAAAACGTCCGTACCCGAGCAGGTGGCGATCCGCGATATAGATGCCGCGTTGACGACTGCCGTCCGCAACCAGCTCGTCGCGGACGTGCCGGTGGGCGTCTTCCTGTCAGGCGGTCTGGACTCGAGCCTCATCACCGCGATCGCTGCGAAGGTCGCGCCCGACATCACGGCTTTCACGGTACGCGTCGCGGGCCGCGGCTTCGACGAGACGCCCTATGCCACGAGGGTCGCAAATCACCTCGGCGTTCGGCACGAGATCGTCGAGATCGCCGATGCTGACGTTGCGCAGGCCTTCGACAATCTTCGCCAGAACCTCGCCGAGCCGCTCGGCGACGCCTCGCTTCTGCCGACCTGGCTCGTCTGCCGCGCTGCGCGGCGCTCGATGAAGGTCGCGCTGGGCGGCGACGGCGCGGACGAGCTTTTCGTCGGGCTATCCGAACTTCGTCGTGCAGCGCTACGCCTGGGCGATTGCGGCACATACCCTCCCGGGTCGGGGGAGATCGTCGAGCGCTCGCTCGCCGGGTTGCCGGCGCGAGCCGGATACATGAACTGGCATTTCCTTGCCTCGCAGCTGGCGCAGGGGTTCGGCCAAAATTCAAAGCCGGCAGTCCTATCTTTGGATGGCGCCTTTCGTTTCGCGCTGGATGCGCACGATCTGGGCCCGCGATGTCGACCCGTCCGAGTTTGAGATGGCGTTCGCGCCGCTCGACGAGGCGGCCGCCGAGGCTGGAGCCGGGTTCCGGCATCGATCGGCTTCTGTATCAGTTCCTGATGACCTATCTTCCCGACGATATCCTGATGAAGACCGATCGCGCGGCGATGTACAACAGTCTGGAAGTCCGCGCGCGCCCGTTTCTCGATGTCGATCTCGCAAGCTATGTCTGCGGTTTGCCGACCGAGCTCAAGTTGAGCGGCACCACCAAGAAGCGAGTTCTGAAGTCGGTCGCGCGCAGATATCTCCCGGCCGAGATCGTCGATCGCAAGAAGCACGGCTTCGGCATGCCGGTCGACGACCTTCTCCGCGGGATCCTGCGCGAGAGGTGCTTCGATATCCTCCTCTCGCGACAGAACCCGATCGCCCATTGGTTCGACCGCACTGCTGTTGAGGGGATGCTTCATCAGCACATGTCGGGACAGGCGAACCATGGCAAGCGGCTATGGTCGCTCCTTGTCCTGTTCATGGTGGCGGCTCGAGATCGCATCATCGCGGGCGTCGACGCGGCGGCCGCACGCAATCTGCCCCTTCCGACTGTAGAAGCCCGACATGACCGACAACGACGATCAGATGGGCGAAGGTCGACAGCCGCGGGTCCCTCCGATCGGTTTGGCTACGAATGGGCCGTCTACAGCGAGATCCTGCCCGACTACGAGGAGCAGTTCAGGCGGTGGACGCCGCGGCTGGGTCCCGGAGGACTGGAGATGGGAAAGACCTTCCTCGACGTCGGCTGCGGCATGGGCCGCAACAGCTACTGGCCGATGCGCTACGGCGCTGCGGGCGGCGCCGCGGTCGACATCGACGAGCGCTCCCTCGAGTCGGCTCGTCGCAACCTCGCCCCGTTCCCCACCCTCGCGGTCATGCGGCGCAGCGCGTACGAATCTCGTCTTCGAGCAGCCGTTCGACATCCGGTTTCTCGATCGGCGTCATTCATCACATCGAGGATCCCGCGAGGGCCTTGGCGGGCATGGTCGCGGCCGTGAAGCCCGGCGGCAAGGTCGGCGATCTGGGTCTTATGGCCGCGAGAACAAATCGCCTGCTCGTGTCCATCTTGAACCCGCTGCGCAAATTCGATCTTCAGCAAGCTGCCGATCAAGCTGGTGCACCTGCTCTCCAACGGACCGACGGCCGCCTTGTGGCTCCTGCTTCGCCTCGGCTATCGGCCGACCGCCTATTACCGACTCATTGGCAGGCTTCAGCTTCGGCCATCTCCGCTCGATCGTCTTCGATCAGATGCTGCCGACGATCGCGAACTACTGGACGAAGGCCCGAGGTCGCGGCGCTGATGAGCGCCGCCGGGCTGACGGACGTCGAGCTGGACTGGGTCAACGAGATGTCCTGGGCGCGGCGATCGGCACGGCGGCCGTAGCGCAACGGTTGTCTTACCGCTCGCAGATGGCCAGAAGCGATGTTCCCCATTAAAGGGCTCGCGGCGAATATTTTCGCTTCGGCGACGAACCAGGAGGCGACGATCCTGTGCGCCCAGAGCCGGCGAGGGGAGGTGGCTCGCTTGCTGCGGCTGCCGATCCTGGCGGCCAGAAGAAGGATCGGATATAAATGGCTCAAGAAGATGTGCCGCGCGCTGAGCACCTTGAGGCCGGTTCTTGAGAGCAGGGCCATCAAGGTCGATCTGTCGTAGCGAAGGAAATGTCCGTAATGCTCGTCCCAGCAGGTCCAGAGCTCCTGTCGAGCTGGGACGGTGGAAGGACGACGACGTGAGCTACGTGCGGAAACGCTTTCAACAGATCGTCCAGGAACGCTTGCCGGATCCGCGATATGCTCGATGACGTCCAGCAGCAGTAGCGTGTCGATCCGATCGCGAAAGCCTTGGTCGAGATCGGTTCGCGGCAGTCCTCCGTCGACACGTAGGGCACGACGGCATCATCGACGGCACGGACGCCCAAGTTCGCAGCCGTAAGCACTCGACGCCCAACGTTGCCGCAGGAACGCGACCGTCAGCCCGCGCCCGCACCCGACATCCAGGATGCGCGTGGATTTGAGGCGGCCAAGCGCCGACTGAATGATTTCGGCGCGCAGCCCCCTGCTCCACCAGTGTATGCTCCATCGCCCGGGCGGGTAATTGTCGTCGTATTGCGTGTCCGAATAAGCGGTCCTCGCTGGATGCTCGCTCTGTCATGCGTGCTCTCTTTGGCAAGCTGCGGCGCAGGCGATCCGGCGTGCCGGACGGGTGCTTGAAACACGATCAGGCGCATGAACCGTGAAGCAGCCGAGCAAAGCTCTGATATCGCCCGCCGCACCAGTTCCGCCCACAACGGGGATGAGCGTCGCGGCGAAAGGGGACGAGAGAATATCAGGGGGTCTCTGTAAGACAGTGATGTTAGGTGATCCCTGGTTGGTGCCGTCCCAGAGAACTTATCGGGCCTCACTGCAGGACGAGCGGTCCCTCTCTCCCTGTATCGGAATGTCCACGTCCGATTGAGCGCCCAGGAAGTCGGTGACCGCGGACAAGAAATGCCGGAATGGCAGCCAATGCCGGGTCCCCCAGGAGACTCGCGCCGAGACATAGATCGTCCGAGGTGGTGACGGCGAAGCCGGCCGTCCCGACG